>CM076573.1:276875025-277262351 GCA_034641835.2 Pinus albicaulis
AAAAATCGCACCATCTCTTCCTGCAGTTGTTGTAATGTATTCAATGCCAAGCTTATTTGATGTTGTTGTTCCTCCAACAACCTACTTGTTTGCTGGTGCTGATCCACACTCAACTGAACCCACATCTTAGGGCTCACTACTGGTTGTGTTTGGGGTTCCCCGGTGTCCTGGGGTGGTTGTTACGTTGATCCCCTTCTCATGATTTTTCCGGTTATGCTTCTATTCCGTGCATCAGTATAAGTTCACCCTTAGGGTCCCAGCGTATGAACACTGCTCTGATACCACTTGTGACATACACATACAGCTAATAAAAAAAAATACTTCTTACAAAATCCAAATCAAAACTTACTAACCTATACCAATCCTTATAAAAACTCTAATCTTAAACCAACATATGACATTATCCTATCACCTACCATGGAAAGTCTTGTCATAATATATGATTTGGTTTAAGGCTTATTTTTTTAAACCGACAACATCAAAATTTAATATTGCTTACGGTTTTCAACTTGCATATGGCTAGATATTTTTAACCTTGATACAACTAAGATAAAAATGGCATGTCAAGGCAAATAAATGAGGCAAGTACTGGTTAATAAAAACCCCGGACAAATGTGAGATTCACCGTGATAATTTGCATTTTTTGATGATCTCATCTGATATCTCCACCTTTGAGTTCTGGGTGATCGACGGTGATTTTTTTAGGCGTGAATTACCTTGTTAACCTCGCCAACCCTAGGCTTTACCGGTATTTTGTCACTATGCATGTGATTAGCTCTTCCACTCCAGGTGTTATCACTATTGCAACTTGTTTCCAAACTCCGGCTCTGCCATTATTGAGACTTCCTCTCTGATTTGGGAATGCCTTAGAGGTGAAGTGCCCATTGGCTTGGCAGCATGACGATTTTTAAGTTCCATTTGCAGAACATCACACGCTATAGGAGGAATGAGACCTCCGATGTCGTGGCTTCTCTTGCCAATTCGGTTCCGGTGCTCCTCACCGCCACTCAGGTAAGAAAATAATTCCACTGCCCTGGCTTTTACAGTCTTTTCCTTTGCATACATATTCTCATGGTTTTAACTATTAAATCGAGCTACTTATCCACTTGTTCCTTGGTGTTTAAGGGTTTTAGCACGAAGATTAATTTATCGTGGTGAAAACGTCTTTCCACAGGTAATAACCCTATCAATTTCCATAAATATTTTTATCATAGATTCCTTTGTTTGAATAGCAGCACACTTAGCTCCTTGGAAATTTTTATCACAGATTCCTTTGTTTCTATTAAACCGTTGGCGGCTCTCCTGCTTCGAAATAACACTTTGACAATTCCATTTACTGTGGCGCATGGCTAATATATCTCACTCATTTCCAGGTACTCATATTTTTTGCGCCTAGACTCAGAAGCTTCTCTACCTCAGGTGAATTCTTCTAGTAATTTATGGGGTTTAGATACCCAATTCTCGGCTTTATCTATGGAATAGACTGCCGGCATTATTTAGGTTTTAATTTAGTTTATTTGATATTGTAAAATGTAAGAGACAGGATTCCGACCAAAACCTTTGGGCCTCAGATAATCCTTCCCTCTTGGACTCTTAATTGCTATAACATTTCACCATTTTTTATTATGAAGAGTCCATTGCTTATTAATTGTTTTGTTATTCAACATTGCCGAATGTTGTAAATATTAACTTTGTAACAATTTTGCTTGTGTTTGGACTATATGTGAAAATTTTAAACACAGTGGCTTATTCATCGTTTAATGGAATATAAAGTTTTATTTTGCATCATCTGAACATTCTCCTACCCCATTCTTTGATTTTTTTACTTTCCTGGGTTCGAATGAGTTGACAGTATATAAAAATTCTCGATATCTGGGTCTTAACTATGTTTACTAGGAAATATCTGTTACTGTTTACAGTAATTTAAATTTCCAATCCGTGTTTCATTTCTTATAGTACATATATTTTTGTCTATTCTCTTTTACTAAGTTTAGGTATCGGTGTCCAGACCACCTCATAGCCTTATCCGTCTATAGACTAGTTAGAGAAGGCATCGTGTACTGGGTTGGGGTTTTGTCCCGTGCCCAGAACCAAAAGCCCTCACATTACTAGTTATTTTGACAGTATTTTTTCTAAGTGATTCCACTTGTCAGTCATGGTAGATTATAACTTTAAGAGTTTTACTCAATCATTACGTCTCTTTATTTCAGAGATTTTGTTTACTTCTTGACAGATAAATAACCCTTTTCCACAAGAAACTTCCTTTTTTCAGTTGTATAAGTTTTCCTGGTACTGATATTTTATTTTGATATTTAACTGTTGTAACTTCAAATAACTCACAAATAATATTTATTTCTCCCATATGATTTTACACATATATTCTACAACATATTATAGATGTAATCAGAGAGTCTACAAATATTTTTTGAAGTTATTATGCTTCGCCACTTGTCACTTTTCCATAAGAAATAAAATGTTTCAAGAGATAAAAAAATTTCCTCTGAAAATTAAATAATAAATAAACTGTATCAGAAAGTTTGTAAACAACCATCCTATCCCTACAGTTCTAAAATAATAGACACTTATCTGAAAGAGTATTTGGCTGTTGGTGTCCACCCAACCTTGAAGAGAGGCAATCACGTCCTCTTCTTTCCCCTGTGCTCCACTCCTGAAGAGGTATAGGTTGACAATAGAGTTTTCTGTTGTGACCTCAGGACTCCTAGTCCAGTCAGTACCAGAAAAATTCAGGACAATGCTGAGTGATTTCCACTGGTCTCTACCAGATCAAGAAAATCTTCACTCCTTCCTTAGCCCATGAACAAAACCCTCATTCCTCACTGGGGTGATTCTCTTATCCCCAGAGGAGAAGGTAGCTGTTCAAATTGTCCAACCACGTTTTAGTTCTTGCAAAAAATTTACCATCAGCCTTTTACTTTTACTTTCCATAACTAATTTTATTATTCCAAAAAAAGAAAAAATAAGTTTTCCAATAAAATATTAATTGTCTGTCTTTTTCTTAAAACAATAATAAGTCATTTAACTAGTTAACAACTAGTTAACAGTAAATGCAGCTGTCACAATCACGTACATGCACAACATGTCTTCCAACACTTGGTTTACTCGCTCTGTTTGACCATCTGTCTAGGGATGATAAGTTGTAATAAATTTTATTTGGGTCCATCGAACTATAAACAAAATCTTCCAAAATGATGATGTAAACTTAACATCCCTGTCTGAGATAATAGTCTTCGGAATCTCGTGTAGCCAGAATATTTCTCTCATACAAATATCTGATATCTGTACAGTCTTGAAAGTAGACTGCATAGGTATAAAATGTGTATATTTACTAAATCTGTCAACTACCACCATAATGGAGTCATTGTGCTTCTTTGATCGTGGTAAACCTGAAATGAAACCCAGGGATATGACATCCCACTTCCATTCAGGTACCGGTATGGGCTGCAACAATCCTGCGGGATGTCGATGCTCCACCATAACCTGCTGACACTCCAAAAATTTATTTAGATATTCAGCAATATTTTTATGCATACCAGGCCAGAAATTTAACTTTTCTAATAGCTTTTAACATTTTTTGGTATCCTGGGCGTCTTGCATAGTTACTCCGATGGTATTCATTCATGATTAACTCCTTAAGTTCCACAAGATTTGGTACATACAACTTTCCTCTAAAGGTTAGTATTTTTTCTTTGTTAACTCAATATTCAAAAGTACTTCCATGTTTTCTGGTCTCTTCCATTTGCTTCCATAGGAATTGATATTCCGGATCTTTCTGTGCTTCTTCTTTTACTTGATCCAAAAATTTACTTTCAAGCTGATTGTAGTCAATCTCATAGACACAATGCAACTTCCTACTTAAGGCATCGGCCACCCAGTTTTCCTTACCTTTCACGTGTTGGATATCCATACCAAAATCACTTAGAAATGCATTCTATCTTGCCTATCTGAAGTTTAAATAAGCTTGTTTGAAATAACTAGTCAAGCTGCTATGATCTGATTTTAACACAAAAATTTTACCCAGTAAGTAGTGTCTCCATACCTGGAGTGCATGTACTATTGTTGTTAATTCCAAATCATAGGCTGAGTAACTTTGTTCATGTTCCTTTAGCTTTCTTGGCTCATAACCCACTACCTTTCCTTCCTGAGATAAAACTGCCCCAACACCCTCTTTACTAGTGTATATACAAACTTCAAATTCTTTATTGGGGTTAGCTACCCTTAATATTGGTGCAGTGGTCAAAAGTTGCTTCAAATTCTCAAAGCTATTCTGACACTCAACAATCCACTTAAAAACTTTTCCTTTTCTCTAAAAAGAGGTGATTGGAAAAGCAATTCTGGAAAATATTTCAATAAATCTCTGATAGTACCCTACTAATTCCATAAAGGATCGAATGTTTGCCACATTCTGAGGTACTTGTCATTCCATGATTGTCTTGATTTTCTCTGGATCAACAAAAATACCTTCTGTTGAAATGACATGGCCTAAGTACTGGATTTCTTTTTTGAATAAATCACACTTTCTGAACTTAGCATACAGTTGGTGTTTTCTTAAAATTTCCAACACAATCCTTAAATGTTTTTTATGTTCTTTGTGGTTTTTGGAATAGATTAAAATGTCATCTATGAATATAAGTACAAAATTATCCATGAAAGGATGGAATATACCACGCATTAACCTCATAAAGGTTGCTATTGCATTTGTTAACCCAAAGGGTAACACTACAAATTCATAATGCTCGTACGTGGTACAGAAAGCAGTTTTGTAAATGAAATCATCCTTAATTCGGATCTAGTGATATCCATATCTTAAATCTATCTTTGAAAATACTGTGGCCCCCTTCACCTGATCGAATAGATCATCAATCCTTGGTAGAGGATATTTATTTTTAACTGTTAACTTGTTGAGCTGTCTATAGTCCATGCACATTCGCATGGTTTTGTCTTTCTCCTTAACGAACAGCATTGGTGCTCCCCACGAGGACACACTTGGATGAATATAACATTTGTCCAACAATTCTTGTAACTGCATTTTTAATTCAGTTAATTCTGGAACACTCATTTTGTAAGGAGCCCTTGACACAGGAGATTCTCCTGGCATTAATTCTATGGTGAAATCAATATCTTGCCTTGGTGGTAAACCAAGAATATTTTCTGGAAAAACATCCATGAAATCTTGTACCACTGGTATGTTTTCCATCATAGGTGATTTTTCCTTGGAATTAGCATATCCCACCTGAATAACATATAAATGGCATCCCTTCCTCATACATTTATTCATTTGGGATGTTGTAATTGGACGTAACTATAGCAGCTTCTTGATTCCCTGAATCTCCTTGTGTGTTCCATCTTGCATTCTGTAATAAATGATATTTTCCTTGTAGTCCACTAAGGTCCAATATTTTTCTAGCCAATCCATGCCCAGAAAAATATCATAGGACCCTAATGGAAGTATGTTCAAGTCCACATTAACTGTTGTTCTGCAATTTCTAATGTGCAGTTTGGAATTTTGGCAGTTACCTTTCTTTTTGCTCCTATGGCTAGTTGTACCAGCCAATGGTTTTTGAATTTCTGCCCTTTTAATTTACAAATTTCCACTATTTTGGGACTAACATAACTTAGAATTACACCTGGGTCTACCAAAATAGAAACAGATTGAGACAGTAATTTATCTTCCGACTCAATCATTGTTGGCTGATAATCTACCTGTCGATCCTCGAAAGCTGCGTTGATACGAGGAATGTTTCGCACCACGTCGCCTACTGTAGAAGCCTCCTACAAGTTTTCAACTGTGTCATTTCTTGCTCGCTGTGGGTAGTTTTTATAATAGTGTGCCTCACCACACCCCCAACACTTTAGAGGTGGCTTGGTCACCTGCCCTTGCTCAGGTTTTCTAGATGCCTCTGTAGGCTTCTCTTCTACTGGCCATCGAGTTCTTTGATGATTTCTTCCAAATTGTTTACTGACAAAAATTCATGTAGAATTCTTAAAGTTATTTCTTTTGGTGCCTTTGAAGTTTGAGCTGCTTTTCTGTCCTTTCCTTGGCTGCCAACTTCTTCCAACCTCCCCTTTTGCCTTGAATTGCTAATATCACATTCATGTCTTACGAATGGCTTTGTCCATGGTTTTGGGATTTACAAATTCAATTCGCTCTTTTATATGTGTTGGAAAAATTCTTAAAAATATTTGCACCTTAGCCTTTTCCTCTCAGAGGTAGGAACATATCGTAACATGGAGGTGAACTTGGTGATATAATCGTCCATAGTCATTTTGTTAGGATATTCCAACACATAGGATATATTTAAGAATAACTTAGTCTAGTGCAGAGTTAGGTAAAGTGTGTTTCTTTACCATGTACATTTGTAACTTATAATCCAACGATTACGATTTTTAGTGATGTGAGAGTTATCTCTCACCTTGGTATTAACGACACTTGATCCGTGGCTTAACACCCGATTGGTCCATGATCTCTATTTAAAGAGCATGGAGGGTCATTTGTCCGATAACCGTTTATGAGAGAAACACATGTAACTCTTATTTTATATTAATAAATTCCCTGAAGTGGCTGCATTGGCTCAGGGCATGGAATGTTTCTCTCTTTGAGGGTTTTAACCATGTGATTATACTGGTGTACTGATTTTTGATCTGTTTGTGAGCGGTGAACTTTGGTTCTTGATCTACGGAACTTACCCTATAAATTCCTACATGGTATCAGAGCCGAGGTCTCGAGGTTGAGACTCACGGACTGTGGTGGGTTGTAATATCCCATGTGTGGGTAGGGCCCGCAACCACGTGTCCGGGTCTATGTAATGAGGGGTGTTGCGCAAGGGCCCCCGCCCTCAGATGCTCCGGTGGGGTTAGGCCCACCCTTAACACCCTGGGATGTCACCCTCACTAACAGTTCGAGCTTTTGGTGTAGTGGTTGGATCTATGTGGTATCAAAGCCATTTTGAGGTACGCGTCCATTTTGATCAAAATCCGAAGCCGGTTTGACTGCATGCGAATGCCGTTTTTTAGATCTACTATTTCTGAACATTTTGGGCTTGGAGAACTACTAAGTTGTGTCAGGAGCATCTATTACAGTGAGGAATGCCTTTCGTTTCATGCGAAAAGGTTTTCGACTGCCCAAGTTATGTCAGTTTAGATCTGGAGGTATAAAGCATCTATTTTGCAGTTATATTTGTTAATAGTTATGGTTATTTCATTTTTTTTCTTTATTAAGGTTTTATTTATTTACCGGATCTATACCCTCTTCTCTGTGTATGCTCTTTGCTATGTGCTCCGTGAGATCTCGACAAATCAGAAACAAGAAAAAGGGATTTATTTTTTCTACGTATGCTCTTTCCCCACGTCTTTGTGTGATCTTGGGAAATAAAAAATAGTGAAAAAAGTGATAGTTGTCGGTAAGGCTAACCGAGAATCTAACATTGTGCCATAAGGCTTTGCATTTCATTTTTTTTTGCTCATTTTTGTGTTTTTTGTGCAGGAAAAGGTACGCACATCGAAGAAGAAGAAGAAGAAGAAGAATCCCCTTCCTCCTTTCTAAAATAACATGATCCTTTTACTATATCACTTGGTGAGGGGTTAGTTTATGAGAATAGAGGTCAAGTCTCCTTCTCAAGCTTCTTTTGTAAAAATTTTATGTTCAAAGGGGCGGAATTTTTTTTAAAAAGCCGCACTTCATCCCGTTCCTGTAACTATTCGGCATCTACAACTCAGTTTTTTCAAAAGGCATAACTTCTTCATGCGGAAGCCATTTTTCGAGCCGTATTTTTTGAAACAACCTAATTTTTCGAGATATTTCCATTGGAGCAGTTAGTTTCAGCTTTTATCAACTTCAATTTGAAAAAAAAAATGGAAAGTGCATGCTCGGTTATTCTTAACAGCACCAATTATTTCCAATGGCTACCTCACATGGTAGATATACTTAGAAGTAAACGGCTTTATAGAATAGCCACAGGACAAGAAACTAAACCTTCCGATGATGATAAAGATGCTAAATGGGAAAATAAACAAGATCAAGCATGAGGGTTGATAGGAATGTCCATTTCTCAAGATCTTTGATTTCATATCCTTGACATTGACACCCCTGATGAGGCCCTAGAAAAGCTAAAACTGTTTTTAGCTTTCAAAATCAAATCTGGGCCCACCAGCTTGAAAATGATTTGCTTACTTTGGACCCCAATAATTTCTCCTCCATTGAAGATTTTTTGTCCAAATTTAAGACCCTTTGAATTATTTTAGAAGGTTTAAGATCAAAAAGGACGATGGTGGCCTCATATATTGCATTCTTGCTAAGCTTTGTCCTGCATAATCTGTATTTGTTTCTGCCTTCTAGTCCACTAGAGAAGCCATCATTTCTTCAGGAACCACCTACAAGAATCCCTCTTTTGATGCCTTTTGTGATTCTTTTATAAGAGAACAAGAAAAACTTTTACACCTTGGTCTTATCACTGCTGGAATTGCTTCTAAGAAAGCCTTAGCAGCCCAACAACAACCATATCAAAAGAATCCCAAGAAGCAGTATCCTAAAAAATATGGTCCTTAACCAAACAAGGGCCCTAAGCAATTTCAAATGCAAACTGAAAAATCAAATCACCAAAATAATAAGGCAAATCAAAACAAAGGGAAGAAGACAAAGAGACATTGCAAATTTTGCAACTGGAATGGCCATATAGAGTCCACATTTTTTAATAATATGGAAGCCTTAGAAGTAGCAATGAAGAAGCACAACATCAATTTGGAGCACTCTTCACCTTCGGCTTCAGGCATGGCACTTTCTTCTTGTGGTTGTCAAGAATCAAGATCTGGTTATGCATTAAATGTATCTTCTTCTTCTCCTTCTCATGAGTGGCTCATTGATTCTGGAGTTTCTTACCACATTGCTAAAAAATAAATCCATGTTTTCTTCTTGAAATGATTGTAAAACCAAACATATTTATGTTGGTGATGATAGATCTCTTAGTGTTGTAGGATCTGGAACCATTCATCTAGATAATGGTCAGTTTAATGATGTACTATGCATTCCTACCTTGTCATGCAACCTTCTATCTGTTTATCAGATAACTCATTGAGGTGAAGGGAAAATAGTAGAATTCTCACCTCGTGATGTTGTAATCAAGGACCTCAAAGATCCTAAACATATTTTAGCTACTGGCATTGCTGATGATTCCACAAGGTTGTATAAGTTTGACAACTTTGGGTCATCATATCTTCCCTCTATTTTTGTTGCTCATAATGATGATGTGAGCAAACTTTGGCATGAGCGATTTGGTCACTTAAACTATCGCTCTCTTCAAACTCTATGTAAGGAAAATATGGTGACGGGCCTTCCTATGGTATCTTTCCGGGATGGTGTTTTCTCTGGATGTGTACTCGGAAAACATCATCGGGATAGTTTTGACAAACGTGCCTCTTGGCACGCTTCAGCCCCTTTGCAGCTTGTGCATAGTGATTTATGTGGTCCACTTCCTGTTGTTTCTTTCTCTGGTTGAAATTACTTATTAACTTTCATTGATGATTTTTCTAGACGCACTTGGGTATATTTCTTAAAACTCAAGAGTGAAGTTTTTAACATGTTCTTGGCCTTTAAGGCCTTTGTTGAGAAACAATCTGGACATAAAGTTCTTAAGTTAAGATCAGAAAATGGCGTAGAATATGTTAACAACAAATTTATCAACTTCTACACTGAGCATGGCATTCAATTGCAACATATTTTTCCATATACTCCACAACAAAATGGTGTAACTGAAAGGAAGGATCGCACCTTAAAAGAAATGGATAATTGCGTGCTTCAATCTAAAGGACTTGGTCTCAATTTTTGGGCAAAAGCCATTAACTATGCAGATTACATAGTAAATCACACTCCTACTAAGGTTTTAAAGAATATAACTCGAAAAGAAGCTTGGAGATCAATCAAACTAGATGTAAGTCACTTTCGTTTTTTTGGAAGTGATGCTTGGGCCCATATTCCATATGCAAAACATAAAGCCTTAGAACCTAAGAGTGAAAAATGTATTTTTGTTGGATATTCTGAAGATGTCAAAGGATATAGACTTCTTCAACCCAAATCAAAAAATATAATTATTAGAAGAGATGTAAAGTTTGATGAAAATATATCGACCTGCGAGCCTAGTTTGGCGGGTGTGCCACCTTTGGCCTGCGAGCCTGATTCAGCATATGTGCCACCTCTCTCTCTCTCTCTCTTCTATTTTTAATAGCATTCCTTCTAGTTCAGATAATGACAGAGAGGATGACAATCCTCCTCCAGCTCGTGAAATTGTTCCTTATACTCCACCGCTTCCAAGATGGGTCCGCTCTACTCGAGATGCAGCAGGTTCTCTTGTAGGTGATCCTGTCGATCGACGACATACAAGTTCTTAGTTCGAAAGAGCCTCTTCCTTATTGGCTCAAGTCCAGAAAAAATTGATCCATAAACATTTGAAGAAGCCTCTGGTCATCCAGATTGGGATGAAGCTATGAATGAAGAGTATCGTTCCTTATTAGCAAACAATACTTGGGATCTTGTTCCTCTTCCAAAAGGAAGAAAACTTGTCAGATGTGGATGGGTTTACAAAACAAATTTTGGACCAGATGGAAAAGTGGATAGACATAAAGCTCGTCTTGTCGCTAAAGTTTCTTCACAAGTTGAAGGCATTGACTATACTGAAACCTTCTCCCTTGTTGCCAAAATGAATTCTATCCGCCTTGTTATTTCCCTTGCTGCCTCCTTTAAATGGGAATTCCATCAGATGGATGTTAAATCCGCCTTCTTACATGGAGATTTGCATGAAGAAATCTACATGGAACAACCCCCTGGCTTTATCCAAAAAGACTCCAGCCTTGTTTGTCACCTTAGAAAGTCTCTCTATGGTATCAAACAAGCTCCTCGGGCTTGGTATGCCAAAATGGATAGATTTCTCTTAGATAATGGCTTTTCTAGGTGTCATTCTAACAACACTGTCTACACCAAGAAGGTGAGTAATTCCTTCACCATCCCTGTTCTTTATGTTGATGATCTTATCCTTACTGGTAGTGATCCAAATCATATAAACCATGTGAATTCTAGCCTCAAAAAGAAGTTTGAAATGACAGACTTAGGACACTTGCATTATTTCCTTGGTCTTCAAGTCTTTCAATCAAAGGAAGGCATTACCCTCTCTCAATCCAAGTATGCCTGTGATATTCTACACCACTTTCACATGGAAGACTGTAAGCCTGCCCCTTCTACCTTTCAGTCTGTATTCAAGCTTTCAATCAACTGTACTACCCCTGAAGTTGATGCTACCTTATACCGTCAACTTGTTGGTAAACTTTTGTATCTAACCCATACCCATCCTGACCTTTCCTTTTCCATTGGTCTTGTTGCTCGGTTTATGCACCAACCTCATGAAAGTCACTGGAAAGCAACTAAAAGAATACTTTGATATATTCAAGGTACAATTCAGTTTGGGATTCATTACAATGTAGGAGCATCTCCCTTGTTGATTGGTTTCACTGATTTTGATTGGGCTGGTGACCCTGATGATCGGAAGTCCACTGCAAGATATGTATTCACTCTTGGTTCAAGACCTATTACTTGGTATTGTAAGAAACAAAGTGCCATCTCCCTTTCTTCAGCAGAAGTAGAGTATCATGGTGCAGTTGAAGCCAGCAAGGAAGCCATGTGGCTTTGTCAGATGCTGTCTGAATTTGGTCTTCATCAGCAGCATCCAACTACACTTTGGTGTGATAATCAGAGTGCCAATCAGCTATGTAAAGATCCAGTTTAGCATCAGCGTATGAAACACATTGAACTCCACATACACTTCATCAGAAAGCTCATTCATGATCGTGTTCTTGAAGTGCAGTATTGTCTGACCAATGATCAAGTAGCTTATATCTTTACGAAGGCTCTCACAAAAGCGAAGTTTCCCAAACTTCGATCCATGCTTGGAGTTCAAGAAAGTTGTCATTAAGGGGGGATAGGATCAAATGCCTCCTTCCTTCTCCTATTGTGTCACTTTTGTAAATCCTTCAATCCTGTCCCAATTTGTTCTTAAGGTGGGATGTTAGGATATTTCGACACATAGGAAATGGGATCCTTTTGTTTCACCTTTGTAAATCCTTCAATCCTATCCCAAGTTGTTCTCAAGGGGGGATGTTAGGATATTTCAACACATAGGAAATAGTTAAGAATAACTTAGTCTAGTGTAGAGTTAGGTAAAGTGTGTTTCTTTACCATGTACATCTGTAACTTATAATTTGACGGTCATGATTTGTAGTGATTTGACAGTTATCTCTCACCTCGGTATTAACGACACTTGATCCGTGGCTTAACACCTGATTGGTCCATGATCTATATTTAAAGAGCATGGAGGGTCATTTGTCCGGTAACCGTTTATGAGAGAAACATATGTAACTTTTCTTTTATATTAATAAATTCCCTGAAGTGGCCATGTTGGCTCAGGGCATGGATTTTTTCCCTCTTTGAGGATTTTAACCACATGATTATACTTGTGTATTGATTTAGAATCTGTTTGTGAGCGGTGACCTTTGGTTCTTGATCTACGAAACTTACCCTGTAAATTCCTACACATTTGTGCCAACTTCAAGTCATGAAATTATTTAGATTTATCATCGTAGAAACATTATTTTAAATACTTGTCTTTGAAGTATTTTTGGAACGATTCCCAAGTAACATCTTGGTCCTCAATGCTGCGAACATTCTTCACTTCTTCCCACCATAGAGTGGCCTTCTCTCTTAACTGATATATGGCCAATCTTGCCTTCAAGTTGCTGTTATACTCATACACCTGAAAATATTTGTTCATGTTTATCAACCAAGCCTCTGCCACTTCCTTAGCTTCACCATCAAATGTTGGTGGTTTTATTTTCTAAAACTCCCCCTGACGTTCCAATTTCTATTTCTTAACTTCTTGTTGATCTGACACATTGCCAAATTCTTCTTCATTATAGTTTTTGTTCTTATTTCTTCGCTGAGAAGTGCTTCTTTCCACTCTGTCAGTGGTGTGTTCCCTTGTTTTTCGCTTGTCACCTTCTTGCATGTCCCTATCAACACTGGGGTGTTCCATTTCTTGATTTTGCTTCTCTGACATGCTCTTGAGTATCTTTTCTTGCTCTTGCATCAAGCACTCATTATCACTAAAAACTTGCACCATCTCTTTCTGTAGTTTTTTTATTGTACTCAATAGTATGCTGGTTTGATGTTGATGTTCCTCCAACAGTCTACTTGTTTGCTGGTGTTGATCGACACTCAGCTGAACCCACATCTCAGGGCTCACTACTGGTTGTGTTTGGGGTTCCCCGGTGTTATAGGGTGGTTTTTGCATTGTTCCCTTTCTCATAATGTTTCTTGTTATGCTTACATATGTGCATTAGTATACACACAACGTAAATTGTTAGTTGACCCTTAGGGTCCCAGCGTATAAACGTTGCTCTAATACCACTTGTAACGTACATACAAAAAAAGATTTACTTTTCACCATAAGGATAATTACACTAACCAAATGTATCATATTAAATTTAACTAATGACACCCATGATTGGTCTATCACATAATTACAATGTCTGAACTAAGGATTATTTGGAAGCTCTAATCCTTACTCGTTATATGGTTGCATTTAATTTACAAATACAAATCCATTTACCATGAATTACTTTGACACATCACACGCATTGTATTAAGGTCTCTATATAGTTTTTTCACTGGTGCCAAACTTACTATTATGATGTCATTATTGAATGTTTTCCATCCCACCAAGTACAACCACCGCATCTATGACTCCATCGAGAATATAACTAGCACATCTGGGAGTTAAAGGAAATAAGTACTGGCATTTAAACTTTTACGATAGCTGTAAGATTTGCCATTATTCTTCATTGTTTTCTATGGTACTATCTTTGATCTTCACCGTCGGTTCTTTGTAGATCAAGGGTTCACATTTCTGGTGGGAATTGTCTTGGTTAACCATGCCATCCCTAATTCACTCTGCCATTTCTCCCATCGTCTTCGTAGAGAAGCTTCATCCACTCTGAGGGTATGTTCCACGACGTCATTCGAGCTTTTCTGCTTCTATTTTGAGGGTTTGTCATCTCGGCGACAACCATGAGTTTCAACTTGACTTGTGAGGTTAAAGGAGGTCTAACACCCCATAATTTTGCTACACAGTGGAGGAAAGGTTTTGCAGTGTACAATGAAGAGTTTCCTGTGGTGTTTGTCTTCAATCCGCCATGGCCATTCCTTCGAGATCCCGTGCATTTTAGAAATACACAGTCAAGTAAAATTAACCACTCCCATTTGCTTTCATCGTCTTCTTTTTTTTTTTTACCGAAACTTGGATTTATATCTCTTCACGATTTATAATACTGAGTTCTAATTCTCTTATGCTATCATGTCTTCCAGTTTTTTGATTAGGAGGGACGGAGGAACTTCTTTCGCAGGTTTAACTTCTCACTGTTCCGCATTTGTGTATTGTTTTCCCTTTTCCTTGTTTATAGTTATCTATTCGGCACCTTAAATTCTTACTCATGGAATTATGTTCCGTGTTTGTTGGTGCTCGTAGGTTAGTCTTCCTGCTATTAATAAGGAAAAGCCTTCTACATCAAGTTTTGAGTCGCTTTCCCGACTTCCCAAAATTCCTGCTAATAAATTCGAATTCCTCTTACAAGTATTCTTAAGGAACTCACTTCCTAATTCGAAGCATTTTGTCCGGTTTGGTTAAGGGTTTAACTGTCAGGCCTTATAAATCTGGGTTATTATGTAATGGATAATCCTCTTATTTGGAAGGGTTTTAACATTATTTCCGGCCAGTTCCTTAGGGCCTCAGTCTAAACCTTTCTTGCACCTCTTGTGCTGCAAGATTATATGTATTATTATTCTTAGGTAGTTATCTTTTTTGTAATGAACTTTGGAACTCGTTATTTTCTCCATGCCGAGATTTGGCTGCTGCTGTAATATTTAATTTGATACTTCTTCTTACTATTCATGTGTATTTACAAATTTAAGCTCTTATTCATATTTCTTGTTGCGAAATGTGGAATTTGTAATATGGAAAGCTTCATAGATGGGATATGTAATCTTTTGGTAATTTAAATGAAAATTTTTTTCTGCATTTTTAAGAGATGAATTTTCTCCTTGACAGAATTCATTATCGTCGTTCTAATTTCTCTTTGTGTAATTTTTCCAAACTGCAATTCTTTTCTTGCATTGTTTTATATATTTACATTACTCGCTTAACTTATATGGAGAGGTGTTCTTAAGCTCCAGAACCTGTACAAGTTAAATGGGTTACTCTATTTAATTCCTCATACCTTCGTTTTTTTTCTGGTCGATGTATTGTATATTGTTTTTTTGTCATATAGAATCTCTGTTTTAAAGAAATGCATAACCCGGATCTCCGACCGGTATGCTTGTGTTATTCATTTCATAAAATCTGTCTATAAATGGTTTTCAGTGTTTTCTTGTTAAATGAATATTGATGCTCTATAACACTAGACATGTTTACAAAAGCATATTCCTACAATTTTACTTTCTTCCTATAATACTCGTATATTTTTTAGTACTCTGACATATAGCTCATATACTGATAACAAGTTTGTTTTTACATTGTTCCTCTTAGTAAGGTCTCCTGGCAGATGTTATTTCATTAACTGTGAAATAATTTCATACCCAAGTAGGTCTTACCTCCTTCTAGGATTGGGTGACCAGACCACCCCAATATTTGTCCGAGTATCGTCAGAGAGGAATTGAATGATGTATTCTGGGTTTCTTCCATTACCCAGAATCGATAGTTCTATTTCGGCAGTGAGGTTTTTTCTGTCCTATTGTTTTCTTGAACTATTTATGCTCCTTTCCTTAACTCAACACAATAAATTGTTTTATCTCAATTTGCCACAGCTTAAACAATAGTTGTTCCACATTTATAAATAAACACAGTAAAATCAATATCTACTCTACATTTATAAATAAATACAGTATATCTCTATTTTCGAATCTAAAGTCACTTCAATACAGTATTCAAGAAATTACATTATTCTCTTACTCAAATCATAACTGGATTCTAGTCCACCACTCAACCAAAAGTAAATCAAATACTTATCTGAACAAAATGCACTACTGTTGATGTTCCTCACAACCTTCAAGAAAGGAAATGACGTCCTACTCTTCCCCCATGCTTCCACTATAAGGTACAGGTTGACAGTAAATTTTCTGCTATGACCTCAGGACTCCAAGTCTAGTCAGTGCCAGAAAAACTTCAGGAATTACTGAGTGTTTTCCACTGGTTTCTACCAGCTCAGGAAAATCTCCACTCCTTCCTTAACCCATGAACAGAACCCCCATTCCTCACTGGGATGAGTCTCTTATCCCTAGAGGAGCAGGTAACTGTTCAAACTATCAAACCACCTTTCAGTTCTTGGAAAACATTTACCATCAGCCTTTTTACTTTTTATGGAATCAGTTCTTGGAAAACATTTACCATCATCCTTTTTACTTTTTATGGAATCACTTTCCATAACTAATTTTATTATTCACATTAAAAAAAGAAAATAACTTTTCCAGCAAAATATTAATTTCCTCGGTCTTTTTTCTTAAACAAATAATAAAATGTCATTTAACTAGTTTAACCACTAGTTAACATTAAATGCAACTGTCACATTCTAGTGATTCTATATTTTTCTCTATGAAGTTCTATAAAGTTCTATATTTTTCTAGTAATTCTATATTTTTCTCCATTTTCTAGATTTATGAAGTTCTATATTTTGGAGCTTTTATATATTTATGAAGTTCTATATTTTTCTAGTAATTCTATATTTTTCTCCATTTTGGAGATTTATGAAGTTCTGTGTTCTGGAGTTTTTCTAGATTTATGAAGTTTTATTTTTTTCTAGTAATTCTATATTTTTCTCCATTTTCTAGATTTATTTAGTTCTATATTTTTCTCCAATTTTCTAGTAATTCTATATTTTTCTCCATTTTATGGAGTTATATTTTTCTCAATTTTCTAGATTTATTTAGTTCTATATCTTTCTCCAATTTTATAGTAATTCTATATTTTTCTCCATTTTATGGAGCTATATTTTTCTCCATTTTCTAAATTTATTTAGTTCTATATTTTCTATATTATTTAGTTCTATATTTTTCACCAATTTTCTAATAATTCTATATTTTTTTTCTCCATTTTATGGAGTTATATTTTTGTCCAGATTTATTTAGTTCTATATTTTTCTCCAATTTTCTAGTAATTCTATATTTTTCTCCATTTCATGGAGTTCTATATTTTTCTCCATTTTCTAGATTTATTTAGTTTGATATTTTTATCCAATTTTCTAGTAATTCTATACTTTTCTCCATTTTATGGAGTTCCCATTTTCCAATTATCAAGTAATTCTAGATTTATTTAGTTCTATATTTTTCTCCAATTTTATAGTAATTCTATATTTTCTTCAGTTTATGGAGTTCCCATTTTCCAATTTTCTAGTAATTCTATATTTTTCTGGATAATTACTATATTTTTCTCCATTTTATGGAGTTCTATATTTTTCTCCATTTTCTAGATTTATTTAGTTCTATATTTTTCTCCAAATTTCTAGTAATTCTATATATTTTTTTCATTTTATGGAGTTCTATATTTTTCTCCATTTTCCAATTTTCTAGTAATTCTATATTTTTCTCCATTTTCTAGATTTATTTAGTTCTATATTTTTCTCGGTGATTTCAATTTTCTAGTAATTCTATATTTTTCTCCATTTTATGGAGTTCTATATTTTTCTTCATTTTCTAAATTTATTTTATGGAGCTCTATATTTTTCTCCATTTTCTATATTTTTTTCCAATTTTATATTTTTTCCATTTTCTAGATTTATTTAGTTCTATATTTTTCTCCAATTTTATATTTTTCTTGATTTTTATTTTTCTCCATTTTCTAGATTTATTTAGTGCTATATTTTTCTCCAATTTTATATCTTTCTCCATTTTCTATATTTATTTTATGGAGTTTTATATTTTTCTCCATTTTCTAGATTTATTTAGTTCTATATTTTTCTCCATGATTTCAATTTTCTAGTAATTCTATATTTTTCACCATTTTATGGAGTTATATATTTTTCTCTATTTTCTATATTTATTTAGTTCTACATTTTTCTCCATGATTTCAATTTTCTAGTAATTTTATAATTTTCTCCATTTTATGGAGTTCTATATTTTTCTCTTTTCTCCATGATTTATTTAGTTCTATATTTTTCTAATTTTATATTTTTTTCCATAACTTATTTAGTTCTATATTTTTCTAATTTTATATTTTTTTCCATTTTCTGAATTTATTTAGTTCTATATTTTTCTCCATGATTTCAATTTTCTAGTAATTCTATATTTTTCTCCAATTTTGTATTTTAATTTTATATTTTTCTCCATTTTCTAGATTTATTTTATGGAGTTCTATATTTTTCTCCATTTTCTAGATTTATTTAGTTCTATATTTTTCTCCAATTTTTTTTTTTTTCATTTTCTAGATTTATTTAGTTCTATATTTTTTTCCATGATTTCAATTTTCTAGTAATTCTATATTTTTCTCCATTTTATGGAGTTCTATATTTTTCTCCATTTTCTAGATTTATTTAGTTCTATATTTTTCTAATTTTATATTTTTCCTCCATGATTTATTATTTCTATATTTTTTAATTTTATATTTTTCTCCATTTTCTAGATTTATTTAGTTCTATATTTTTCTCCATGATTTCAATTTTCTAGTAATTCTACATTTTTCTCCATTTTCTAGATTTGTCTAGTTCTATATTTTTCTCTTTCTCTCCATGATTTATTTAGTTCTATATTTTTCTCCATTTTCTAGGTTTATTTAGTTCTATAATTTTCTCTAATTTTATATTTCTCTCCATTCTACAATTTTCCATGATTTATTTAGTTCTATATTTTTCTCCATTCTCCAATTTTCCATGATTTATTTAGTTTTATATTTTTCTCCAATTTTCCATTATTTATTTAGTTCTATATTTTTCTCCATTCTATCATTTATTTTTTTCTATACTTTTCTCCATCTTACTTTCCATGATTTATTTAGTTCTATATTTTTTTTCTCTATTTTTCCATTTTTTCTCCATTTTTCATGATTTATAAATTTTCCATATTTTTCTCTTCCATGATTTTTATTTTCCATACATTCTACAATTTTCCATGATTTATTTTTTTCCCTACATTCTAATTTTCCATTTTTTCATATTTTCTCCATTTTTCATGATTTATAAATTTTCCATATTTTTTTTTCCACTACATTCTAATTTTCCATATTTCCATATTTTCTCCATTTTTCAATATTTATAAATTTTCCATATTTTATTTTTTTTCCACTACAATTTTCCATACATTCTAATTTTCCAGTTTTCCATGATTTATAAATTTTTCTCTTCCATGATTTTTATCTAAAATTTATAAATTTTCCATATTTTATATTTTTTTCTTCCATGATATCTATGATTTATTTTTTTCTATATTTTTCCATTTATAAATTTTCCCTATTTTTCTCTTCCATGATTTTTATTTTCCATACATTCTACAATTTTCCATGATTTATTTTTTTTCCACTACATTCTAATTTTCGATATTTCCATATTTTCTCCATTTTTCATGATTTATAAATTTTCCATATTTTATTTTTTTCCACACATTCCAATTTTCCATATTTTATATTTTCTTCATATTTTTCTCTAATTTTCCATGATTTATAAATTTTCCATATTTTATATTTTTCTCTTCCATTTTCAATATTTTATATTTTCTTCATAATCCATATTTTTCTCTAATTTTCCATGATTTATAAATTTTCCATATTTTATATTTTTCTCTTCCATGATTTTTATCATGGATTTATAATTTTACCATATTTTATATTTTTTTCTTCCATGATTTCCATATTTTCTCCATTTTTCATGATTTATAAATTTTCCATATTTTATTTTTTTCCACACATTCCAATTTTCCATATTTTATATTTTCTTCATATTTTTCTCTAATTTTCCATGATTTATAAATTTTCCATATTTTATATTTTTCTCTTCCATTTTCAATATTTTATATTTTCTTCATAATCCATATTTTTCTCTAATTTTCCATGATTTATAAATTTTCCATATTTTATATTTTTCTCTTCCATGATTTTTATCATGGATTTATAATTTTACCATATTTTATATTTTTTTCTTCCATGATATCTAGGGTTCACTATTTTCTACAGAGAACCCCACAAGAACCGTACTACCAAACGAACTATTGAAGACTCGGACTGTTGGAGTATATACACACCGTGAAGCCCTATTCTCGGCAGATGTGGGATATTTCCCATAGCCTGAAAACAAAAAAGCTGATGGAGCAATCGGATTTCATAACACGAAGTTCAACACACATGCCAAGCCAAGCGAGAAACATAAAGAGCACACAACACGTCAAAGTAATTGAAATGTGTTGGTTTATATAACTAAGATAAAAACGTTTACCGTTGTGATATCTATGATTGACCCGAACCCAACAAAGCGACCATTCCCCCTCTCCAACTGACATATCGGTTGATTAAGCAACATACACCGCACCTTTTCACACCAAAATCCCGAAATCCGCCATTAAAACCTCTCAACCCTCTCAACCTACTGCTGTCGATGATGAAGACGAAGAGTTTGCTTTCCTAAACAAAAGAATTGAATTCATCTTCATCTTTGAATCATCGACATGGATGGATGATCTATATAGTGTTCAGGAGGGAGATTAGTGGCAGGCAAAGATATGCGCACTGGGAATCAAATGATGAGGGCGTATTGATTTTTCTAATCTGCGTTTGAGGTACCGCACTCTTATGGAATCCTTAATTCTCGTTCTGGAAATCAAATGAGGATGAGGCGAAAGAGTATTTATCCTTACATTTCCATAATCCAAATATCCCAGAGGAGGAGATGATTAGTCCCGAGAAAATCTCCCTAGTTCAAGCTCGAACTCCAGAATAAGAGATCTAGGGGATTTATTCTTTCCGCTCCAACTCCAGAATAAGAGGAGATCAAGGGGATTGATTCTTTCCGCTGGACTCTGCTTCTTCATGAAATTACAAGCTTTTGCCATTTTATTTACCAACTTTAGAGTAGCAAATAACACGCACAACTGCAGTAGCATGTGTTTCAGAAGTCATCAAATCTATATGGCCCAGATGCCAAGCTAAATTATTTGGTTAATTTGAGACAGGGTTTTATTTACCTTCCAGTGACATTAATGTGGTGATCTTGAATTCTGATGTTGAAATTCCTCAAAATGGTTTGCAGGCTCTTACTAAAGCTTTGTTTCAAAGGTCCATTGGACATAAAATGTAGGTAGTTTCTAGTGATCAGCATTGGCATTCAAAGGATCAACGACTAATATTAATTGCAGACCCCTAACTTTTTGGATTTTATCCTAAGTTATTTGAATTTAATCAAAGGGACGTTCCGCAATCTTGTTTCTCCAAAACCATTTATTCTACGTGTCAGCATGTGGTGAATTGCGTGGGACTCCAGCACAAAACCGCTTACTGCCAAGCACCCCCTCCGCAATTCGACTCTATATTTGAATGACATCACAAGGATAAACACATGACAACAAAGTTGTTGAGTTGTCATTACACTATTACATACATGGATACATCGAAAGAGAAGGCATAACGTTGCGCTGAGATTTTGAATCTGATGTGGCAAGAGAATTTCGAATTAAACCAAGAAACAGAACATCGAAAGAGAAGGCATAACGTTGCGCTGAGATTTTGAATCTGATGTGGCAAGAGAATTTCGAATTAAACCAAGAAACAGAAGTATGAATCATGATAATAATAATAAATTTTATTTTAAGGTTATGGCCAAGTTAGATACTAAATTGGTGTATGAGACTTTTTTGTTTGTTGTTTGTGGGAAAAGGGACCTATCTCTGCACAGTGATTTGACTGCTAAGTCTATCAAAACATACATACTCTATCCCTCTGTTTTTGAACTAGTAAATTTTTAGGATAAAATGAGTGAGAATAAAATGTCCGCCTATTAAGACTTTGTGTAATTTCTACCCATCCAATCAAAAGAAAGTCTTGATATCTACCATGGATGACATTTTACATTGACGGAATTGGATAGTTCTGTGATAGTGGTGAATTTCGGTGTGCCGAGAGATCACTTGCATTTTCGGCTATTTTTGGCAGTGACGTTGATAGAAATGGTGCATATAAAAAGTTCAGGAAGTATGCAAAAACCCTTCAAATAGAAGTGCCAATCACACCAACAGAGGCAACTTACAAAATCGATAGTTACCAAAGGGATATGCACATGTACCTATTGACTGTCTCACAAAAGAGAAAACGAGCCATCAGGATGTTAGCTTTGCTAGGTTTTGCTGTAAGCTAAATATCAATTCTATAATGCAGAATAAAAACTTAAAAGAATTGAAAAGTAAAAATTAAATTTCCCAGTAAATCTTAAATACCTCTAGCCATTGGTGTTGAAATTAATCTATTTTATATGTAAAAAATTTCCGGCTGCTTCATTGTATGAAAACCTTTCGCTACAAATCTGTTTTGCTGAAACTCTTTAAAACTTCATATTTTTCTTCAAGTAATGAAACTTCGTCGCTATGAAAAATATTATTTCTTTCTGTGCAACGAGTCTTCAACAAAATTTATGGCAAACTAAAATAATATGCCCAAACAGAAGCTAGCAATAAATCGTAACCTCCGGTCCACACAAGCCAAACGTTTTCACCAGCAAAACATGTGTATGAACCCTTACAAAAATAACCATAAGCCTAAAGCTCTCCTTTGATTAGCAGTGATTAGTAATGTATTCACTGGTAACTAAATTTACCGCACTTCTGGAGAAAATCTGAAGGCACTTCCAAGCTCTGCTCACTCTAGCTTGATGGTGTAAAACTGAAGGGGATTGAGTTAGTGAGCTTGGGAACCAAACATAAATCTTTATAGCCCAGCTTCCATCAAGATTTTTTCGGCTATGTGTCAAGTGTTCCACAAATCATGGCAGAGAACTTGCAGTGGGAGTAATGGACCACTTCAATAGCTCCCAACAAGAAATTAATTATTTGCAGTTGATTTCCGTAATTTAGGGAAATCACTGCAGTTGGTTTCCATAAATTAAGGAAACAACTGCAGATTAGTTTTTAGAAATTGGCACATTGGGAGAGGCATATTTCCAGAAATTAAGCGGTCATTTCCAGAATTCGAGGGAGCTTAACATTCTCCCACTTGGTCCATACTTCTAATCTTAATGTCTCATCTTAAAACCCATTGATAATCTGTATTAAGTAATAGATACATGAATCATGGCGATAAGTCCTCTAATGACAAGTATTATCTTCCATGTATTACTATGTATTTATTTCTATTAAAATTTATGTGGCAACAATTTCTTAATGAATAAACCCTATGTTTATTCTTGGTCCTACACAGATGAATTCTCTCAAATCAAATTAAGGTGCACATAAATATGAGAAAAACATCACAAAATTTAAGAATTTCATTAAAATAACATTGTTCATACAATGAGAAACTACATAATGGAACCAAGTCCCATATTCATTACATGATCCTTGAATTTAAATGGTGGCATGCCCTTAGTCAAAGGATCAGCGATCATCAACTCAGTGCTAACGTGCTCAATGACCACTATCTTTTCTTTAACACGTTCCCTTATAGCTAAATACTTAATGTCGATGTGTTTGTTTCAACTCCCACTTTTGTTGTTCTTAGCCATAAAAATAGCAGCTGAATTATCGCAATATATTTTCAATGGCTTAGAGATAGAATCCATAATTCTAAGCCCAGAAATGAAAATCTTAAGCCATACACCATGTAAAGTAGCCTCAAAACAGGAGACGAACTCGGCTTCCATAGTGGAAGTGGCAATCAAAGTCTACTTGGCACTCCTCCATGATACAGCTCCACCGGCCATCATAAAAATGTATCCTGATGTTGATTTGCGTGAATCAACACATCCAACAAAGTCAGAATCTGAGTACCCAATCATTTCCAAATTGTCCGTCCGTTTATACATAAGCATGTAGTTTTTGGTTCCTTGAAGGTACCTAATTACTTTCTTTGCAGCTCTTCAGTGTTCTAAACCTGGATCAGTCTGATATTGTCCCAACATTCCCACAACAAATGCAATGTCAGGTCTTGTGCAGACCTAAGCATACATTAGGCTTCCGACAGCAAAAACATATGGAATGTTCTTCATTTCTTCCCTTTCAAAATCGTTCTTCGGGCATTGGTTCAAACTGAACCTATCACCCTTCACAATGGGAGCAACACTTGGTGAACAATCCTTCATCCGAAATCTCTCTAAAATTTTATTAATATAGGTTTCCTGAGACAGACCCAAGATGCCTCGAAATCTGTCTCTATGATTCTTAATGCCAATGACATAAGATGCCTCACTCATATCCTTCATATCGAAATTTTTAGAGAGGAATTGTTTCACCTCATGCAGCAAACCATTATCATTGGTTGCTAGCAAAATGTCATCCACATATAAAACAAGAAAACAGATTTTAATCCCACTGACTTTAAGGTATATACATTCATCCATAATGTTTTCTACAAAACCGAAAGAAGAAATTACATTATGAAATTTCAAATACCATTGACGGGATGCTTGTTTTAATCCGTATAATGACTTCTTGAGCTTGCAAACCAAATGTTCACCATCACTAGAGGAGAATCCTTCAGGTTGTTTCATGTAAACCTCCTCCTCTAGATCTCCATTGAGAAATGTCGTTTTCACATCCATTTGGTGCAACTCCAAGTCAAAATGGGCTACTAATGCCTTAATAATGCGCAAGGAATATTTCTTAGATACAGGAGAGAAAGTCTCCTTCTAATCGATTCCTTATTTTTGAGTGAATCCCTTTGCAACGAGTCTTGCCTTGTATCTCTCAATGTTTCCCAATGAGTCTTTCTTTGTCTTAAAGACCCATTTACATCCAATGGCTTTTGCACCATTAGGAAACTCAACAAGATCCCAGACTTCATTACTCTTCATAGAATTCATCTCTTCCTTCATGGCATCATACCATAATTCTGATTCTTTGCAACTCATGGCTTGTGAAAAGGACTCGGGATCATTTTCGGCTCCAATGTTGTAGTCAGATTCTTGCAGATACACAACATAATCATCAGGAATTGCTGATCTCTTTGGTCTAGTAGATCTTCTTAATGTTGTACCACCATCTTCCTGAGAAGTATGTGGTTCAACTCGTTGTTCAAAAATTCTTGGCAATTCTTGAACTATCTGATCTACTGGAATGTCGTCAGCAGCTTGTGGAACTTCAACAATTGGTTGTTCAACACCAGTTTGTACTTGAGGGGTGCTATGAATAACAACCAATCTTTCACTTGAGGTGGAAGGTTGAGATTTTGAATGATCCTTCTCAGAAACTATGTTCCTGGTTTGATTGCTCCCATTGATCAAGTCATTTTCAAGAAACTTTGTATTTCTTGACTCCACAATCCTAGTGTTGTTAGATGGACAGTAAAATCTATAACCTTTAGACCTTTCAGCATATCCAATGAAATGCCCACTAATGGTCCTTGGGTCCAGCTTCTTCTCTTGTGGATTATATATTCTCACTTCAGACAGGCATCCCCAAACACGCATATGTCACAAACTCAGTTTCTAACCTTTCCATAATTCAAATGGCGTTTTAGGAACAACCTTGGTTGGAACTCGGTTTAATATATACACTGTCGTATTAAGTGCTTCAGTCCACAAGAATTTAGGAAGATTGGAGCTACTAAGCATACTCTACATCATGTCTAATAATGTTCGGTTTCTTATTTCTGCTACACCATTCTGGTCGAGTGAACCAGGCATGGTGTATTGGGCAACAATCCCATGCTCTTGAAGAAATTTTGCGAATGGCCCAGGTGCCTATCCATCTTCTGTGTATCTACCATAATATTCTCCACCTCTATCTGATCTCACGATCTTAATTTTCTTGCCACATTGATTCTCTACTTCAGCCTTAAAGATCTTAAAGGCATCTAATGCTTTGCTCTTTTTATGAAGCATGTAGAGATACATATATCGTGAGTAATCATCTATAAAAGAGATGAAGTATTTCTGAACATGTAAGTCCATATCTGGACTACATATATCAATATGCATGATCTCTAATATGTCTGAACTCCTATTGGAACCTTTCTTTGACTTGTTGGTTTGCTTTCCCTTTATGCAGTCCACATAAGTCTCAAAATCAGTAAAATCCAGAGTATTAAGTACCCCTTCATTTACCAATCTTTTAATTCTTTCTATGGAGATATGACCTAGTCTCTAGTGCCATAATTTAGAGGAATTTTCATCAATAACACATCTTTTAATACCAGTGTGAACATGCATTGAATCATAAGTGACGTTGTTTTGTAAATTAATGCAGTAAAGACCATTAGACAGAATACAATTCCCAACATAATCAGATTTATAAAATAAACTGAGGGATGTTTCTGAAAGGTTAAAGGAATATCCAAAAGGTACAAGCCCTGAAACTGAAATCAAGTTTCTAGAAAAACTTGGTACATAAAAGGTTTTTTCTAATTCTAAAACAAAGCCACTACTTAAAGTTAAATAGCATGTTCCTATAGCCTCCACATGCGAGCCCATCTTGTTTCTTGATAAGATGCTTTGCTCACTTCCCACTGGATTCCTTAGTTTTTGCAAACCCTGGAAGGAATTCGAAATGTGAATTGTTCGTCCACCAGGTGTTAATATTGACATTAACCATATTAGATTAATAACAAACAAACAAGATTAGTTTACCTTTGTTTGCAAGCCATTTCTGAAATTTGGCGCATTCCTTCTTCATGTGTCCCTTCTTTTTACAGAAGAAACACTTTGAAACCTTCTTGATAACGGCTTGGGGAGGTAATTTACCTTTCCCTTTCCGATTGGCTTGAGATTTTCCCTTTCCTCGCGTTGCCAGCATTGCACTTTCTCCCATTTCCATCACCAACCTCTCTTCCTCTTGAACACACATGGTCATAAGTTCATTAATTGACCATTTAACCTTATGTGTGTTGTATGAGATTTTGAAGGGTCTGTATTGGTGTGGAAGGGTGTTCAGGATGTAGTGCACTAGGAAAGACTCTAATATTTCAACCTCGAGTTTTTTCAATTGAGCCGCAGTGTCCCTCATTTTCATGATGTGCTCGTGCACACCTTTTACACTGGTGAGCCTTAGGGATGAGAACTTCATAATTAGGGTGCTTGCTAGTGACTTGTCTGAAGTGACGAATTGATTATCAATGGCTTTCAGCAAGTCTCAGACCTTTTCATGTTGTTCAATGGAACCATGAATACCAGCTGAAATTTTAGTCTTAATGAACATCACGCTTAGACGATTAGATCGTTCCCATCGTTCATAAAGCGTGATGTCCACTACAGTGCTGGTATTATTTAGTGCCGGTGGTTCGTCTTTCCTAATAGCATAGTCTATGTCCATCCACCCCAAATGAAGGAGAACTCTCTCCTTCTAGATTTTATAGTTATCCCCTTAAGTTCAGGGATATCAGTACGAATTTCAAAGAAATTTGTAGGTTGTACAACTGCATAAAATTAAAAATCACATGCTTATGTTAAAATTGAGGCATAAATAAAAATTTCATGCTTTACCAATGTAAATCATGCCTAAAATTGAATCTAATGACATAAAACATGTCTGTGGACTAAATTTTTAATTCAAGCAGATTCAATTATTCTTTACGATAGAATTTATCAAATTCTATCTTAGTTTTGAACTTTATGATAAAACTATTAATTCATAACTCCTGCGGGTAAATTATGAATATTTTATCATAATTAATTATATAAATATAACAAAAATTCCTGTCGCATAAAAATTATTATATTTAATATAATTAATTACAATTAATATCTAAATATTCTTTATGTGATCCTAATCAATCCTAATATATAATTTTATTTAATTATAGATGTTGTGGCTATTCTGTAATCAATTAAAATTATATGGATCACTAGACATTATTTTCATAAAAATTAACAGATAATTTGCATAAATAAAACTACAATGCTCATGCATAACATTTAACCATGGTTCTTGTATACTCATTCATAATAGCATGTTTTAATTAAATCTTAAATAATTAATTAATGCAAACTAAATACGAGCATATTTTCCAAATTGCATATAATTAAACTAAATAAATATTATATGCATAAAAATTGAGCAGAAATATTACCAAATAAATGTTTTAATTCAGAAATTTTTTAAAAGTAAAACATTTAGCCAAACTATGTCTATAATCACCAAGGCAGAGATAAAAAATGTGCTCCGATACCAAAATGTAAGCTAAATATCGATTCTATAATGCGGAATAAAAACTTAAAAGAATCGAAAAGTAAAAATTAAATTTCCCAGCAATTCTTAAATACCTCCAGCCATTGGTGTTGAAATTAATATATTTTATATGTAAAAAATTTCCGGCTACTTCACCGTATGAAAACCTTTCGCTAAAAATTTGTTTTGCTGAAACTCCAATCTGTTTTGCTGAAACTCTTTAAAACTTCATATTTTTCTTCAAGTAATGAAACTCCGTCGCTATGAAAAATATTATTTCTTTCTGTGCAACGAGTCTTCAACAAAATTTATGGAAAAGTAAAATAATATGCCCGAACGGAAACCAACAAGAAATCATAACCTCCGGTCCACACAAGCCAAACGTTTTCACTAGCAAAACACGTGTATGAACCCTTACGAAAATAACCATAAGCCTAAAGCTCTCCTTCGATTGGCTGTGATTAGAAATGTATTCACTGGTAACTAAATTTACCACACTTCTGGAGAAAATCATAAGGCACTTTCAAGCTATGCTCACTCTAGCTTGATGGTGTAAAACTGAAGGGGATTGAGTTAGTGAGCTTGGGGACCAAACATAAATCTTTATAGCCTAGCTTCCATCAAGCTTTTGTTGGCTATGTGTCAAGTGTTACACAAATCATGGTAGAGAACTTGCAGTGGAAGTAATGGACCACTTCAGTAGCTCCCAACAAGAAATTAATTATCTGCAGTTGATTTCCATAATTTAGGGAAATTATTGCAGTTGATTTCCATAAATTAAGGAAACAACTGCAGATTAGTTTTTAGAAATTGGCACTTTGGGAGAGGCAGCTTTCCAAAAATTAAGCGGTCGTTTCCAGAATTCGAGGGAGCTTAACATTTTCTTCTGTTAATGATTAGAATGAGGGCCAGTTTCGTTGTCTTCTGAATCATATTTCCTATTTATAATTTGTTTTGTCAACTCAATTTTTCATGTTAATGATCGGAACATTCATAGGTGTACAATTATGAGGATTGATATGTTGCCATGGAAGTCGATGAAAAATAAATCAATCCGTCTATTTCCTGTTAGAGATGATTTTGGGGAATGAAGCCACTTCAGTTCTGAAGGTATCAAAGGCATCATAATTGAGAAAACCCTTGGATGCTTTTATATGTCAAAAGATTTAAACAATTACATAACTCTTTGTTTTTCATAAGAGCAAGAAAACCAAAAACAATATTAAGATAGACAAGTCGAATGGATTAACAAAGTGTTGGGCTCTCAATCTTCATTACCTGAATTCATGTTCTCTTGTGAAGCTTTGAAATTTAGTCAGTAAATCATTTGTTATTTTTATTATGATTTGTTAGGATTATTCTTACTTAGTTTGGTTTGGGTTTGTTGAAGAAGTTGAGAGATTCTGTCAACTTCTCTCTCTAAGATTGGAATTAGTTGGATTTGAGTCCAATTATATATACTTATGTAATATTTATTTATGGTAGTGCAGTAATACAATTATTGTTTTTTGTGTGTTATTCCTGTGCATCTCTGCTCTTCCAATTTCTCATATGGTATCAGAGCCTCTACTGGCTTAAATCCCTCACGGGATGGACAGGAAAATGTGAGAGCAATGATTGTCAAACAACTGTTGTAGGAGAGTAGCATAGTGTAGGTATGTTTTCCAATTGTATTTGTTTTTTTTTTAATTGTTGTGTGAGTAGTGAAGAGGAAAGAATTTTTCACAAGGTGCTGGATATTTCGAAGAAAGCGCCGCAACGTGTCTATTGCTCTGAAGAATTTTCTCCTCCCGCTGGGCTGCGCATCACAAGGAGTTGATTTTCATTCGTCATGGGAAGTCACTGTGGAAATGAGATATCATGAATATTCCCATTGGCCAGATCAAGTAAGAAGTTGGCAGGATTCCTAGCTAGAAAGGGCAAGAAACCAAAAGATGAAAAATAGATGTTTTTTCATTGCATTTGATGTTTTTTTCCAAAATAGATCGAATGTCCTTTTCTAGAAGTATCAACTTATCAAATTTATGGAATAGCCTACTTGATGGCTGATGAATTGTGCTCACAACTGTTCGGCTTGCCTGCAACAAACTTGCAAGTTCTCAGTTTCGCCTCATTCAACATTTGACGACCAAAGAAGATATATATACCAAATTGGTATTATGAACCCAGCAGTCAGAATGCTGAATCAAGCTGCATGCTCAGAGATGGCCGGGGAAACTGTTTCTTCACCAAGTTCCATATAGAAATCGGAGATCACATTGGATTTGAGCTTGTATAGTTGCAATCAATTGCCTTCTAGGTTTAACGGCGAAAAAAAAAAATCAGACCGCGGATAGTTATGCCCATGATATCAATCCTGCTAGAAAAGCTTATCAGATAATCAAAGAAAGCAACGCATGAAAAATTACAATGCATTTTCAGTATTCCATTAGTAAGCCCCTAGGCAGAAATTTCGGACTTAATATAGGTCACGACAGAACTGAGATTTGCACAAATCTTTCTGAAAATAATTGTGCTACCTCTTAAGACTATTCAGGATTGCGCCTATTTTCATGCTATTACCGCGAGAGAAATTTTTACAGTTCTCAAGCCCTAGGAGGACACCAAAATGCCCATAAACGAGAACGCTCGAAGGTGAGCAAAAAGGCACAGAGAATGACATGTCTGCAATCATATCAAATTTCTAATTCCAATTTGGAAACAAATTGCATCTCGGCTGGTATGTCTCTTAGCAACGTTGCAATCTTTGAAAATCCTCCAGATGACGTACTACCAGATTCTCCCAGTGATGATGACCTTCATATGGAGCTTCTAAAACTCTTTTAGAAATAATCTGGATACTGAGTGTATTCAGTAGTCAATCGTACAATTGAATTTTTCCACACAAGAATCTCATTGTATACCCTGTAACTGATGCTCTTGTTGTGCTTCGGGCTTCAAGAGCATCGATTACAGGTTATATAATGAGATCCTTGTGTGGAAAAAGGTCAGTTGTACGATTGATTTCTAAATACGCTCAGTATCCAGATCATTTTCCTATATAACTGTTGAAATTTTCTCTTCGTGAAATTTCACAGATGGAAGTGTATCCATAGGGTGATTTAGTATTGAGATTATCCTTTGGGAGGTCAAGAAGCATCAATTCTACAAAGTGCATGATTGATGGTCAGAAGCAAGTGTACTTTAAATGAGTTGGAAGGTAGGCTCGAAGATGTGGAGAAAGAAAGAGCAGAGTCCAGAAGACTGTATAGTGGGTAGAGTTGTTAATGAAGACCAGATCAGACAAAGAGACGAAAGTTCAAAGTGTTGTAATTCTTTTCTAATTGTGATTAAGTATTATATGTTTTGTAAAGTAAGCATTAAGGGAGGGTATTAGAATTTGTTAGGATTATGCTTACTTAGTTTGGTTTGGGTTTGTTGAGGAAGTTGAGAGATTCTCTGAACTTCTCTCTCTACGATTGGAATTAGTTGGATCTGAGTCCAACTATATATATGTATGTAATCTTTATTTATGGTAGTGTAGTAATACAATTATTGTTACTTATGGTAGTGGATGTTAGACTCTTGCTATATTTATGCAACATTCATTTCCAAAGATATGGGCATTTCAATATGAACAACCTATGGAGAATGACTTATTTCAAACTCCCATTCAATATTCCTTGCTTACTGAAGCTATGAATTGTGTGTCTGTCTTTTTGATCTTTACATACTTTACCCTGAGTTTTTCACTCTTCATTGCTCTTATTCTTACCATGTATTTACTAGAAGATCAGTTCACTAATGCAGAAAATCGAGAAGAAGGAAAAGTAACTCGAATTTTGCAGTTGGAACTTTTCCAGGTGGATAATTTCAGAGAATATTTTATATATTTCAAGCAACAGATTTAGTATTCAATAGGGATTTCTTTCAACATTTTGAGGTAAAGAATCAATGAATAAGAAGCATTTCCATATCATAGGAAATGTAGAAATAATAGTTTACCTTTTTTCAGCTCTGAGAGAAGAAGATCCATCTAGTCTTTCCCTAGTGCAAAATTTTGAAGGAAAGGCTAAATTATATATCAATGTAACATCAAAGGTTATAGTCATAATTGTTTTTTTTACTTTCATTTACAAAAAATCGTCGAATAGTTGTACATCTACTTAAAAATATCTTTAACATATAAATTACAACTTAAAACATACAAATGGTCCATTATACAACTAAATAACATTGTATTTGCAATGCATATCCATATTATCATACACACGGTTTTTTCATTACAATAATCCACAACTAATGTTATAGTTAATCATTTAGATTTTTCCGCTACCTAATGCATTGAACCACTATGCGTCATTTAATTATGGGTTGTACTTGCATTAAAAACATATCAACATTTCTGAATTAACAATCTAATCACATAGCACGGTGGCACTGTTTGGTTTACCACACCTGTATGGTTTTTTGGAATATCTGCCCGCATAAAGAAATTGCATTTATGAGTCTACAACTATATGATCTACCACTGTAGATCTGACTAATCTAGATCAGATGATCAGACATTGGCAGAGGTTTAGGGTTTGGTGCTATTGACCATACCTCATTAACTATTTTTCTCTTGGCATTCTGTCATTTTGTCTCGGTTCTCTAGTGCAAGAGCTCCCAGCCTCCGCCTCAGCCCTCTGCAGGAGAGGTAACCCTTGGCCATACTGTCTCACCTTTCCATATAAAAATAAGTGGATTATCGTTGCAATGCACTCTGTTGATTCTTATTCCAGCTCTTAACAGTTTTCTGCCATTCTATCGGTATGTAGCTTTCCGGAACTGAGAGTTTTTACTGAATTTGGTTTAAAGTTGAATTTCATGGTTCACCTCATTGTTCTTTTGCAAGGTCTTTATACTTTTCATCTTTGTTATTTCTTGGATTTAATATGCAAACCTTCTTGCATTTACGTTTATTGTGCAGAGTTTATAGTGTGGCATTCTCGGCCTTCTTGGAGTCAAGTTCTGTAACTCTACTTCACTTCAACAACTGGCACAAGGAAAGAAGGAAGGTAATTAATTTTTTTTTATATGCAAATGAGGGTTTTGAGTTTATTCCTCTTCAATCCTTCTCACAACTACTTACCCATAAACCCATAATGGTGCCATTGCAGGATTAGCGCGCTCAACCATTCTCGGCAAGGAATAAATAGGTAGTTTATGAGTTGTTTCCAATTGTCCCATGGTTCTTCTTTCCAAAGTTCATGGTTAATATAAACAATGTTTTGATTTTCCTCCCATTTTACACAGGTAATTGGTCTGGAATTACTATTGGAGAAATGAGTACTCGGGGTAGTCTTCATTTGGAATCCCCTAAAAAATATCTTCTCCTTGCATTGACACAGGTACCATTGTCTGTGTTGCGTTTGATTCAGGTGTCCGAATTCTCTCAAGTCTTAGTCCTTGGCAAAACTTATCGTTGTTTTGGAACTATAAGACTATATTATCCCACAGCTTGCTAAGGAATGCGAGCTTTCCTTCATTTAGTAGTACTCATGTACTGTTACTAGTTCAACATGTTTTGAATATGGTGTGGCTTGTCCACCATTATTGTTCTAGTTTAACTGTTTAATTATTTCGGGCTTTTTGAAAGAATATCAATATGGAATTTCCTATAATTTTTGAAGGTTCACAGTTCTTCATATTTAGACATTAGTTCTTGTCTTTTTTTTTTAAGTTAAACTGTGTAGACCATTACCATTTCAATGATGTTGATATATATACTGTAATTCCTAGTAACAATGATAATGTTCTCCGAATTATTCCTAAACTATTTACAGAGATTTTGTCTTAATTCTGTTTTAAGAAAGTTATTCTTCCTTTGTTTTTTCCTCACTTGCTCTTCTCCGTTTACTGGGTTTATTTGAATGGCTGACGCACAAATTATCCATAGTAATCTAAATCAGTTCTGTCATCTTTTATTTTCCTTTACTCTTTCAAAATATAGATCTGCAAAATATATCTATTTTTCCTTAAGGAATATTTAATGTCAGTCTTAATGCTTACACTATTAGCCGAAATATAAATCTAAATTTTCACAGTATTACACAATATTTTACTATACAAATTTTGATCTTTGTCTGCAATTTATATCTCATAGCATTTATTAGCTAAATAACCATTTACAAGCTTCTTTGATATAGCTATATGTGATTTTAGGAGTCGACCAGATCGACTGATTCCTAGTCTGTATATAGCTTATGGAGTTGGAACAAGCATATTGCAATTCTGAAACCCCAGAGTTCTATAATTCGGGAAAAGTTCCCTATAATTTGTGTTTTTTCTTCAGTTTTATGTCTGATATATTACCTACTGTTAGGTCTCTGTAACAAGCAAGATTGGCAAAGTCCGATCACAGAGTTAACATCATTTCAACCAACTTTGGGATTCTAGGATCTAGCCCTCCTGAATCCGGAGAGGGATCTCTCCAATATGTACAACGATGGATATTGTCTTTGAAGTTTAAAGTGATGATATTAGGCTAGTTATGAGGTCCAAGGGTTTTGTTTGGTCTTTTCGGATGATTGAACATAATTGCTGTCTGAGGCAGAAAGATCTATATGTAAATAGGTTCAACGGTGAGAAGTTGCAAGCAACAGAGTAAGCTTTGATCAAGAAGGGGGATGATGGCAAGTTATCAATCCATTGGGCTATGGAGTCATAAGAGGATTTAATTGAAACATTCAGGTTCAAGAGTGATCTATGGGGCAAGTCATCTATGCCTAAGGATCTTTTTAGAGTTTGATTTATGGAATGGAGTGATACAAATAAGAAAGGGAAAAGACAGATGCAGAACAAAGAGTAGCCCAGGATCTGGTAAGTACTTTGAAACTAGCCAGCCTTTGACCAAGCACTTAAGAAAAACATAGAAGCAAACTAGGATCTGGTAAGTACTTTGAAACTATCTAGCCTTTGATACACTTCTAATAGAATACAAATAAAAACGAAGGGAAACTTGAAGGCAACCTTTGGAGTAGAAACTAGTGGGCTGGGCTCACCCTAATCCTCTCCTAGCTCTCCTTTACTTAGTTACATCCAAGACAATCACAAAGATAACACAGAATGGCCTAAGATATGATAAGTACTTCGAAACTAGTCAACTTTTAACACATCCTAAGGGAAACAATCGAATAGTTGAGCAAACAAGAAAGGGACTCAGGGCTAACCTTTGATTTCCTCAATTCATTCCTTACACAACATATATTGAAAGTAACATCTAAAAATAACATTTAGCTGTGACGAAAAGATGAGGGAATGCCAGCATCTCTGTAATTAGACTGAATTAAATCATTTCTAAATAACACAATTAGAAGAAAACATTGGAATAAATATTTCTCAGCCAGAGAAGGTTACTGGTATACAGTAAGTCCTAACACTGTTCAAACTGTTCTTTACAGTGGAAAATGAAACGAATTGAAAACAGAAATAAAATGACAAGTTCACAGTGAGAATAACATCACCATCAGCATAGAACAGGATCCCATAAATCAGCTTGTATTGATGCTTCAAACCGGTTACAATCTTCAGATCCAATGTTTTAATCCATCTCTCTTCACAACCTAACCTATCTGCTACAAGCAGAGCTCCAAGAGCCGATGAAACCACTATTTACAGTCAAGAGTTTTAAGCTCAGTTACATAGAATGCTTCAGCAATTACATTGACAACCAACTAATCCAACCCCTCACTCATCTTCTACTGAAGTATTTATAGAAGGATGAGGAGGTGAAATCTGATAAAAAGATCTCAAGTACAATTAATGCAGAATGAAGACTTCTCGACCCTTTGAGAGGCTCGAGGGAGAAATTTACAGGTGGATCACTACATTAACTGTGTTTACACTTATGAAGTAAGCTCGGAGGGAGCTTTGTTTGACATTTGAGGCTCTGCGTACTGTTAGGGTTACTCTGCACACATTTTGTTATTAATTTTGAGGCAGAAATAACTTCTTTGGCTGCTTCGAGGCAAAATATTTGATTTAGTTCAATAAATTCAGCCTCTGATTGAGCATTTTGAAGCAATAGGTGGCACTGCGGTGGTTGAGGAATCAATTTGCCTCAAAGTATGGCGGTGGAGGCAATATGTCTGATGAACACTTTAGGTTTTCTTTTAAACTGTGTTTTAGATTGGGGATTAGGCTTTTGATAACTGTCTTAGCCGTAATCCCCATAAAAACTGTCTTCAATCTTCATCTGCTGTGCTTTGTCTTCAAAACTGATACTCTTTAACTGTGTTTGAATTAACAGTGTCTTGTCGATGTGCAGACCCGCACTGGGCTTTACGGCATCAATACTCATAGAGTACTGACGAAACATGGAATAGAGCCCCGTGAATGGCTTCTCTGTAATGAAACGAGGGCATGAGAATCGTCATTCCCATCCCTTGGCATTTCTTCATTATACAATGGAAAACCATTTAGAACACCTGCATCAAACACAAAACAATTTAAGAAATCCTGCGAAAAATAGGTTTAAACTGCTTCAGATGGCGGGGGAGGAGCGTAGCCATCGGATAAAAATATCTAACGGTGGAGATCGGCGCAAAACAGAAAAATGAGAGCGGGGAGAAGAAATAAGGCAGGGTGGTTTTGGACCGTCCGATCTGGACACGTGGACGGTCCTGATCTAATCGGAGGATCTCAATCGGGGGTGGCAGGTAAGTGCATGCGATGTAAATTTCCAATGCGATTGAGCGCTGGCCGTTGATCTGCATATCAGATCGATGGCGGAAGGTGAATCGGAGGGTTTTTGAAACAGGGCAAGACTTGTGATCGGAGGGAATAAGGACCATTGGATCCTCGGGAGGATGGACGGCTCAGATTTAATCGGAGGATCACGATCAGGGAGGGCAGAGAAGGGGATGCGATTGAAACGCAGCGATGCGATTGAGCGCAGTCCGTCCGATCATCAGGGAGATGGACGGCTAGGATAAAATCAGAGGACTGTGGAACGGGCTTGCGATTAGCGTTCGGGCGACCAGTGCGATCAAGCGATGATCGTTGGATCAGCGGGAAATGAACGGATAGGATGTAATCGGAGGGATCGCAAGGGTGTGCGATGGCTGTCGGATTGCGAAACAGATGGACGACTGCGATGGAATCGGCGGATCGTAATCGGGAGTGAGATGGGAAGGCTTGCGATTGCGATCGGAGGGAACTTGCGATTGAGCGCAGACCGTCGATCTGAGAACAAGATCAACGGTCGGGATTTAATCGGGGATCGGCAATCGGAGGTCGTAGAGATGGGCATGTGATTGCGCAATAAGGAAAAGTTGCGATGTGATTGTGCGCGGACCGTTGGATCGAAGGACTAGATCAACGGTCAGGATTTATTCGACCTACGCACCGGCGGAAAAACCTTTAAACATATGAAAAACCAAAGTTTTTGCAATAAAAACAAGTTATAATGGATCGGGCGGAAAATATATAAGTAAAGGAAAAAAGGCGCCCGATTGCGGGGCCGGTGGTTTTCACGGAATGTAATATGCCCGGGAGGATAAAGACAAGGGCCAATCGCAATCAGGCCATTGAGCCTGATCTTTCCGATCAACCCATTTGTGTTGTTTCCGATTGCAATTGCGCGATCGGCTCTTTTCAATCAACCCATTTATATTTATCACGTGGTTTTAAGTTTTTAACTTAAAACTTTCGGAAAGTGGGTTTTTGGGTTTACAAAGGAAAATATTGATTGGAGAGGGATTTTTCAATGGTTTATCGCCCGATTGTGGGCTCTATGGTTATATTAGGAAATAATATGATCGGGGGTTAAAATAGTTAAAAAGTGAGTTTTTAACTATGAAAGGGGGAATTTTCATAAATGGAAAGAAGAGGACTTATGAAAACAAGGTAGTTTTGATGGAGAAAAAGGGGAGTAGATGAAAGGTTTTGAGAAGAGGAGAAATGACGATCTTTCAGCAGTCTTTCAGTTGGAATCAGCAGAAATTCCTGAGTATAAAATGGGACAGCAGATGAGGATTTTGGACAGAGGCATGAGGCCTACAAGGAGTCTTCAAGAGCCAACAATTTTTAGTGATAAACTTTGTTCCTTGGAGGCTCAAAAAACATCTTAGCCACCTTTTGGTATAACAAAATATTATAGGTGGCTAACAGTGGCTCCACTTGGGGATGGTGCCTTCTTGAAGGCATCAAGAATTCAGACTTGATTTCTCTGGGATGTTGACTGGTGCCTGACCCACTGCTTGCTCTTGCTTTTCTTTGATAAAAATATCAGTCATGAAAGAAAAATGAATTTCATCAATACAACTTCTACCTACTCCAATCCTACTGATCTAACATTTTTTCTTCATGAGAGTGCACTTGGATTGGCAAACTCTATTCACAACACTTTATTCTTTTGAAATCACGAAATCTAATCTATTTATAATCCTTATTTCTCCCTGAACTCAGATTAAACAGTTGAGCTCAGATATTTCTCTACCTAGTCTACTGTCTGTTGGGATTAAACATTCCAACAAACTTTCATTCTCTAAATTCTACAACAGAAATTTAAAAATAGTCAAGTCAAGATTGAGTTGTTCGACTTGCTATGATCTATGGCATAAAAACAAGCTGCACATAGATTATTATTTGCGGAAATTGAACATCAAAAATTGAAGGCTTAAGATCTGAAAGCTTCTTATTATGGCCTTCTCTCTTCTTTTCATAGCTATGATTTTTCTTTTTCTTTTTTTTTTCTTTTCTTTTTTTTTCTGTGAGCTATCTCTTCCTTGATATCTGATTCAGATTTTGAGCAAATTAGAACCAATTTTTCTTCTTTTATGACTCAGAAAATAAAACAGTTTTGAGTCATCTCTCTTTGGAAACTTTGGTTCAGATTTTGAGTTTGTTTGAACCTTAATTTCTATCCTAATCTATCTACTGATAAGCCAAGATTAAACGGTTTGGCAAATCAAATTCACTACCCTATCAGCAGAAAATTGAAAGCTAATTAGTCAAGATTAACAGTTTGACTAACTAGAAGTGTGTTTTGCAGGAGTGGCATTTAAGCTTGCACACTTTCAGATTTGTTCCTCTTTTTTGGCATGGGGCTTTGCCTTTCTTGTTTACATTTCTGCCCTCTTTTCTTTCTTTCTTTGTTTTTGTATTTTTCTGATTTTTCATAACTTTGAATGCAATGATGGATGAAATGTTTACAATGGAAAAGGGAAAAAGGCTTCAAAACATAGAATGGTTTAAGAAAGATAATGCTTAAGCATCCTGCCATTGACAGGACCCCCAAACAATTTTGTTCCATTCAGCTCTTGTAAGAAGAATGCATTGTTTCCAGCAACTGAATGAATGGAGTAAGGGCCAAGCCATAGATTGTCAAATTTACCATGCTTTCCCTTATCTTCCCTCTTTGAGTCCCACTTTAAAACTTTGTCCCCAATCTTGAAATTGCTGGCCTTTGTTCTTCTGTCAAATATCTTCTTGATATGGTCTTGCTTCTGCAATGCTTTGTTGTACACTTCCTCTCTGATTTGCTGAAGATGAATGGTCTGATTTATTCTTCTGATCATGTCATTATCTTCAGTCTGCAATTCTTGGATAAACTTCATAACTGGTACACCAAGGCTATTAGGAAAGATTGCATCTGTACCATACACAAGCTGAAAAGGTGACATACCAATAGATTTATTCAAAGTTAATCTGTCAGCCCAAAGTGCATGGACTAGCTTTGTGTGCCAAGACTTCTTGTTGTCCTCCAATAGTTTCTTGATTATGTTCACTAAGCTTTTATTGGAAGATTCTGCAAGTCCATTACCTTGAGGGTAATAGGCTGTGGAATGACCTAGTGTTATCTGGTATTTATGACAGAAGTCAACCATTTTCTTTGATCCAAATGCTGCAGCATTATCTGTGATGATCTTGGTAGGGCAGCCAAATCTGGAAAGGATATTGGTTTCTATGAACTTTATAATAACTGAATCATTGGCTTGCCTACAAGGAATGGCTTCTATCCACTTAGTGAAATAGTTTGTGGCAGTAAGGATCCATCTATGCTGGGCAGAAGATGAGGGATGGATTTCACCTATGAAGTCAAGTCCCCACTGTTGAAATGGGGCTTCAACAGTGATTGGATGCAGAGGAAGGGGTAACAATTTTATTTTGCCTTCGAATAGTTGGCATTTATGGCAAGTAGTGGTCATCTTGTGTACATCGGGAAAAAGAGTAGGCCAATAGAAACCAGCCCTCAAAATTTTGTTGGCTGTTGACTTCCAATACAAATGGCCTCCACACTCTCCTTCATGGAACTCCTGCTTAATTTTTTTTGCATCAAACTCAGGCAAACATTTAAGCAATATGCTACTTGCATTTTTCCAATAAAGACATTTATCAATAATGCAATAGTTTACAGCTTTTAACTTTAGGAATCTTGCCTTAGTTTTGGATAAACCATGAGGTGTATTTAGATTAAGCAAAACATAAACAATATCAGCGTACCAAGGAGAAATCATAAAATGATCTTCAACAACAGGAGTTGAGAGTTCTTCTTGGTTATCTAAAGCATCGATCATATTAATATCAAGAAGTTCACAATTTGATTCAGCCATTAATTTAGCTAGACCCTGGTCTTTGATGAGCTTAGTGGGTTTTATTTCTAAATCATATTCAAGAATTACTGCAATCCACTTACCTCTTTTACCATCTGGATCCTGGGTTAGAATGTCTTTTACAACCGAATTTGGGACAAAGGCAATGACGTGTGAGTGAAGGACGTATACTCTGAAGTCTTTCAATGCTTTAACCAAAGAAAAAGCTTGCTTTTCCATAATGTTATACTTCAAAGGGGCATCCCTCAATGCCTTGCTAAAGAATTCAATAGGTTTCTCTTGTCCCTGTGGATTTTTCTGTAAAAGGACAACAGCTATAGTATGTTATGATGCAAATGAGAAGATATAAAAATCTTTTGAAAAATCAGGGCTTATGAGAACCGGTGTTTTGGTTAACGCTTGTTTCACCAGCTCAAAGGATGTCTTTGCTTCCAAGGTCCATTTTATCCCTTGCTCCTTCTTCAGCATGTTTGTGATATTTCTAAGGAGCTCAGCTAGGTTAGGGATGAACCTTCTCAAAAAGTTTATTTTTCCAATGAAAGACTGCAACTCTTTGATATTTCGAGGATGAGAGATTTGCAATATAGCCTCAATCCTCTTTGGATCTATCTTTATACCCTCCTCTGAAATAATGTGTCCAAGAAGCTTACCTTCTTGGAGACTAAATAGTGTCTTCTTAGGGTTCAAAGATATTCCAAACCTTCTGCACTTCTCGAAAACCTTTCTCAAATGTTCTAAGTGTTCTTCATCCATTTTTGAAAACACAGTTACATCATCGAGATAGATAATGATGAAGAAGCCCAATTCTTCCGAGAATGCTATGTCCATGGCTCTCTGAAAGGTTGCTCCAGCATTCATTAGACCAAAAGGCATTTTCACATACATGAAAGTGCCCCATGGTGTAGTAAACGCCATCTTTAATTGATCATCAGGGTGGACTAAGACTTGGTTATACCCTGAAAAGCCATCTAGCAAAGAAATTCTTTTAGACCCCACCACCCTTTGCAAAATGTGATCCATCTTGGGTAAAGGGTAGTTGTCTTTCAATGAAGCTTTGTTTAAATTTCTGAAGTCTATACAAAGCCTAATTTCTCCAGTCTTCTTCCTAACAGACACCAGATTAGATACCCACTCAGAATATCTAATAGGGACAATAATACCAGCGTTGTGCATCTTCATGACTTCCTTCTTAACCAATGGCAACTGGACAGGGTTTATTCTGCGCAGTTTCTGTTTGAATGGTTTTTGGTTCTCTTTAAGAGGAATTTTGTGCTATATTATTTCAGTGTCATAGGATTTAAGATCTTCGTAACTCCAAGCAAAAACATCAGAAAACTCTTTGAATAGCTCTATGTATTTGAGTTTAAAGTGAGTTGGCAGAGTTTTGGACAGTTTGATCATTTTAGGTTTTTCCTCACTGCCTATATTGCACTCCTCTACTTCAGTCTCTACAGGTTCCAGTTTTGGTTTATTGGCCACATCATCAAAATCAAACAGTTCTTCTAGAGGGGCCAAACCCTTGGGCAAACTATCATCCTTAGAATGCAGAGTTTCCCATTCCTCTGTTTCAGATTTTGCACTTAATTCTGCTTGGTCTCTAAGTTTGATAGTTGGAAGGTTAATGTCTATAGGCTCAGGAGACGTTTCTTCTTCCCCAAGGAAATTTTCTTCACTGCAGTCTGTATCATAATCTGAATCTGAACTATGGAGCTAAAATTCATTTCTGAATTGCATGAAGTCTTCTATTTGTTTATCTCCGTCAAACACCTGCCAATATTTCTTGTTATCTGGGATAGTTGGTCTGAATTTTATCTGAGAGGTGTCATCATACAGTATTGGGCAGGTTCTAGCAGCAAAGGCTAAATTGTGGGCTGCAATGTTTCTTTTCCTTGGGACAAAAATCAAGTTGGACTCCTCAAACGTTTTTAAAAGATCCATAACATCATTCCTGTAGGCCCTAAGTCTAGGGTGATTTGCATTATACTCCCCATTAACTTGCCTAATGATTAATTCGGAATCGCCATATACATTGATTCTCTTGGCACCTAGCTTTTTCAAGAGATGCAAGCCTAAGAGAAGGGATTCATACTCCGCTATGTTGTTGGAACACTGAAAGTTTAATTTACATGAAATACATTCTGTATGATTGTTTTTAGTGTTAGTGATCCAGACACCCGCACCAGCATTTGTTTTAGTGCATGACCCATCAAAATACATCGTCCAGAGAGGAACATTTTCAATTTTATTGTTTTGGTGTATCTCCTTTATATAATTTGATCCCTCCAGTTTTTCATCGGGTTGAGGATCGTCTTCTTGACTGTCAAGTTTTAAGTTTAATGGATTGATGACTTGCGATTCAAGACCTGTGTTTAGTTTTCTAGGGTTTTTAGACACACTAGACTGTTTCGGCAGTTCAGCGTTGTGGTCCTCTTCCTCCGTTTCAGCCATTGATTCTGTTGAAATGATTTGTTCTGTAAGTGCTTCATCATTAAACATGATAAAAGAATCGAGGCTTGTGCTTACAGTGTACAAAGGAGAGTTTTGAGGCTGGTCTTGACTTGTCACTGTGTACTGCATGTGGATTTCCCTGTAAAGTCTTCTAGTCTGATTAAAAACAGGGATAGTCGCATAGGTCATGTCCATCTGCATGGTTCCCTGTAGCTTAGCCCCCCAAGATCTTGACAAAAGCATTCAATACTTTGGGGGTACATCAGCCACAACAACATCCATGACTAAACATTTGGCTGGAATCTGGGTTAAGTTAACACAGAGATCTTTTATCAATCCTAGACATTTAACTCTGCTTGAGTCAAAGGAGTACAAGTCTTTGTAAGGTCTGGTAATTTCAAGACCCAGGCTTTCCATTACAGCCTTTGGCATTAAATTATGGGAAGCGCCCGAGTCATGCATAGCGTTGTGCAGAATTTTGTCATGAATGTTTAAGCTTACGTAAAAGGGAGGGACAAGACCCTCTTGGAACTTTCCTTCAATCTTTGGACCAAAAATAAGCTCTGGTTGGTCATCATTAAGATTGAGTGAATCTTCATTATCTTCTAAGTTCAAAGCTTTCAAAATTTTGGACCTATATACATGTTGGGCAGCTAACTCAGTCAAAGGAACAAAAATTTTGATATTTGAGATTTCTTGTTCTAGGCTAAAAAGGTTTTGACTCTTTAAAACATTGATTTCAGCCTTGTTTACTGCCACTTTATCAACAATAACAACTTGCTGATTTGTTTTATCTACAGTTGGAACAGTTGTTTTACCAGGAGTACTAGCCAGGGTGTTAGTACTGCTAATGTTTTCACTCCATTTTTCAATATTTTGAGTGTCTTTCTCTTTACCACTACCAGAATTAATAGCTACTGTTTTGTCTTTTTGTTTGATGGTTTTAGACTGGGTTGCAGTGCTGTTTTGAGAAGGTTTGTCAGAGGTTTTATTGTTGGGGGTTTGTTGATTAGATTTGCTTCTGAGTTCATATTCCTTTAAAGGTTCTATGACCGCGTTTTCCATGTTCTGATAATAATTTTCATTATCATTTCTTTTGTCGTCGTAAGGTGTATAAAGACCTTGTTTATTATCATAACGAACCTCAAAGTCATCATCATCTACCCCAAATAAGTTTATATCATCCTCCTCTGTTATTTGTTCTGCTTGCTCAACCTCACTTAAAAAGTTTTGATGAAAGGGAGGGGTGATATGTTGATCATCTTCCCGGGGTCTGTTTGGAGGCTGATTTCTTCTAATATTCTGATTCTGGCTTTGGTTTCTGTTTTGAGGAGTGTTTTGATTTAAACTTGCTTGCGCTCTCTCTAGAATGCTCATTTCCTTCATCATTTCTTCCATCATTCTTTCCATATTTGAGCTTGAAGTGGAAGGGGTGGATTCCTCTCTAAAAGATACTCTCTTTTCAGCTTTCATCCTCGCTCTCTTCTCCATAAGGTTAACTTCCACAGAAAGAGCACCTCTTTGCATATCTTCAAGGGTTGCAAAAACTCTTTCTCTGAGTGAATATGTCATGTCTGGATCAAACCCCTCAGGAAATTTGTTTAAAGCTGAGCCCTGAGGAGGTTTTAGTTCAGGGGAAAGTGCATTATACACGCTGTTAAATCTGGTACAATAAGCTTGTACACTTTCCCCAGGGTTCCTATGGAGATTGTTATAATAAGAAAGGACTTGGAGAGGATTCTTTCTCACTTCCCACTTGTTTAAGAATGTTTGATGGAAATCTTGGAGATTGTTAATACTATGGGGGGTTAAACCTTTAAACCATTTTCTTGCTTCTCCCCCCAAACTTTGAGCAAATAGTCTAAGCTTGACAGAATCATCATCAATTTCATTTCTGTCAAAGTAGTCATTCATCTTGTCCACATGTTGAGATGTTGTTATAGTATTGCTAGCATCATACAATGGAATTTTGGACTGATAGTCCTGTGGAAGATTGACTAATGGTACAGGAAGGACTAAGGGAGCATACCATGCTGCCATGATAGGTGGTGGGTTTACAAGAGGAGGTGTGGGTTGAAGTGGAGTGCTTTGAACAGTGGATGAAAGATGAATAGAAGTTGATGGAACAACAGTAGATTGCTGAGATGATCTTGGATGAGAGACACCTAGATTATGTAGAAAATGTAAATCAGGAAGTGTTGATTCTCTATCCCCAAGAGGTTCACCTTTTTCTGGGGATGAATGTGAAGACTCAGAATCTAACTGATCTAAATCACCAAATGACCTAGTCCTAAAGGGGTTTAAGAAGTCCATTTGTGATTTCTGAAGAGCTGAAAGGTTTTCAGGGACTGAATTAGCTCTTAGGGGTGATCTGAAACCAGTTGAAGATTGTATCTTAGGAGACTTCCTAAGGATTCTTTCCGGGTTGTCAACTATCTCAGGTGGATCTGGGTCAGGATGGGCTCTAGTGTGAATCTTTTTAGGAGCCACTATGCTAAGTTTTTAGACCCAAGTAAACAAGAAAAGTTCAACCATATATGACAATCTTTGAAAGGTCAACTAATCTGTTTTCTTATTTTTAATCCCACATCCTTTTAACCAAGTTTAAAAGGGTATTGTAATGATGAGGGTTCTTCCCAGTGGAGACTTAAGGTCTGTTCAGGATTGTGGAGTCGCCAGGTGGAAAGTCCAGAGTGTTTTCAAAGGAGTACACTGTCCACCACAGTGTTTGTGAAACATTCCTTTTCAAGGATATCTCAAAACACAACAAACTCTAACCAGAGATTGACTGGGAGGGCATTCACCAGATATGTCACCCCTAAAAGAGGATGAGACCCGGAGGCTACCTGGCCCTTTCCAGACTCTGTCTTAAGAGTATAGAGTAAAACCCATCAAAACGTAAACAAGATATCAAAAACTGGTGTTTTACTACCAATTTGAAATGTTTTTTGGTATTATTTGAATTGTTTTATTTATGGTTTAGAAGAATGTCCTAACTTTGCCTCAAAACTTAGCTACGGTTATGAAACAAAGACAGTCTATCCTTATGGCTAAGCTAGCTGATTTTCCAAGGTTAGATAAAAACTTAAGAGAATCCTAGGGTTGACCTAGCTTGTCACTGATTCAAACAAGCTCCATCATGATTACCATTTCTTGGTAGTGCTTGAAAAGGCTGCTTTTTACTCTTAAAATGTTCTCGAATAAAGGGTTTTCTGAGGCCTCTAAAAGGTATTAAAAACACTCAGGTCCCCAGTGGAGTCGCCAGAAATGTTAGGTCTCTGTAACAAGCAAGATTGGCAAAGTCCGATCACAGAGTTAACATCATTTCAACCAACTTTGGGATTCTAGGATCTAGCCCTCCTGAATCCGGAGAGGGATCTCTCCAATATGTACAACGATGGATATTGTATTTGAAGTTTAAAGTGATGATATTAGGCTAGTTATGAGGTCCAAGGGTTTTGTTTGGTCTTTTCGGATGATTGAACATAATTGCTGTCTGAGGCAGAAAGATCTATATGTAAATAGGTTCAACGGTGAGAAGTTGCAAGCAACAGAGTAAGCTTTGATCAAGAAGGGGGATGATGGCAAGTTATCAATCCATTGGGCTATGGAGTCATAAGAGGATTTAATTGAAACATTCAGGTTCAAGAATGATCTATGGGGCAAGTCATCTATGCCTAAGGATCTCTTTAGAGTTTGATTTATGGAATGGAGTGATACAAATAAGAAAGGGAAAAGACAGATGCAGAATAAAGAGCAACCCAGGATCTGGTAAGTACTTTGAAACTAGCCATCCTTTGACCAAGCACTTAAGAAAAACATAGAAGCAAACTAGGATCTGGTAAGTGCTTTGAAACTATCCAGACTTTGATACACTTCTAATAGAATACAAATAAAAACGAAGGGAAACTTGAAGGCAACCTTTGGAGTAGAAACTAGTGGGCTGGGCTCACCCTAATCCTCTCCTAGCTCTCCTTTACTTAGTTACATCCAAGACAAGCACAAAGATAACACAGAATGGCCTAAGATCTGATAAGTACTTCGAAACTAGTCAGCTTTTAACACATCCTAAGGGAAACAATCGAATAGTTGAGCAAACAAGAAAGGGACTCAGGGCTAACCTTTGATTTCCTCAATTCATTCCTTACACAACATATATTGAAAGTAACATCTAAAAATAACATTCAGCTGTGACGAAAAGATGAGGGAACGCCAACATCTCTGTACTTAGACTGAATTAAATCATTTCTAAATAACACAATTAGAAGAAAACATTGGAATAAATATTTCTCAGCCAGAGAAGGTTACTGGTATACAGTAAGTCCTAACACTGTTCAAACTGTTCTTTACAGTGGAAAATGAAACAAATTGAAAACGGAAATAAAATGACAAGTTCACAATGAGAATAACATCACCATCAACATATACCAAGATCCCATAAATCAGCTTGTATTGATGCTTCAAACCGGTTACAATCTTCAGGTCCAATGTTTTAATCCATCTCTCTTCACAACCTAACCTATCTGCTACAAGCAGAGCTCCAAGAGCCGATGAAACCACTATCTACAGTCAAGAGTTTTTCAGCTCAGTTACATAGAATGTTTCAGCAATTACATTAACAACCAACTAATCCAACCCTTCACTCATCTTCTACTGAAGTATTTATAGAAGGATGAGGAGGTGAGACCTAACAAAAGATCTCTCGAAGCAATTAATACAGATTTAAGACTTCATGGCCTTTTGAGGGGCTCGATGAAGAAATTCACAGGTGAAACACTGTATTAACTGTTTTACATTTATGAATTAAGCTCAGCAGGAGCTTTATTTGACTTTGAGGCTCTGCGTACTGTGGGGAGCAACTCTGCAGATATTCTGTCATTAAATTTGGGGCAGAAATAACTTTGGCTGTTTCGAGGCATAATATCTGATCCTGTTCAATAAATTTAGCCTCTGACTGAGCATTTTGAGGCAATAGGTGGCACTGCGGTGGTTGAGGAATCAATTTGCCTCAAAGTATGGCGGTGGAGGCAATATGCCTGATGAAACACTTTAGGTTTTCTTTCAAACTGTGTTTTAGATTGGGGATTAGGCTTTTGATAATTGTCTTAGCCGTAATCCCCATAAAAACTGTCTTCAATCTTCATCTGCTGTGCTCTATCTTCAAAACTGATACTCTTTAACTGTGTTTGAATTAAAACAGTGTCTTGTCGATGTGCAGACCCGCACTGGGCTTTACGGCATCAATACTCATAGAGTACTGACGAAACATGAATAGAGCCCCGTGAATGGCTTCTCTGTAATGAAACGAGGGCATGAGAATCGTCATTCCCAGCCCTTGGCATTTCTTCGTTATACAATGGAAAACCATTTAGAACACCTGCATCAAACACAAAACAATTTAAGAAATCCTGCGAAAAATAGGTTTAAACTGCTTCAGATGGCGGGGGAGGAGCGTAGCCGTCGGATAAAAATATCTAACGGTGGAGATCGGCGCAAAACAGAAAAATGAGAGTGGGGAGAAGAAATAAGGCGGGGTGGTTTTGGACCGTCCGATCTGGACACGTGGACGGTCCTGATCTAATCGGAGGATCTCAATCGAGGGTGGCAGGCAAGTGCATGCGATGTAGATTTCCAATGCGATTGAGCGCTGGCCGTTGATCTGCAGATCAGATCGACGGCGGAAGGTGAATCAGAGGGTTTTTGAAATGGGGCAAGACTTGTGATCGGAGGGAATAAGGACCGTTGGATCCTCGGGAGGATGGACAGCTCAGATTTAATCAGAGGATCACGATCGGGGAGGGCAGAGAAGGGGATGCGATTGAAATGCAGCGATGCGATTGAGCGCAGTCCGTCCGATCATCAGGGAGATGGACGGCTAGGATAAAATTAGAGGACTGTGGAACGGGCTTGCGATTAGCGTTCGGGCGACCAGTGCGATCAAGCGATGATCGTTGGATCAGCGGGAAATGAACGGATAGGATGTAATCGGAGGGATCGCAAGGGTGTGCGATGGCCGTCGGATTGCGAAACAGATGGACGGCTGCGATGGAATCGGCGGATCGCAATCGGGAGTGAGACGGGAAGGCTTGCGATTGCGATCGGAGGGAACTTGCGATTGAGCGCAGACCGTCGATCTGAGAACAAGATCAACGGTCGGGATTTAATCGGGGATCGGCAATCGGAGGTCGCAGAGATGGGCATGCGATTGCGCAATAAGGAAAAGTTGCGATGCGATTGTGCGCGGACCGTTGGATCGAAGGACTAGATCAACGGTCAGGATTTCTTTGACCTATGCACCGGCGGAAAAACCTTTAAACATATGAAAAACCAAAGTTTTTGCAATAAAAACAAGTTATAATGGATCGGGCGGAAAATATATAAGTAAAGGAAAAAAGGCGCCCGATTGCGGGGTCGGTGGTTTTCACGGAATGTAATATGCCCGGGAGTATAAAGACAAGGGCCAATCGCAATCGGGCCATTGAGCCTGATCTTTCCGATCAACCCATTTGTGTTGTTTCCGATTGCGATTGCGCGATCGGCTCTTTTCAATCAACCCATTTATATTTATCACGTGGTTTTAAGTTTTTAACTTAAAACTTTCGGAAAGTGGGTTTTTGGGTTTACAAAGGAAAATATTGATCGGAGAGGGATTTTTCAATGGTTTATCGCCCGATTGCGGGCTCTATGGTTATATGAGGAAATAATATGATCGGGGGGTTCCGAAATAGTTAAAAAGTGAGTTTTTAACTATGAAAGGGGAAATTTTCATAAATGGAAAGAAGAGGACTTATGAAAACAAGGTAGTTTTGATGGAGAAAAAGGGAAGCAGATGAAAGGTTTTGAGAAGAGGAGAAATGACGATCTTTCAGCAGTCTTTCAGTTGGAATCAACAGAAATTCTTGAGTATAAAATGGGACAGCAAATGAGGATTTTGGATAGAGGCATGAGGCCTACAAGGAGTCTTCAAGAGCCAACAATTTTTAGTGATAAAATTTGTTCCTTGGAGGCTCAAAAAAGATCTTAGCCACCTTTTGGTATAACAAAATATTATAGGTGGCTAACACCTACTATGCAATTAATTTAATAAATGACCAAGAAATTCATTCTTTGTTTTTAAGTAGAACATTCTACAACATGAAATTGTGTGCCTTCTACCACATAGTAAATCTTTACCATGTACATAACAATTAAAAGAAATCTAATAGTTTACACAGTAACCCTTTTTTCTCCTAACTGTAGATTTCTCTTATAATATTTCTTTTTAAAACAAACATTTAATCAAAGTCTACTTTTATGAAAATAACAACAACATTCTACTTATTTGTGATTGACTATAGTTGTCCACCCTTCCGTGGATGAGGCAATTAAGTCCTCACCCCCCCCACCCCTACTCCAACCCTGACCCAAGTAAGAAGAAAACAATGCTCAGAAGGGATCTCAAGACTCTGGTCCAATCTGCCTTCCAAAATATATAGGATAGCTGAGAGTATTTCCACTGGTTTCTACCATCTCGGAAAATTCATGTTCTCTCTCCTTTCTTCACTTCACAGCACATAAGTCAGAACCCCTCTTCCTCACAGGGATCTTGCCTTTATCCACAGAGGAAGAGTAACTGACTAAACTGTTTCCATTCAACTACTTCTCAGTTGGAATAAAATATTTTTACCATCAGTCTTTCACTTATGGAACCAATTCCATAAATAATTTTATTTAATCAAATTTAATCTCTATCCATAATATACTATTTCAAAATAATAACAATAAATTTTCTTAAAGTCTTAACAATAATATTAATCATCAGTTAGCATTTAAGCCAGTTGTTAAAACTTCCCCTCCTATAAGTGAACACCATCCTTGATGTTCTCATTCTGCTCCAGTAAATAATTCAAGGTATGCCTCCCGAACAAAGCCTTCATCTTCCTAGGTAGCTTCATCTGGGCCAAAGTGCTTCCACTGCACTTTAACCTGGGTGATGGCTCGTTTCCGAAGCACGATTTCTCTCCGATCGATTATACATTGAGGCTCGACCAGAAACTCATCTTCTAGTTAGACCTGCAAACAGTGAGCTTTGAATTAGTTTACTCATCAATTTTAACATTTTCAATCAAGTCTGGTATTCATATCCAACCTGAATACTCTGCCAGTGTATTATTTGTTTTGGATCATGTATGTATCATTTTAATAACAATACCTGAAATACGTTGTGCAGTCGGATGTGACTAGGCAAGGCCAATCGGTAAGCCACAAATCCTAACCTGGAAGCCAACTTGGCACATGAGGCCCATCTTAAAGTGTTTTTATTGGGCTTAATCCTTACGTACACATGGTCCCCCACCTCAAACTCATGATAAGTCCTTTTCTTATCTGCATACACTTTTTGCCAATCCTGAGCTGCCTTCAAATTTTTCTGTATTTTCTTTACTTTTGTCTCCATTTCAGCTAGCATGTCCGGTCTAAGCATCAACTTGGTTTCTGGGCTACTCCAATTAATAGGAGTTCTGAATTATTGCCCGTATAAGGTTTCGAACGGACTCATCTTAAGGGATTCTTGATATCCTTTATTGTATGCAAAGTCCACTAGGTGCAGATATTCTTCCCACCTAGTTGGATATTGCATTACATATATACGTAGCATATCCTCCAGGATCTGATTCACTCGCTCCGTTTGTCCGTCTGTCTGTGGATGGTAAGTGGTGATGAAATTTAATTTGAGCTCCCAATCCGATAAATAACGTTTTCCAAAATGTTGAAGTAAACTTCACATCCCTGTCAGATATGACAGTCTTTGGAATTCCATGCAGTCTAAAGATCTCTCGCATAAATATGTATGCTATTTGCACCGTCTTATAAGTGGAATGCACTTGTATAAAGTGTGTTGATTTTCTTAATTGATCCACCACTACCATTATAGAGTCATTATGCTTCTTTGACCTTGGTAATCTAGTGATTAAGTCTAAATATATCACCTCCCACTTCCACTCAGGTATCGGTATAGGTTGCAACAGCCCGGATGGGTGCCGGTGCTCCACTTTCACTTGCTGGCATTCTAGACACTTGTTTAGATATTCCGCAATATCTCTCCTCATACCTAGCCAGAAGTAATTCTTCCTTATTGCTGTTAGCATTTTCTAATACCCGGGATGTCCAAAGTAGTTACTTCGGTGATACTCATTTAGAATCAGTTCCATTAATTCCATTCGATTTGGAACAAAAATCCTTTCCTTAAAAATTAACAACCCATCTTTATTAATTTCGTAATCAGTAGATTTTCCTTGTTTTTTGAACTCCTCTGCTTGCTGCCGCATAAAATGATATTCATGATCTTTCTCAACTTCTGCTTTTATTTGTTCCAAAAATCTGCACTCAACTTGATTATAGTACAGCTCATAGACACCATGCAATTTTCTACTTAACACATCAGATAGTCTATTCTCCTTACCTTTTACATGCTGCATATCAATGTCAAACTCACTCAAGAAGGCATTCCACCTTGCCTAGCGAGAATTGAGATCAGCTTGCTTAAAATAGTTGGTTAAACTGCTATGATCAATTTTGAGTACAAATATTTTTCCAAGCAAGTAGTGCCTCCATACCCGGAGTGCATGCACTGCTACTGTCAGCTCCAAATCATAAGATGAGTACCACTACTTATGCTCCTTTAATTTTCGTGATTTATAGGCAACTACTTTACCCTCTTGTGATAGAATCGCCCCAACTCCTTCTTTTCACGCATCTGTGTAGACTTCAAACTCTTTATTAGGATAAGCTACCCTTAATACTGGAGCTGTAGTCAATAACTGCTTCAGTTTTTCAAAATTTACCTAACATTCATTTGTCCACTTAAATATTTTTCCTTTTCTTTGAAAGTAATTGGGAAAGTAATTTTTGAAAAACCTTCAATAAACCACCGATAATAACCGAGCAGCCCCATAAAAGATCAGATGTCTGCCACGTTTTGGGGTAATTTCCATTCCATAATCGTTCTGATTTTCTCTAGGTCAACTGCAATACCCTCAAAAGAAATTTTGTGACCAAGGTACTATATTTCTTCCTTGAAGAAATCACACTTGCTGAACTTAGCGTACAACTGATGCTTCCTTAGCATTTCCAACACTATCCGTAAGTTCTCTTTATGTTCTTCCACATTATTGGAATAAACTAAAATGTCGTCAATAAATATTAATACAAAATTATCCAGAAAGGAGTGAAATATACCATGCATCAGCCTCATAAATGTTGTTGGTGCATTCGTCAGTCCAAAAGGTAGCACTACAAACTCGTAATGTATGTACCTTGTACGAAAAGTAGTTTTATGTATGTCTTCATCCTTTATCCAGATCTGATGGTATCCCGACCTTAGATCTATCTTTGAAAATATTGTTTCTCCCTTCACTTGATCAAATAGATCATCAATTCGTGGTAGAGGATATCTGTTTTTAACCGTCAATTTATTAAGCTGGTGGTAATCCATGCACATTTGCATGGTTCCATCTTTCTTCTTCACAAATAGCACAGGTTCTCCCCAAGGGGATACACTTTGTCGGATTTACCCTTTATCCAATAATTCCTGTAACTGCATCCTCAATTCAATTAATTCTGGTACACTCATTCGGTATGGTGTCCTTGAAATGGGTGATGATCCAGGTATCAACTCTATGGTAAAATCAATAACCCTTCTAGGTGGAAAACCTGGTATTTCCTCTGGAAATACGTCCATAAACTCTTGTACTATTGAAATATTTTCTATCATTGGAGTATTTTTTTTGGAATTAGTAAATCCCACGTGCATGGCATACAATTGATATCCTGTCCTCATGCACTTACCCATTTGAGATGTTGTAATTGGACGCAGTTGCAGAGGTTTCTTTATACCTTGAATTTCATGGCGGGTTCCATCTTGCATTCTGTAGTATATAACTTTTTCTTCACAATCTACCAATGTCCAATGCTTCTCCAACCAGTCCATACCAATTAGCACATCATAAGAACCCAGAGATAATATATTCAAATCCACAGTTAGCTATTGTTCACTAATTTCTAGTGCATAGTTTCGGAATTTTGGCACTAACTTTCCTCTTTGCTCTCGTGGCTAACTGTACCAGCCATGGGTTTCTGAATTTCTGACTCTGAAATTTACAAATTTCTACTACTTTGGGACTTACATAGCTTAAAATTTCTCCTGGGTCTACCAAAATAGAAACAAGTTAAGATATAAATTTACCTTCTAATTCTATCATTAACGGTTGGTAGTCTTCCTGCCGATCTTCCAGAGTTGCATTAATTCTGGTTCAATCTCCCACTGTTGAGGCCTCTTGTAAGTTAGTAATTGCCTCACTTCTTCCTCACTGTGGACAATTTCTGTAATAGTGTGCCTCACCACACCCCCAACACTGTAAAGGTGGCTTCTGAGTTTGTGATGGTTTTGGTTTGCTGGAAGCTTCTGTGGGTTTATCTTCTGCAAGAAATCTTATTTTTTGATGATTCCTTCCAAACTTTTTGCTAATTGAACTTTTGGCAACATTCTTGAAATTACTGGTTCTATTTTTCTTGAATTCAAAATTGACCTTATGTTCCTTCTTCGTCTGCCAGCTTTTACCTTGTTCTCTTTTTGCTTTCGCTTGCTGGTAATTCATTCTTGCCTTCTGGATTGCATCATCCATAGTTTTGGGATTTACAAACTCAATTCATTCCTTCATATAAGTCGACAAACTACTCAGGAACCACTGTACTTTTTCCTTCTCATCCTTTAAATAAGGAATGCAATGGAGTAAGGAAGTAAAATTAGTGATGTACTCATCCATCATCATTTTTCCCAGCTTTAAGTCATGGAACTCTCTAGATTTTTCATCATAGAAGCATTCAGTTAAGTATTCATCTTTAAAATACTACTGGAACGAGTCTCAAGTCACATCCTGATTATCTATACTACAGACATTTTTCACTTCCTCCCACCAAAGTGTGGCCTTCTCCCTCAACTGATAAATAGTCAATCTGGCTTTAAGATTACTCATGTATTCGTATACTTGAAAATAATTATTCATGTTTATCAGCCATGCCTCAGCCACTTCCTCCTCTACTCCATCAAACGTAGAAGACTTTATTTTTCGAAATTCACCTTGTAGTTCCACTTTCTGTCTCTTAATTTCTTTCTAATCTGATACATTATCTGACTCAACTTCATTGTAGTTTTTATTTTTGTTCCTTCGCTGAGACTGAATTCTCTCCATTTTTTCAGTGGCATGGTCTCTTGATTGTTGCTCATTTCCTTCTTGCATCAAATCCCTATCAACACTGGGCTGTTCAATCCCTCTATTTTGTTTGTCTAAGAGGCTTTTTAATATCATATCATGTTCTCGCATCAAACACGCATTATCACTTCACACTCTCTCCATTTCATCTTGTAAATTTTGTACTGTATTTAAGAGGATACTAGTTTGGTGTTGCTGCTCCTCCAATAGTCTACTAGTTTGTTGGTGTTGATCCACACTCAGCTGCACCCACATCTCCAGATTCACTTATGGTCGAGGTTGGGTTTCCCCAGTGTTCTAGGACGACTGTTGTGTTTTCCCCCTTCTCATAATGTCCCCTGTTATACTTCTTCTCTCTCTCTCTCTCTCTCTCTCTCTCTCTCTGTATCAACACTCATAGCTTGAAACACTAGTTGACCCATAAGGTCCCAGCGTGCTAACGCTGCTCTGATACCACTTGTAACATCCAAGGTTATAGTCATAATTTTTTTTTACTTTCATCTACAAACATTCATAGAATAGTTGTACATCTACTTACAAAGATATATAACAACATAAAACATACAAATTGTCCATTATACAACTAAATAAAATTTTATTTGCAATGCATATCCATACTATCATACACACGGGTTTTTTCGTTACAATAATCCACAACTAATGCTATAGTTAATCCTTTAGATTTTTTTGATACCCGATGCATTGAAAAATTGTCTGTCATTTAATTATGGGCTGTACTCGCATTAAAAACGTATCAAAATTTCTAAATTAACAATCTAATCACATAGTACAGTGACACTATTTGGTTTATGACACTTTTATGTTTTTTCGGAATATCTGCCCGGATAAAGAAATTTCATTTATGAGTTTACAGTTGTATGATCTACCACTGTAGATCTGACTAATCTGGATTTGACGGTGGCAGAGGTTTAGGGTTTGGTGCTATTGACCATACCTCGTTAACTATTTTCCTCTTGGCATTCCGTCATTTCATCTTGGTTCTTTGGTGCAAAAGCTCCCGACCTCCGCCTCGGCCCTTTGCAAGAGAGGTAACCCTTGGCCATATCGTCTCACCTTTCCACAGAAAAATAAGTCAATTGTCGTTGTAATGAACCTTGTTGAGTCATATTCCAGCTCTTAACAAATTTCCGCCTTTCTATCGGTATATAGGTTTCTCGCACTGAGAGTTTTTACTGAATTTGGTTTACAGTCGAATTTAATGGTTCACCACATTGTTCTTTCGTAGGGTCTTTATACTTTGTGTCTTTGTTATTTCTTGGATTTAATACCCAAACCTTCTTGCATTTACATTTATTTTGCAGAGTTTATAGTGTGGCATTCTCGGCCTTCTTGGAGTCAAGTTCTATAACTCTACTTCGCTTCAAAAACCGGCACGAGCAAAGAAGGAAGGTAATTATAAATTTTTTTATACGCAAATGAGGGTTTTGACTTTATTCCTCTTCAATCATTCTTACAACTACTTACCCATAAACCCATAACTGTGCCATTGCAGGATTAGCATGCTCAACCATTCTCAACAAGGACTAAATAGGTAGGTTATGAGTTGTTTCCAATTTTCCTATGGTTCTTCTTTCCAAAGTTCATGGTTAATATAAACAATGTTTTGACTTGCCTCTCATTTTACATAGGTGATTGGTCTGGAATTACTAATGGAGAAATGAAAACTCGGGGTAGTCTTCATTTAGAATCCTCTAAAAATGATCTTCTCCTCACATTGACAGATGTACCATTCTCTGCATTTTATTCAGGTGTTCTAATTTTCTCGGGTCTTAGTCCTTGGCAGAACTTACCGTTGTTCGGGAACTATAGGACTGTATTAGCCCACAGCTTGCCAAGGAATGCAATATTTCCTTAAGTTAGTAGTACTCATGTAATTTTATTGGTTCAACATGTTTTGAATATGGCGTGGCTTGTCCACCATTATTGTTCCAGTTTAATTGTTTAATTATTTCGGGCTTTGTAATATCCTAAAATAGGGATTTTCTACAACAATAAGAATACCCTAAGGTATTCAAAAGTTGGTTATGCAGACATATAGCTCATAACAGGTATTAAATCATATTTCCTTCAATAATATGTTCAGCAGCAAGCATTATGATTCATTTCTTCAACCCAAAGTGGGGAAAAACAACTATTTTAGCCCTAAAAATGTCAATTTCAGAAATGTGCGTAAAAATAAGGGAAAAGGACGGTGGGATACCTTATCTTAGGTCATGAGGGACTTCCATACCAAATTTGAGCTGAAAAAAATGACTCTAGCTATGTTAAACTGATCCCCCACTCCCAATATGGCTTAAAAATGCTGAATCCCCATGACTTGACTCAACATAAATTAATTGAAGCTTATGCAGTGTGATTTTATGAAGGGTTTGAATACAAAATATCTTGAATATCAGATCTGGAGTTTATTACATGAAAGCATGAAGAAAAATGGAGATTCATCTCCTTTATACATCAAAGAGGATAACCCAGCAAGGGTTTCATGAGATACACTGTATAAAGTGCAGATCTGCAGATCTAGATTTGAAAAACACAGTATAATATAGTAGTGGCTTATAACTTAGATATAGAGAAATATCATACATAAACAATTAGATCTACAACAAATCGATATGTAAAAATGTCTTTATTATACATACCCCTTGGGGTTTTCACCATTACATGAAAGAACAGGAGTAGATCTGAGTTTTACTACAGCAGATCTGCAGAATGATTCAGAAAATATAAATTGAACATAACAGTAAATATATCAGATCTTAAATAGACATGGATTAGATGGCTAATCCATGGATCACCACGGTGAAGGGAGAATCCATACACCATATATCTCTCCTCCAAACTATTGCCAAAACACCCTGCAGTTATACAACTGAAGATAACGCAGTTTCAGGGATCAAACTGCACTGTAGGCTTTGAGGAACAGTTGGACTGATGCCAAGATCAAATCTGAAGCTCCACATCTAATGCACTCTTCCAGGAGGTTAAAAGACACACTCATTGAGAAGAGGCACTAGTACATTCTAGATCTGAGCAGATCTAGTGTTTCCACTTGCTGTAGCTTACAAAAGAAACCAAACCGTCACTAGATTTGCATTGCAGTTGGAAGTAGAGCTTGGAAAAATGTTTGATAGTGGAAGAGTAGTACAATGCCCTCCAAGAGCTACTCAATGGAAGGAGAGAGAATCCCTAAATAGGAAATCCTGACAATTCTCTGCTAAACATCCAAGAGAATGAGATATGTCTAAGTAGACAATATACTCTGAAAATATAATATCATGAAGAAAATTCTCTTGAGCCTTCCCCTTCCTTTTATAATATGAGAGCTTGAGAAACCCTAAACCACTTTCAAAACCATAACTCCTTTCACATGAAGATCCTCCATCTAGAAATGCATTGATCAACAAGGAGGTTCAGTGCATCTGGACAGTGCTCTGATTTGGTCCTGTTGACCCAGTAAATCTCCTCAATCCTTGTTCACATGCAAGTTTATTTTATTGAAACAACCCTGATTTGCCTCTTTTCACATTGGGTGTTGATTTATTTTGATGTTTTTAGGAGTTTTTATGTTCCCCTTTGCATTTTATTCATTAATTAAGAAAATCAAAACAAAATGAAATGTTCCTATTAGCTTGGGCTAATTAGGAATATTACAGACCTCCCCTCCAAAAACGTTTCTTGTCCTCAAGAAACTCCAAGGACAGAACTAAAATGGATTGGGAAAGCATCTTTTCCCAACCAATCACCCATACAAAATGAGTCACCTCCCAACATGGCAACTCATGAAATATCTCCTCCACCTTAGGTTCCTGCAAAGAAGGTGGGCTGAATAACTGAACACGATAAGCAATATGGCCTACCCCATGCTATATTTCTCTCCACTCATAGCAAGTGTAGAGAACATGCTGATTTGTGGTTGCAATCAGATTTCCCTCAAGTGGCAAGAAAGGAAATATATCTCCAAAGATCCTCTTTCCCATATCATGGATCAAGCTGGCAAAAATCATCCCATCAAAAATGAATGGCACATCACCATCATTTGGCATCCAAATTAGAAAATTTTGAAGGTTACATGATACCAATGGCTCATTAAATGGATACAACATAGTTTTCCCAACTGCTGCTTGAAAATATCATGTGGTAGGTTGGCCTTCAACAAAGTACTAGCTGTGCATGAGTTCTCATCTACTATGTGGTAGTAAAAAACAATATATATCAGTTGTACATGATCAAAATAACAAGATAATGTGTCATACTCTCCTCCTAAAACATCATGATGAGTATGGAAAAATTTCAGCCCATACTCTCTCAACAATAGCCATAGCAACAAGGACTCTTGTTGCCTCCTTGAATTATCAAAATGAAGATCATGGAGCAATAATATAATGATGGACATGTGAGGTGTCTCATCAACAAATTTCAAACCAGCTCCCTCATACATCATGGGGAAGTTATCCTTCCTCCCAAAACAATGTACATACATGAAATACAGATCGAACATAAATACATGTGAGCCTATGAGATATATCTCAAACAAAGGAAAATATATGGACATAAGATTTGACATATGATGTCCAAAATATCTTCTTAACAACCACAACATCCATGCCTTTTTCTTATACATCCTATCATTGAGACTCAAGGCATGAGTTAAAGAAATAGAAATTTTTGGGTAGTGACCAAACTCACCCAAAAACAGCTAGCAGAGCCATGCTTCTTGTTGGCTTGTATCATAGATTTTCAAGGGGTTTGGAAACCTCTTGCTCCATACTGCCATCCACTCATCCCAATGTGGGTGATGGATCTCATTTTTCCATTGCTTGGTATCCTCCCAAGGTAGGACACCATGCTCCTCCAACCTTTGAAGAACTTTGCACCTCATGAAATGTTGAAGTGCACTTCCAATGGGATCTCCTGATGAGACCTCCTCCTCATGCATGATCTTCCAAAACCAGAGAGGCCTTGGTTCTGCTGCAAGTAGAAGTCTCTCTTTGAGCTGGGCCATGCTCATTGAGAGAGTGTCATCTAGAGAGGAAAAATATTTTCTCATCTCAAGATGTCTACCCTTTTAAATCTCTTCCTCCATGGCTTCCTGAATGAAGCTGAAATTTGAATGGTCCCATGAGGAATGGGTCCTCCTTTCTTCACTGTTGCTCTTGGACAGCGCAGTGCAACTCTGCTGCTCTAGATTAGCAGTAAGTGATGATCCTAGGTCATGCAACAATAGGTTTCCACAACCCTCAAAATTTTTTGTTGCAATAATAGAAAGTGGAAACTCAATCATACCTTGATAGGCTTTGGGAACATCTTGTATGGTTGCAAGAGTTCCTTCTTCTACAATGTTGACTCTCTCAACTACAGGTGTTGAGGGCTACTCCTCCAAGGCTGTCATAGTGATGGTAAAAATCTCCTCAAGAGATAGTGAGGACTTCTCTTCCTCAAATATCTTGATCACCCTTTGAGTGAAATATGAAAAAGAAGATACTTTTGCATGTCTCACATGGCTGAACCACCAATTGCTTGCTTCACCCTTCAGGTACAGCACTGCAATATCCACTGCTTCTTTCTCTACTATTGGATGTAGTAGGAAAAATGCACTGAGTCTTCTTGCCCAAGATTTGGCTACATATGTCCCATTAAAAGTGGACAATAGAAATCTATTGCCCTTGATCTCCCTCTTATTGCAAGGTCTCTTCTCTTCCTTCAACTGGATGAATTGAGGAAAAGTTAGAGTCTCCTTGAAGGCTCTAGAGTGACACTTGTACTGTGTCAAGTACCTAATTAGAATCTCATGTTCTAAGTGCTTTTATTGCTATTTTCTCCCTCTATGAGAATAGGAAGTTCCTGGTCCTTCTTCTTCTTCTTGAAACCTTCTAGAGGTCTCACTGCAGCTTTCTTCTCCCTTCTGTTTAACCTCTTTGGAGAGGTTATTCTTAGATCTAAAAACTGATGAGAGTAATCTCATCCTCTCCATCATTCTGAACTCTACTCCTTCTCTTTAGTCTTCTGATAGCTGGATCTCACAGTCTGAGCCAGAGATCATGCTTTGATACCACTGTAATATCCTAAAATAGGGATTTTCTACAACAATAAGAATACCCTAAGGTATTCCAAAGTTGGATATGCAGCCATATAGCTCATAACAGGTATTAAATCATATTTCCTTCAATAATATGTTCATCAGCAAGCATTATGATTCATTTCTTCAACCCAAAGTGGGGGAAAACAACTATTTTAGCCCTAAAAACATCAATTTCAGAAATGTGCATAAAACTAAGGGCAAAGGATGGTGGTATCCCTTATCTTAGGTCATCAGGGACTTCCATACCAAATTTTAGCTGAAACAAATGACTCTAGCTATGTTAAACATATCTCCCACTCACAATATGGCTTAAAAATGCCTAATCCCCATGACTTGACTCAACATAAATTAACTGAAGCTTATGCAGGGTGATTTTAGAAAGGGTTTGAGTACAAAATATCTTGACTATCAGATCTATAGTTTATTACATGAAATCATGAAGAAAAATGGAGATTTAGCTCCTTTATACATCAAAGAGGATAACCCAGCAAGGGTTTCATGAGATACACTATATAAAGTGCAGATCTGCAGATCTAGATCTGAAAAATGCAGTATATTGCAGCAGTGGATTATAAATTAGATCTAGAGAAATATGATACATAAACAATTAGATCTACAACAGATCCATATGTAAAAATGTCTTTATTATACATACCCCTTGGGGTTTTCAGCATTACATGAAAGAACAGGAGTAGATCTGAGTTTTACTACAGTAGATCTACAGAATGATTCAGAAAATCTGAAGTGAAAATAACAGTAAATATATCAGATCTGAAATAGACATGGATTAGATGGCTAATCCATGGATCACCACGGTGAAGGAAGAATCCATACACTAGAGATCTCTCCTTCAAACTATTGCCAAAACACCCTGCAATTATACAATTGAAAATAATGCAGTTTCAGGGATCAAACTACACTGTAGGCTTTGAGGAATAGTTGGCCTGATGCCAAGATCAAATCTGAAGCTCCACAACTAATGCACTCTTCCAGGAGGTTAAAAGACACACTGACTGAGAAGAGGCACTAGTACAATCTAGATCTGAGTAGATCTAGTGTTTCCACTTGCTGTAGCTTACAAAAGCAACCAAACCCTCATTGGATCTGCATTTCAGTTTGAAGTAGAGCTTGGCCAAATTCCTGATAGTGGAAAAGTAGTACAATGCCCTCCAAGAGCTACTCAATGGAAGGAGAGAGAATCCCTAAACAGGAAATCCTCACAATTCTCTGCTAAACAGCCAAGAGAATGAGATATGTCTAAGTAGACAATATACTCTGAAAATATAATATCATGAACAACCTTCTCTTGAGCCTTCCCCTTCCTTTTATAATATGAGAGCTTGAGAAACCCTACACCACTTTCAAAACCCTAACTCCTTTCACATGAAGATCCTCCATCTAGAACTGCACTGATCAACAAGGAGGTTCAATGCATCTAGATAGTGTTGTGATTTGGTCCTATTGACCTAGTCAATCTCCTCAATCCTTGTTCACATGCAAGTGTATTTTATTGAAACAACCCTGATTTTCCTCTGTTCACATTGGGCATTGATTTATTTTGATGTTTTTAGGAGTTTTATGTTCCCCTTTGCATTTTATTCATCAATTAAGAAAATCAAAACAAAATGAAATATTCCTATTAGCTTGGGCTAATTAGGAATATTACAGGCTTTTTGAAAGATTATCAATATGGAATTTCCTGTAATTTTTGAAGGTTCATAGTTCTTCATATTTAGACATTGGTTCTTGTCTTTTTTTAAAGTTAAACTGTGTAGACCATTACCATTTCAATGATGTTGATATATGTACTATAATTCGTAGTAACAATGATAATGTCCTCCAAATTATTCCTAAACTATTTACAGAGATTTTTTCTTAGTTCTGTTTTAAGAAAGTTATTCTTCCTTTGTTTTTTCCTCACTTTCTCTTCTCCATTTACTAAGTTTATTTGAATGTCTGTCGCACAGCTTATCCATAGCAATCTAAATGAGTTCCGACATCTTTTATTTTCCTTTACTCTTTCAAAATATACATCTGCAAAATATATTTATTTTTCCTTAAGGAATAATTAATGTCAATCTTAATGCTTACACTATTAGCCGAAATCTAAATTTTCACAGTATTACACAATATTTTACTATACAGATTTTGATATTTGTCTACAGTTTATATCTCATAGCATTTATTAGCTAAATAACCATTTACGAGTTTCTCTGCTATAGCTATATGTGATTTTAGGAGTCGATCGGACCGACTTATTCTTAGTCCATGTATAGCTTATGGAGTTGGAACAAGCATACTGCAATTCCAGAACCCCAGAGTTCTGGAATTCAGGAAAAGTTCCCTATAATTCATGTTTTTTCTTCAGTTTTATATTTGTTATATTACCTACTGTGCAATTAATTAATAAATGGCCAAGAAATTCATTCTGTGTTTTCAAGTAGAAGTAGAACATTCTACAACATGCAATTTTTTGCCTTCTACCACACATTAAATCTTTACCATGTACATAATAATTAAAATAAATCTAACATTTTACACATTAACCCTTTTTCCTCCTAACTGTAGATTTGTCTTATAATTATTCTTTTTAAAACGAACAATTAATCGAGTCTACTTTTATGAAAATAACAACAACATTCTACTTGTTTGTGATTGATTGTGGTTTTCCGCCCTTCCGTGCTCCAACCCTGAGCCAAGTAAGAAGAAAATAGTGCTCAGAAGGGATCTCAAGACTCTGGTCCAATCCACCTTCCAGAAGATACAAGATAGCTGAGAGTATTTCCATTGGTTTCTACCATCTTGGGTAATTCATGTTCTCTCTCCTTTCTTCACTTCACAGCACATAAGTCAGAACCCCTCTTCCTCGCATGGATCTTGCCTTTATCCACAGAGGAAGAGTAACTGACTAAACTTTTTCCATTCAACTACTTCTTAGTTGGAATAAAATATTTTTACCATTAGTCTTTCACTTATGGAACCAATTCCATAACTAATTTTATTGAATCAAATTTAATCTTTGTCCATAATATACTATTTCAAAATAATAATAGTAAATTGTCTTAAAGTCTTACCAATAAGCTTAATCTTCAGTTAGCATTTAAGCCAGTCGTTACAACCAAAGAAGAAAAATTGGAAATCAACAAGAGTTGTTAGCTTGAAATTGTTCGAATAAATAAATAGATTTGTGTAAGTTTTCTTGGCAGATGAATAACAAGAGGTACTGATAAAGACACTTGGTAAAGTTGATAAATGCACTACTCGTAGTTGTCATTACCCAGATTGGGCTTCATTAGATTTGATATTTTATTGTGAATTTAAAATTTTAGTATTCATACAGTGTTGGGTACGCATATGTCAAAGATACTTCGTAGATATTGGGGTCAATAAATTATGCCAGAGCATCTATAATTTTTTGTTTTGTTTCAAGGTTAGAATTTTTTAATGACCAATACATAAAACAATCTTGGAACAACTGTGTCTAAACCTTTAGATAATATCTATTAATAAGGAAAAGGGTTGTTTTTTAATTATTACTTAATTATTCAAATAGAATTTTTAAAATGATCGTAAGTGTCAAAACTTTTAAACAATGTCTAAAAGTTTAACTAAATATATTTAACATTATGAAGATGTTGATAATTTATTGATGAGAGGGACTTACATAAACAGACAATTCAGTAAATCATTCTTTGATATAGATAATAACTTCAGTAACACAACTGAAACTCATTTAATCCCACCTAGTTATCTTCATAAAAATTAAATACATGTAGAAAACAAAATGTAATAATAAAGAGGAAAAATGCACAAGGGAACAAGGTTGTATGAAACAAATCCAAAATCATTCTTTTATTATTAATGATCAAACTTGTACATTGCTGCTTACAAAATGCACCCTTAATAACTCGTGATGAGAGTTATTTATACTAGTTCTAAGACTAAGAAAATATCTAAAACTGATTACAAAAATAGTATCAAATAATAGGAAGAAGGAAATTGTTGGATGATTTGTCACTGCTTTGAAGGAGGTTATTGATGACTTGGCCCTTGAAATATTGTTGTGATGTCATGCTATTAGGATATTTTTCTCCAATATTTATCAAGACGTTGTATCTTTTTCTTTTTCTCTAAGATTTATGAAGATGTATCTTTTTGTAGATATATATATATATATATATATATATATATATATATATATATATATATAGATATATATATATATATATATATATATATATATATTCTTGTATCTTTTTCTATATTTTTTTAAAGTTATATATTTTTCTCCATTTTTATTTTCTTGTATCTTTTTCGAGATTTATGAAGTTCTATCTTTTCATAATTTTTATTTTATTTTCTTGTATCTTTTTCTTTTTCTAGATGTATGAAGTTTTATATTTTTCTAGATGTATGTAGTTTTATATTTTTCTTCATTCTTCTTTTTCTATATGTATGAAGGTCTATATTTTTCTCCATTTTTCCAGATTATGAAATTCTATATATTTTTTTTTAAATGTATGAAGTTTTTTATTTTTCTCCATTTTTCTAGATTATGAAATTCTATATTTTTTTCTAGATGTATGAAGTTTTATATTTTTCTCCATTTTTCTAGATTATGAAGTTCTTTCTAGATTATGAAATTCTATATTTTTTCTAGATGTAGTATGAAGTTTTATATTTTTCTCCATTTTTCTAGATTGTGATTTTTTTTTCTAGATGTATGATGTTTTATATTTTTCTCCATTTTCCAGATTATGAAGTTCTATATTTTTTTCTAGATGTATGATATATTTTTCTAGATTATGAAGTTCTATATTTTTTTTTAGATGTATGAAGTTTTATATTTTTCTCCATTTTTCTATATTATGAAGTTCTATATTTTTTTCAAGGTGTATGAAGTTTTATATTTTTCTCTATTTTTCTAGATTATGATTTTTTTCTAGATGTATGATATTTTTTTCTATTTTTCTAGATTTCGATTTTTTTCTAGATGTATGATATTTTTTTTTTCTAGATTTATGAAATTCTATTTTTCTAGATTATGAAGTTCTATATAGTTTTTTCTCCATTTATGATTTTTTCTAGATGTACGAAGTTACATTTTTCTAGATTATGAAGTTCTGTATTTTTTATTTTTCTCCATTTTTCTAGATTATGATTTTTTTCTAAATGTATGAAGTTCCATTTTTCTAGATTATGAAGTTCTATATTTTTTTAGTTTTATATTTTTCTCCATTTTTCTATATTCTTTTAGTTTTATATTTTTCTCCATTTTTCTAGATTATGATTTTTCTATATTTTTTTTAGTTTTATATTTTTCTCCATTTTTCTAGATTACGTTTTTTCTAGATTTTTTTAGTTTTATATTTTTCTCCATTTTTCTAGATTATGATTTTTCTAGATGTATGAAGTTCCATTTTTCTATATTTTTTTAGTTTTATATTTTTCTCCATTTTTCTATATTTTTTTAGTTTATATTTTTCTCCATTTTTCTATATTTTTTTAGTTTTATATTTTTATCCATTTTTCTATATTTTTTAGTTATATATTTTCCTCCATTTTTCTAGGTTATGATTTTCTTTTCTTTTTTTTTTTCTTTTTTTTTAGTTTTATATTTTTCTCTATTTTTCTAGATTATGATTTTTCTATATTTTTTTAGTTTTATATTTTTCTCCATTTTTCTAGATTATGATTTTTCCAGATTTTTTTAGTTTTATATTTTTCTCCATTTTCTAGATTATGATTTTTCTAGATGTATGAAGTTCCATTTTTCTATATTTTTTTAGTTTTATATTTTTCTCCATTCTTCTAGTTCTATATTTTATATCCATTTTTCTAGTTCTATATTTCATATTTTTATTCCATTTTTTTGGTTTTATTTTTGTCCTCCATTTTTCTATATTTTATATTTTTCTCCCAATTTTTTAGTTTTATATTTTTCTCCATTTTTCTATATTTTATATTTTTCTTTCATTTTTTTAGTTTTATATTTTTCCTCCATTTTCTCCATTTTATATTTTTCTCCCAATTTTTTAGTTTTATAATTTTCTCCATTTTTCTATATTTTATATTTTTCTCCCAACTTTTTAGTTTTATATTTTTCTCCATTTTTCTATATTTTATATTTTTCTTCCATTTTTTTATATATTTCCTTCATTTTTCTATATTTTATATGTTTTTCTCCATTTTTCTATATATTTCCTCCAATTTTCTATATTTTATATGTTTTTCTCCATTGGTCTATATTTTTCTTTTTCTTCCATTTTTTAGTTTTATATTTTTTCTCCATTTTTCTATATTTTATAATTTTCCTCCATTTTTTTGTATTTTATATTTTTTTCTCCATTTTTCTATATTTTTCTTTTTCTTCCATTTTTTTTTATATTTTATTATTTTTCGTCCAATTTTTATATTTTTCCTCCATTTTTGTATATTTTATATTTTTTTCTCCAATTTTTTTCCTTTTCTTTTTTTCTATATTTTATATTTTTTTTCTCAATTTTTCTATATTTTATATTTTTCCTCCATTTTTCTATATTTTATATTTTCCTTTTTTATCTATATTTTATATTTCCCATTTTCTTTTTTATAATTTTCTTCCATATTTTATATTTTCCATATTTTTAATTTTACTTTTTATCCATTTTTCTATATTTTATAATGATGATGATGGTGGTTTGAGACCAATTTTTGGTCTATCGGACCTAAAGAAAAGGGTTATTTAGTTTGATTTAAGATTTTATTCCTATGCTCAAAAAGCTTGGATAGAAGCCTCCCGAGCTCACTATAATTTTGACATCTTAAAAGGCTAGGAAGGTCAGTATTGCAGCAAAGATTATGAAATTGAGCTCTAATGTGGTTGTACGCGGGGCACTCTAAGAGGAAGTGATTTTCATCCTCGATGTTCATATTCTCACAGAGATGGCAAATCCTTTCCATCTATGGTGTTTTAGGAACTGTCCAAAGACTTGTTTCACTATGAAGCTCATGAGAGTTCGTTCTAATCTTAGCTATATTAATTTTCTTCTTTGAGCTAGTTAAAACAGAGAGATACTTTTGATCTTCTAGGGTGGGGTTGATGACCTCCTTATAATATCTTTATTTTCTTTTAGCTACTAGATCTTTCTCACACCACATTTTTTCTTTGAACTTTGAAGTAACAATTTTTTTAATGTTATTAATGTTTTGCAATGCAAAATTCTCGTCAATATCCCAATGGTTTAATCAGGCCCTGGTGTTTTTATACCAACCTTGTTTAAGCCTTAGGTGGTTTTGGCTGGAATTTAAAGCTAGCTTAGGAAGTCTATGGCCTCCTATGCTATTGAGCTTGTGCTTGTACAACATAAGCCTAGTCATAGCTAGGCTCTCGATAGGGAAAAGACCCACTTCTATAAGGAGAATAGGATAGGGTGTATTGCTTATAATTTTAAGGTTATAAGTTATAAAACACTTCTGGATTTGCTCAATATTTCTCCAGGATTCTCTAGAGATGCTGCAACCCCAAACCTCACATCCATATAAGATAACAGGAGTGACTAAAGTTTCAAAAAGGAACTTCTTTCTATCCCACATTACGAGGTTTGTCATTTTACAATTATTTTCAAGACCAAAATAAGCTTTCCACCCCCCATTAATCCTTTTCTAAATGCTATAGTTCCAGTTGAGCTTGTGATGAATATTGATTCCTAGGTACTTGTAAGAAGACACTTCCTCCAAGTTACTATTGTCATACATAAAATTAGCGTAAGTGTCCTTCTTGGATTTGATAACCATAAATTTTGTTTTGTCGGTGTTAACAGACATACCCATGGTAGAGAAGAAATCCTTAAGAAGTCTAAGTTGCTTATCAAGATCAGATGGGCACCTTGCGAGAAGAATAATATCATCAGCATAAAGAAGAAGGATGATGACTATCCCAGCACATCCTGCTTCCTCTAAACAACCTTCTAGCTTGTGGATGTAAATTCCAAATAGGGTAGGGGAGAGGGGGGTAAATTCTTATTTTATCTATATTTTATATTTTCCATTTTCTTTTTTACATTTTTCTTCCATATTTTAGATTTTATATTTTTTTAATTTTATTTTTTCTCCATTTTTCTATATTTTCCATTTTTTTATTTTATTTTTTCTCCATTTTTCTATGTTTTATATTTATTTTCCATTTTTTAAATTTCTATATTTTATATTTTCCATTTTCTTTTTTATATTTTTCTTCCATATTTTATGAGTATATAGAGTCTTTAGAGAAACGTAGAGAAGAAAGAGAAGTCAAACTACAAACCCAGTTAGAAGCCATGCTCGAAAACAAATTCACATCTCTTGAAGACAAGATCCAAAAACAAATAGAAAATAAAATAAAATTATTGGAGAATAAAATGTAGGCAATGGAAACAAGGTTGCAGGTCATAGAAAAACAAAACCAAGATACGAACCAAACATCCTAGAAAGGAGATCCTGATAATATAGAGAGTCTTAAAATGAAGGACATGATTAAAGAACTAGAAGAAAAAGTTAACAACAATCTCACCCTAAATAGTGGGGTAGGCAAATTAGATGTCAAACCAATTAAAGATGAAATAAAAAATTGATCGAATTAGACCATGAGCGTAATAAAAGGGCCTTGAACCTTATAATCTTTAGTTTGAAAGAGGAGGTAGACGAGGATACTTTAGCCATATCTCAGACAGAATTACATAATAGATTACAAATTGAAACCACGTGTCTCACAGAATCAACAAGGTTAGGGAAATTAACTGAGAATAAAGGAAGGCTGATCTGAATAAAGGTGAGCTCTATTGACCATAAGTATGACATACTTAGTAAAACCTCAAGTCTAAAAGGAACGAGAATATTTATAAACGAAGATCTCATTCCAGAAGATCAAGCAAAATTAAGAAAGGAGGTTCGAAAGGTAAAAGAAGCTAGGAAGGAAGGAAAATGGGCAATAATCGGAAATAGAAAAGTCGTTATTCGAGATAGAAACCAAAAAGATAGTAATAAATAATAATTCAACATGCTCCAAATTCTTTCTTGGAAGTGTCAGGGCTTTCCATGGAACAAAGGCCCCAAGCTAAGTTGGATCTCAAATGATGTTGATATTATATTGCTTGTTGAAACTTGGGAGCATGAAGAATCTAAGGTCCCTAACATGGATGGCTTTGCACTATGGTCTACCTGGAACAAGCAATCCTCCAGAAGAGGCCTTGGGGACATAACTTACTACATTAAGAAGAACATCTCCCCCCATGCTAGGATTTATAAAAACGACCCTTACAACCAATATAGTTGGATTGAGATTACTGACATTAATGATAAAAAGACCTACATAGCAATCTATTATTTTCCCCCCATTAATTCTAACTTCTATAAGAAAAAGAATCTAGATAAAAATAGTCCTTACAATGGTTTAGAGAATGATATTTCTAGCCTAAGGAATGAAGGTAATATCCTTTTAATGGGTGACTTTAATGCTCGAACTTCAAGCAACCAAGCTATTCTTCTAAGCAATCATTCCAACCCCAATCCTCTTTGGTTAGACGAAGACCTTACTCTAGCTAGCCGGTACAAAAGGAGCTCTAAAGACCTCAGGGATAATTTGTTTGGGTCGGAGCTAGTGAAGCTCTGTAGTGCTTAGGATCTCATAATTTGCAACGGTCTAAAGAAGTGGCCCAATTCTAGCAAGATGACCTGCATCCATGGTCTTGGCAGGAGCGTGGTAGACTATGTTATTTCCGATCTCCCTTTATACAACGAAATAATAAATTTTGACATCTTAGATGACCACGAGCTTAACTCTGATCATAGGCCTTTACTCATAACTCTCAATTTTTTCATGCATAGAGATCCCATAGAAGATAATCCTTATATTCAAAAGAACTTAATATTTGATAGAAATTAAAATCATCTCTTTCTAAATGAATTAAAAACTAATTTGCTTCCTTTATCTAGTATAGACAACATAGATGACCTCTATCATAATTTTACTACAACCCTCTCATATTCTATTAACAAGTTCTCAATTGAAGTCTCAAGTAATAAAATAAATAGCAAAACCAACCCATGGTATGAAAAAGATTGTAAAAGTGCGAGGAGAGAAATTAAGGAAGCTGTTGATGAATCTCTCAAAATTAACAAGATAAAAATCTACAAAGCCCTAACTAAAAGGAAAAAAAGGCAATATATTCGTAAAAGACAAGAGAATCTCTTACACCTATCTAAGGTGGCTCCTAAGAAATTCTGGAGGCACATTCTAACTAGGAAAACTAAAGATAATAATAAAATTTCTTTACACGACTGGAATTCCTATCTTAAAAAGCTTTATGAATCTCCAAATGCCAGGGATTTTGAAACCTTGCTCACAACGAAAGAAGTTTTCTCATGAGAAGACATTGATTTTGGGGTTAAACGCCTGGCAAATGGGAAAGCTAAGGACATTGAAGGTTACCAGGAAAAAATCTTAAAAATTGGAGGTCCTGTCCTCATCCCCCACATCCACAAGCTTTTCAACCAAGCGGTCAACCAAGGGTTCCCTAAACCTTGGACTCAGAGCCTCATTATCCCTATTTTTAAAAGTGGGGATACAAATAACCCCTCTAATTATCGAACAATTATGATCAGCCCTCTCTTATCCAAGTTATATCGTATTATTTTGTAAAAGAAGTTGAGCATTTGGCTTGAAAGTGAAGGTAAGCGAGCTAAAGGCCAAGCGGGTTTTAGAAGGCAACACTCAACAATGGACCACCTCGTTATGCTTAGGATCATTGTGGAAGAATGCCGCAATGATAAATCCAATCTCTTATGTTGCTTTGTGGACTTTAGAATGGCTTTCGATATGGTTCCTAGAAATAACCTATGGAATAGATTAGAAGAGCTAAATGTTCCTTTCGAGCTAAGAGCATCTGCTATAAGGTTATATGAGAATGTAATTGCCAAGTTAAAGAGAAATGAGGGGTGGTCGAAAGATATTAAGTGTAATATCAGAGACGTTAAACAAGGTTGCCCCCTCTCCCCTACCCTATTTGGCATTTACATCGACAAGCTAGAAGGTTGTTTAGAGGAAGAAGGATGTGCTGCCACGATCTTAGCTGGGATAGTCATCATCCTTCTTCTCTATGCTGACGATATTGTTCTTCTCACAAGGTGACCATCTGATCTTGATAAGCAACTTAGAATTCTTAAGGATTTCTGCTCTACCATGGGTATGTATGTTAACACTTACAAAAATAAAGTTATGATTATCAAATCCAAGAAGGACACTCATGCTAATTTTATGTATGACAATAGTAACTTGGAGGAAGTGTCTTCTTACAAGTACCTAGGAATTGATATTCATCACAAGCTCAACTGGAACTATAGCATTCAAAAAAGGATTAATGGGGGGTGGAAAGCTTATTTTGGTCTTGAAAATAATTGTAAAACAACAAACCTCGTAATGTGGGATAGAAAGAAGTTCCTCTTTGAAACTTTAGTCACTCTTGTTATCTTATATGGATGTGAGGTTTGGGGTTGCAGCATCTCTAGAGAATCCTGGAGAAATATTGAGCAAATCCAGAAGCGTTTTATAACGTATAACCTTAAAATTAAAAGCAATACACCCTATCTTATTCTCCTTATAGAAGTGGGTCTTTCCCCTATCGAGAGCCTAGCTATGACTAGGCTTCTGTTGTACAAGCACAAGCTCAATAGCATAGGAGACCATAGACTTCCTAAGCTAGCTTTAAATTCCAGCCAAAATCACCTAAGGCATAAACGAGGTTGGTATAAAGACACCAAGGCCTGGTTAAACCATTGGGAGATCAATGAGAATGTTGCATTGAAAAACATCAATAACATTAAAAAAATTGTTATTTCTAAGTTCAAAGAAAAAATGTGGTGCGAGAAAGATCTAACAGCTAAAAGAAAATTAAGGTAGTAGAAGGAGGTCATCAACCCCACCTTAGAAGATCAAAAGTATCTCTCTGTTTTAACTAGCTCAAAGAAGAAAATTAATATAGCCAAGATTAGAACGAACTCTCATGAGCTCCATAGTGAAACAGGTCGTTGGACAGTTCCTAAACACATGGATGGAAAGGATACGCCATCTCTGTGAGAATATGAACATCGAGGATGAAAATCACTTCCTCTTAGAGTGCCCCACGTACAACCACATTAGAGCTCAATTTCATAATCTTTGTTGCAATACTGACCTTCCTAGCCTTTTAAGATGTCAAAATTATAGTGAGATGGAAGGCTTCTTTCCAAGCTTTTTGAGCATAGGAATAAAATCTTAAATCAAATTAAATAACTCTTTTCTTTAGGTCCGATAGACCAAAACCACCATCATCATCATCATTTTCCATTTTCTTTTTTATACTTTTCTTCTATATTTTATATTTATTTTTCATTTTTTTTCATTTTATTTTTTCTCCATTTTTCTATATTTTCCTTTTTCTATATTTTATTTTTATTTTTTCTCCATCATCATCATCATCATATTTATTTTCCATTTTTTTAATTTTATTTTTTCTCCAATTTTTTATATTTTATATTTATTTTCCATTTTTTTAATTTTATTAATATTTTCCATTTTCTTTTTTATAATTTTATTTTTTCTCCATTTTTCTATATTTTATATTTATTTTCCATTTTTTTTAATTTTATTTTTTCTCCATTTTTCTAGTTATAATTTTCCAATTTTTCTATATTTTATCCTTCAATATTTATGGTCCATTATTTCTTTATTTTTAAATATTTATTTTCCATTTTTTTAATTTTCCATTTTCTTTTTTATAATTTTATTTTTTCTCCATTTTTCTATATTTTATATTTATTTTTCCATTTTTTATAAAAAAAAATTCTCCATTTTTCTATATTTTATATTTATTTTCCTATATTTTATATTTTATATTTTTTTTTCTCCATTTTTCTATATTTTATATTTTTTTTCCTATATTTTATATTTTTTTTTTCCATTATTTACGGAGGTGCCGTACTGCTCAAAACACTGACGGTAAGTGGGATTGTTGGTGTATATAAACACCTTGAAGCTCTATTCTCCTGGTAGATGTGGGATATTTTCCATACCCTGAAAACAAAAAAGCTGATGGAGCAGTCAGATGTCATAACAAGAAGTTCAACACACATGCCAAGCCAAGCGAGAAACATAAAGAGCGCACAACTAAGATAAAAATGTGTTGGTTTATATAACTAAGATAAAAATGTTTACTGTTGTGATATCTATGCTTGATACGAACCCAACAAAGCGACGATTCCCCTGTCCAGCTGACATATCGCTTGATCAAGCAATATACACCGCACCTTTTCACACCAAAAAAATCAAGGAGTCCAAGAAGCCCGAATCCGCCATTAAAACCTCTCAACCTACTGCTGTCGATGATGAAGACGAAGAGTTTGCTTTCCTAAATATAATTCATCTTCATCTTTGAATCGAAGACATGGATGGATGATCTATATAGTGTTCAGGAGGGAGATTAGTGGCAGGAAAAGATGTGCACTGGGAATCAAATGATGATGAGGTGAAGGAGTATTTATCCTTAGATTTCCATAAATCCAAACATCCTAGAGGAGGAGATGATTAGTCCAGAGAAAATCTCCCTAGTTCAAGCTCCAACTCCAGAATAAGAGGAGATCAAGGGGATTGATTCTTTCTGCTGGACTCTACTTCTTCATGAAATTACAAGCTTTTTCCATTTTATTTACCAACTTTAGAGTAGCAAACAACATGCACAACTGCAGTAGCGTGTGTTTCAGAAGTAATCAAATCTATATGGCCAAGATGCCAAGCTAAATTATTTGGTTAATTTGAGACAGGGTTTTATTTACCTTCCAGTGACATTAATGTGTTGATCTTGATGTTGGAATATTGAAAATTCCAGAACAATAGAAATGGAGAGAGTAAACTCCTCTCCTCAAAAACACAGAGAAATTAAAATTCTTTGACAGGAGATAGAGTTTCACACTGAAAAACAAACTTCCATTACTTTCAAAAACTGTTACAAGTTCTTCCTCAACACAGAGGGATATCATAAATAGTGACTACTTTAGGCGCGGTGCCCAAAAACATTCTTTGTTCTCTCAAAACAATACTCTGTCTCTGTAAACCAACACTGCTGTGTATTTCATTTCCGCGCTGCTGTGCAGAACCAAAAACAATACAATACTACAGGCTCGCGGGCCTTTTCTTTTATATGCCGCGCATATATTAAAACATTACATAAAAACTATATAAAACTTTAAACAAAGTTTATTTAAAAGACTATCGGGCCCCACTATAATGCGCTTTGAACCACGATCAAACATTTAAATGAAATATATATAACAATTGGGTCCGCGCTTTAAACAAACGAGCGCACCAAACAAAAGTTCTGATCACCGATTGGAAAAAAGATGCGATGGACCAAAGTTTAAATCCATTGTTAAATCCCATCGGGTTCGTGTCATAACAAAAACACGCGACCAACTAAAAACTCCGATCGCGATTGGAAAGCGGATGCGATCCAACAATTAAGTCTTCCCTAACAAATGGCATCGGGTCCGGACTTCTAATATGTGCGATCAAGCCTCGTGTTTAAGAAGTTCTGATTGCGATTCAAAAGCGACGATGGAACAAACAAACTCCATCGCATAACACCATCAGGTCCGACCTATGGTAAAGTGATCGGGGCATACAACAAAGAACCGCCGATTGAAACTTTGCAATTCAAGACTTGCGATCATATTATATAATGCTGCGTGGTCTTGTGGACCCACGGGCCTCGGCTGTGGTGGAGGGCGATTGCAAATAATACATGCGATGTTGCGATTGCGATTGGATCGCATTGCAATATTCCATATCAACAAGACACTTATTAATACTGCTGCTGCGATTTGCGATTGCGATTGTGATCGCATCGCATCACAAATCTTCACATAAATAAGACACTGCAAGTTTAACTTGCGATTCTGATTGTCGTTTAAATGGTGGGGACCACTTGTCCCGCCTTTTTAAAAATTGAAGAAATTCGGCTGTTTTAAGCTATTTTTCTCCATTTTGGTTGTTGAGGGCTTTAAATGCCCGAAATGACTGTTTTAATTAACTCTGTTTCTCTGTAGACAAGAACTGCGAAAAAATCTTAGTCCTCCTACAGAAACAGCTACGCCCATCACCAATTTACTTCTCCTCTGCAATTCGTGGTTGTGGCCCATCAACTATTAATTTCTTACTTACAATTCTCCCATTCTTCTTTGACTGCGTGTTGCTGTACACACAAACTCTGTTGCGCTGCCTCTGTACTCTTTTTATTCCTGCTCAAAGGCTAGCAGGGACTTTAATATTTCAACACTCCCCCTTAAAGTCAGCTGCTAGGTTATTTGTCATACCCAAGCATTTTCTTAAAAATTTAAATGTCTTTTTCCCCAATGACTTTGTCAAAATATCTGCATATTGCTCCTCTGTTCTACAATGCTATAAAACAATTTCTCCATTGTTCACCAATTCTCTGATATAGTGAAACTTTGTATCTATGTGTTTCGTTCTCTTATGAAATACTGAATTCTTTGACAATGTAATAGCTGAGCTATTGTCACAAAAAATCACTGTCCCTTTACTTGTTCTTGGCATAAACTTCTCAACATCCTTCTCATCCAAATTGCTTGACACACTGCTGCTGTCGTTGCCACATACTTTGCCTCTGCTATAGATAATGCTACAATCGGTTGTTTCTTAGAAGCCCATGAAATGGCTCTTGAACCCATATGAAAAATGTAACCGGAAGTGCTCTTCCGATCATCTACACTTCCAGCCCAATCACTGTCAGTGTATCCAACTAACTCTGAATTTTCTGAAGCAGTATATAAAATACCAAATATTTCAGTTCCTTTAACATACCTCAGAATTCTCTTTGCTGCTTGCCAATGTGCTTCTTTTGGCTTCTCCATAAATATGGAAATCAAACTAACAGCATGCATAATATCCAGCCTAGTTGTAGTCAAATACATGAGGCCGCCAACTATGCTTTTATACAAACTTGGATCAAAATCCTTGCTGCTGTGATCTTTACTCAACTTCAATCCCATTACTGTGGGAGTAATTTCAGCTTTGCACTCCTGCATATTAAATCTTTCTAAAACTTGATTCACATACTTTGTTTGAGAGATAAAAATCCCTTTTTCACTTTTCTCTACTTCTATTCCTAAGAATTATCTCAACAAACCCATGTCATTCATTTCAAATTCTTCTTTCATGACTGTTTTAAAATTTTCAACAAGGTAATCATCATTACCTGTAAATATTAGATCATCAACATATAAAACAACAATCAACATTTTACCATCCTTTTCTTTGATGTAGAGGGTGGGTTCTCCCTCACACTTTTCAAATCCATTTTCCAGTAGATAGGAATCTATCCTATTGTACCATGCTCTTGGTGCTTGCTTCAGCCCATAAAGAGCTTTCTTCAATCTGCAGACTTTATGCTCTTGGCCTTTCTTCTCATAGCCGAGAGGTTGTTCCACATATACCTCTTCCATTAAAACTCCATTTAAAAATGCATATTTTACATCCATCTGATATACTTTCCATTTGTTTTTTGCTGCTATTGACAGCACTGCTCTTACTGTCTCCATTATTGCAACTGGTGCAAACATTTCTTCATAATCAATCCCTTTCTTCTGCTTATATCCCTTGACAACAAGTCTGGCCTTGTGTCTTTCTATTTTTCCTTCAGCATTGCTTTTGGTCTTATAGACCCATTTAACTACAATGACTTCTTTACCTTCTGGGAGATCAACCAACTCCCATGTTTTGTTCTTCTCTATGGCATTAATTTCATCATCCATAGCTTCTATCCATTTTCTATCTTTAATAGCATCTTCAAAATGAATAGGATCATCAACTTGACAATACAAAGCAAATAGGGAATTCATACCTTCATTTACTGCTCCCTGCTCATAGATTTCTCTAATACTTCTGAACTTTGTTCCTCTTTCACTTGGTGTAGACGTGCTTGATGAAGCACTCAATTTTGCTCCATGTGGTGTGCTTGGTGATGCACTCTCACTTCTTCTCAAGGGTGTTCTCGCTGTTGCTTGAGATGTCCCTTGATAGCATTGTGTTGGTGGAGTTTGTGATGCCGATGAGTTGTTAATTTCAATCATATCTTCCTCATCTTCATCATGAGACAAACATCTTTTAACATTAAGTGTTTTATCAATGCTTCCATCCCATGCTTCCTCTTCAATAAAATGCACATCTCTGCTTATTACAAACTTCTTTGTGGATGGGTTATACAATCTGTATCTTTTGGAATCTTCACAATATCCAAGGAAAATGCACTTCTCCCCCTTACTATCCAACTTCTTTCTCAACTTGTCAGGAATGTGTGCATATGCCACACATCCAAAAACTCTCATGTGGGTGACTCCTTGTTTTCTGCCACTCCACGCTTCTTCTGGAACTTTGTTCATCACAACTTTTGTAGGGAATCTATTTAAAATATATACAGCACAGTTTGCTGCTTCTGCCCAATACTCATTCGGCAAGTGTTTTTCCTTTAGCATGCTTCTCACCATTTCCATTATGGTTCGATTCTTCCTTTCAGCAACTCCATTCTGTTGCAGTGTGTACCTTGTGGTAAACTACTTGTGTATGTCGTTCTCTCTGAAAAAACGCAGAAATTACTTTGATATATATTCTCCTCCTCTATCAGTTCTGAGAACTTTAATGTGCAGCCCGCTCTGTTTCTCTACAAGAGCTTTAAAATGGCGAAATTTTTGAAAGAATTCACTCTTATATTTCAGAAAATAAACCCACACTTTTCTTGTGAAATCATCTATGAAGGTCAGCATGTAATTGCTATCTGAAACTGATGTTGTCTGCATCGGCCCACATAAATCTGAGTGAATGATCTCTAAAGGTGCTTTCACCCTTATGCTTTTCCCTGATGGAAAATTTTCTCTGTGTTGCTTTCCCAAGATGCAGCCTTCACATAGGCTGTTAGACTTCTCAATCAATGGTAAACCTTTTACCATTCCTTTTCTGTGCAGCAAATTTAATCCTCCGAAATTGAGATGTCCAAATCTCAGGTGCCATAACCAATTTTCATCTTTTGCTTCCTTCTGAAAGGCTTCTTGTGTTACAGCTGCTATGCTTTTTCCTTTTCCTTTCAAGTCAGTGTTGAGCTTGAGCGGAAACATTCTATTGCTGGTCATTTGTATTTCAACAATGATTTTCTTGCTTGGAGGTATATCTTTTATTTTACACACATCATCCTTGAAAATTACTTTGTAACCTTTGTTTATGAGCTGCCCAACGCTCAAAATATTACACTTCAAACCTGGAACATAATACACATCTGGAAGAAATTTTTGCTCACCATTTCTTGCTCGAATACTAACTCTGCCTTTTCCTTTTACAGAGATCTTAGTATCAGTCCCTATGGTTACTTCTGATTTTACTTCTTCATCTAGATTTGCAAACATTTCTCTGTTTCCAGTCATGTGATTACTACATCCTGAATCTAAGAACCAAACATCATCTTCTCTATCCTATGCTACATTACATGCTAACAACACATTACTTGGGTTCTTTTCTTCTTTTGCTACATTAGCATTCTTCTTATTTTTCATGTCATTTTTCTTCTTTCTACATTCATTGGCATAGTGCCCATATTTCTTGCAATAATGACATTGGACATTGGATTTGTCATACCTTTGTCCATGAGCATGTTGGTGTTGATGTCCACCTTGTTGGCTGTTGCATTGGCCGTGGCTCTGATTCTGACTGTTGCTCCTTCCATGTGAATGTGAAGGGTTGTTCCTTTTACCTCTGTTATGACTTCTGCTTCTTCCTCTTCCTTTTCCTTGACCTCTTCCTCTTCCTGAAGGCATCTGGGTCTTGAAGGCGTGCTCTAGAGATGAGTTTTCATCTCTGTTCAATCTCTGTTCATGAGTTATTAGTGAGGCATGAAGTTCATCCACTGTGAACTTTGAGAGATCTTTGGTCTCTTCTATGGTGGTAACAATAACATCAAACTTTGAGGGTAAGCTCCTCAAAAGTTTCTCCACAATCCTTCTTTCTTCAAGAGTTTCTCCATGGGACCTTATCTGATTTACAATCTCAATCACATGTGTAAAAAATGTGTCTACATTATCTGACTCTTTCATGTAAAGAGTTTCAAAATCTCTTCTCAGCAACTGAAGTTTTGTTGTCTTCACTTTTTCCATACCTTGATAGACTACTTTCAGAGTTTCCCATGCTTCCTTGGATCTCTGCGCTGCTGCTATCCTTGGAAACACACTCTCATTTACAACTTGATACAATAAGAAGAGAGCTTTAGCATCTTTCTTCCTATTTCTCTTCAATAGGTCCTTCTCTGCTTGAGTTAAGGCATTAAAATCCTGCTCATCAGCTGGTTCAAAAAAACCATCTTCTACAAATTCCCATAAGTCTTGTGAGACAAACAGGGTTCTCATGGTAATGGCCCAATAATCATAATTCTTTCCATTAAATTGTGGAAGCTGAGCATTTCCAATACTCATACTAGTGCTTGGTCCAGCCATTACTTTTAAACTGAACTCTAAACATCAATAAATTGTCTTTCCTTTTCTGAAAGAACAAACTCTTTTAACCAAAAACAACAACTCTGTTTTTTTGAGAAATACCTGAACTTTGACTTCTGATGAGCTTTTACACTGCTGGAGAAAACACTACAACAGGTCTTCTTCTTCTTCAGCTTCTTTGAAACCTTCAAAGAGCCTAAACTAGCTCCGATACCATGTTGGAATATTGAAAATTCTAGAATAATAGAAATGGAGAGAGTAAACTCCTCTCCTCAACAACACAGAGAAATTAAAATTCTTTGACAGGAGACAGAGTTTCACACTGAAAAACAAACTTCTATTACTTTCAAAAAATGTTACAAGATCTTCCTCAACACAAAGGGATATCAGAAATAGTGACTGCTTCAGGCGTAGTGCCAAAAAACATTCTTTGTTCTCTCAAAACAATACTCTGTCTCTGTAAACCAACACTGTTGTGTATTACATTTCCGCGCTGCTGTACAGAACCAAAAACAATACAATACAACAGGCTCGCGGGCCTTTTATTCTATATTCCGCGCATATATTAAAACATTACATAAAAACTATATAAAAATTTAAACAAAGTTTATTTAAAAGAATATTGGGCCCCACAGTAATGCGCTTTGAACCATGATCAAACATTTAAATGCAATATATATAACAATTGGGTCCGCACTTTAAACAAACAAGCGCACCAAACAAAATTTCCGATCGCCGATTGGCAAATGGATGCGATGGACCAAATTTTAAATCCGTTGTATAAATCCCATCGGGTCTGTGTCATAAAAAAAACACGCGACCAACTAAAAACTCCGATCACGATTGGAAAGCGGATGCGATCCAACAATTAAGTCCGCCCTAACAAATGGCATCAGGTCTGGACTTCTAATATGTGCGATCGGGCCTCGTGTTTAAGAAGTTATGATTGTGATTCAAAAGCAGACGGGATGGAACAAACAAACTCCATCGCATAGCACCATCGGGTCCGGCCTATGGTAAAGTGATCGGGGCATACAACAAAGAATCACCGATTGAAACTTTGCGATTCAAGACTTTCGATCATATTATATAATGCGGCGTGGTCTTGTTGACCCACGGGCCTCAGCTGTGGTGGAGGGAGATTGCAAATAATACATGCGATGTTGCGATTGTGATTGGATCGCATCGCAATCTTCCATATCAACAAGAAACTTATTAATACTGCTGCTGCGATTTGCGACTTTGATTGTGATCGCATCGCATCGCAAATCTTCACATCAACAAGACACTGCAATTTTAACTTGCAATTCCGATTTCCGCTTAAATGGTGGGGACCACTTGTCCCGCCTTTTTAAAAATTGAAGAACTTCGGCTGTTTTAAGCTATTTTTCTCCATTTTTGTTGTTGAGGGCTTTAAACTCCTGAAATGACTGTTTTAATTAACTTTGTTTCTCCGTAGACAAGAACTATGAAAAAATCTTAGTCCTCCTACAGAAATGGCTACGCCCATCACCAATTTACTTCTCCTCTGCAATTCGTGGCTGTGGCCCATCAACTATTAATTTCTTACTTACAATTCTCCCATTCTTCTTTGACTGTGTGTTGATGTACATGCAAACTCTACTGCGCTGCTTCTGTACTCTTTTTCTTCCTGCTCAAAGGCTAGCAGGGACTTTAGTATTTCAACACTTGAATTCCGATGTTGAAATTCCTCAAAATGGTTTGCAGGCTCTTACTAAAGCTTTGTTTCAAATGTCCATTGGACATAAAATGTCAGGAGTTTCTAGTGACAGCATTGGCAATCAAAGGATCAACAACTAATATTAATTGCAGACCCCTAAGTTATTTGAATTATATCAAAGGGGGGTTCCGAAATCTTGTTTCTCCAAAACCATTTATTGACAATTGTACGTGTCAGGATGTGGTGAATTGCGGGGGGCTCCAGCGCAAAACCGCTTACTGCCAAGCACCCAATTCGCAATTCCACTCTGGATTTTAATGACAACACAGGGATAAACATGGAAAAAAAGTTGTTAAGTGGGCATTACACTATTACAGGCATGGATACATGGACAGAGAAGGCAGAACGTTGCGCTGAGTTTTTTAATCTGATCTGGAAAGAGAATTTCGAATTAAACCAACAAATAGAAGTATGATGAAATCAGTGAGAAGAAAGTGTCCACCACTATCCAATCAAAGGAAAGTATTGATATCTACCATGGATGAAATTTAATGTTGACGGATTGGATAGTTCTGTGCTAGTGGTGAATCTGGGCATGCCAAGAGATCACTTGCATTTTCGGCTATTTTTGGAAATGATGATGACATAAATGATGCATATAAAAAGCTTAGGAAGTTCAGGAAGTATGCAGAAACCCTTCAAAGAGAAGTGCCAATCACACCAACAGAGGCAACTTGCAAAATTGATAGTTACCAAAGGGATATGCACATGTCCCTATTGACTGTCTCACAAAACAGAAAACAACCCATCAGGATTTTAGCCTACAAGATACATAAGCTTTGCTAGGTTTTGCTTCTGTTATGATTACACTGAGGGTCAGTTTCGTTGTCTTCTGAATCATATTTCCTATTTATAATTTGTTTTTTCAACTCAATTTTTCATGTTAATGATAGGAACATTCATGGGTGTACAATTATGAGGATTGATATGTTGCCATGGAAGTCGATGAAAAATAAACCAATCCATCTATTTCCTGTTAGAGATGCTTTTGGGGAATGAAGCCACTTCAGTTCCGAAGGTCCCGAAAGCATCATAATTGAGAAAACCCATGGATGATTTTATATGTCAGCATATTTAAACAAATACAACTCTTTTTTGTTCATAAGAGGAAGAAAACAAAAAACAACCTTAAGATAGAATAGTCGAATGGAACAAAGTGTTGGGCTCTCAATCTTCATTATCCGAATTCATGTTCTCTTGTGAAACTTTGAAACTTAGTCAGTAAATCATGTGCTACTTCTGGTAGTGAATGTTAGTGTCTTTCTATATTTATGCAACATTCATTTCCACAGATATGGGCATTTCAATATGAACAACCTATGGAGAATTTTTTATATTCAAACTCCCATTCTATATTGCTTTCTTACTGAAGCTATGGCTTGTGTGTTTGTCTTTCTGATCTTTACACACTTTATCCTGATTTTTTCACTCTTCATTTCTCTTATACTTACCATGTATTTACTGGAATATTAGTACACTAATGCAGAAAATGGAGAAAAAGGACAAGTAACTCGAATTTTGTAGTTCAAATTTGATAGGTGGATGTGACAGCCTCATTAAAGATAACTAGTGTTAATAGTTAAAAGACAATTTTTATTATTGTGTTAGGAAAATAATGAAATTATTGTTAGTTGTCTGGAAATTTATTTTATTGGTAATAAGTTATGAATAATAAATCAATTAAGAGAATTAACTTAAGAAAAGTAAACTCTGATGGAAAGAGGCTTTCCAAGAACTAGAGAGTGGTTTGGAATAGTTGGAAACAATTACCTACTCCTTTGAGGATAAAATACTTATCCCAGTGAGGAGTAGGGGTTCTGTGATGTTTTGGAAGGAAAATGGTGGATATTCCAGAGCTGGAAGAGACCAGTGGAAAACAATCAGCAATCCTGAAACAATTTTTGGCACTGACTAGACTAGGCATCCTAAGGTCACAGCAGAAAGTGAATCCACTGTTAACCCGTACCATCCAGGACTGGAGCTCGGGGGAAATAAGAGGACGTAATCTCCTATCTTGATGGTTGGGTGGTCCACAGCTAAAAACAATGCATTTTCGGATAAGTAGACTTGTATGATTTTCCCGTAAGTTTAGTACTGTGAATAATCAGTTTGACATATGTTCAGATAATTATTGTTTTCGATAATAGCACCAACATATACCCTATGGATTGTATAAAATATGGATGAAATAAGTTGTTTTCTTAATTTATTTTCATTCTTATAGGGTTTGCTGGAAAACTGATTAGTTAGTATGAATATGGCAGAAGGCTAAAACAAAAGGAAATGTAGATTTAACTGTGTGTTACAGTTTGAGTATATTTTGTCTTTTAGGAAGTATATCCATATTTATCACTTATAGAGAAACTCTTAAAACAGGAGACAAAACTGTTGATCTTGGATCCTGGGCAAAACACCCTACCCAAGACACACCATTATGTACAGTTACTGTAAACTATACACGGACACTAAAGAATGGTGGTCCAGTCACCCTATTTAGTAAATTTATCACCATAATCGAACTAATATCGAATTCCTATACGAGAAAAGAAAACATAGTAAGGAAAAGAATCTTTTACAGTAATCTTCAGTGTATCATGACTTGACTTTCTCCTTAAATACAGGAGCAAATACTTTAACTAGAAATTCAATGTAGAACTCTACGATAAATTGAATGGTAAATAAATGCTTAAATTAAAAGTGATGGCATGCCTTCTTCTTAAACCCACATTAACACTCTCAATGCATATAAAAATTCATCCCAAATTTAAGGCCCAAATAAATTTCAACAATCTGAGCAAACTCACAATATTTATCAACATGGAAAATTCAAAATATATCTGGGAGCTTTTAATATCTCAAATCTGAGATTTGAGATATTAATTCAAAGTTTTCTCTTATGGTTATAAAACCCATACATCCTGCTTTCATTTATATGTGGAAGTTCCAAACTTGATCTTCAATCCAGGTCAGTCATTATATATATGATCCTTCATTTAACAATCACTTATGCAAAGGTTGACTTCAATATAAATTTCGATATGATGGCCACTCACCTTTCCTCATATAATAATGCCAAAGCATATTATTATAATAGCCACAACTTACAAACTCCTTTATGTTGGGTCCACCACCAATTTTTACCAATAAAAATTATCATTATTCCAACCATACTTTTCCCAATGCTCATCTTATGATCTACTCGAATTTCAAATAACTCACATATATATATGCTCAAGGCTTGCCAATTCACATAATATATTAACATATATCATGCCCTCTGCAATATTGTGATTGAACAACAATTCAACCCTCTTATAATAAATATGAAGTCGTAACTTATGATATTAAACCATCAACGCTTATTCTTTCCCTTGGCTCCACATATTCAAGTTTTAATAAACAATTACAATTGAAAAAATGCTGGGCCATACCTCCTTTAATGCCCGTGCATTTTTCCATGCGAATGGCCTCAGATCTAACTCCGATTTGATTGGACCATAGTCGCGCTACCAAGGTGCTCATGCCTTCTCCATCAAACTTTACGTGATATAAGTGGTTTCAGAATACCACTTAACACCACGTGTCAAGCATCTAGTGATATCATGCTCCAAAAGTAAAAACAACTTACCATTCCTCTTGTTGCGTGAGAATGCTTGTTTTGATTTCCGAAACCGCTTCAACTGTTCATTTCCTCCATTTGCTCATAGTTCCACACCATGCGGATCATGGTTTCGATTTCGCACAGTTTGCATTCCTTTGTTTTTGATTTAACATTAAACAAGGTTTAAACCCCTCTATTTCACTGAATCTCTATTCGACTTCACACTCCACCGTCTACCTCGTCGGCTCCTCCCTTTAGTTTAACTCATGGTTCCATCTTCAGAAACCATATCTTCACCTCCATGTTAGCACTATAACTCCATACGATGTCAATTCAAGCAAAGGGTTTCAATGAAAGACTTGAATATGATCAATAAACAGAGTTGACATTGCCTGCATCCTTCATAAAAGGGCCAAAATTCACTGATTCTTCGTATTGTGGATTTAACACCAGAATGGTCATCAAATTATGAAAATCGAAACCAATAACCTCTTATATAGATTCCTATCAATATCAGGATGGGTTCTGATACGATTTGAACCACTTCTCAGAAAATTAGAGTGCATTTAATTCATACACAGTGAATAATATCTTAATGCCATCGATTTCCCCATTCTCACATTCAAATCTACCCTTCATGCATTCAGTCCAAAATCATGATAATTGACTTCGACTTTCCTGTTAGAATAGAGCATCATTTAAACACCCTACTTACAGAGTATATCCATACATGCTTATACCATTGATTATTAAAATTCAGAAGCCATTCACACAGTAATCAAATAAAACATTACTCATTTTATTCTGAGAATATTCTTTCATATACAAAACGAAATTACTTACAAAAGCTTCTGGTCCTTGGCCAGATCTTGAAAATAAATTGGCCCTCCTATCTCCCTACTCTGCCTCTAATTCCTGTCTGCTACCCCCTACTTCATGCCTTGAGGCTTACATTTATAAAATGAAAATGAATCGACTCAGGTCTCCTAACAGCTCAAAAAAATAGTTAAAATTCCAGATTCCTAACTCTAGACAAATCCCTTGATTCGTGGAAACTGACTCTAACTCATTCCTACTCTGCAAAATTTTCAAATCTCTCATCTCTTCATATGCCCAAATAATCATTCGAGAGCAGTTACAAATTTCTCTACAGTTAATTAAAATTAATTAAAACCTACTGATTTCATTACATAAAATCTAATTCTCTTGAAACTAAAAACCCCTAAGTCTAACAAGAATGCATGGAATTTGTTTTGGCCTAATGCCCCTTCATCAGACTCCCAAGGTTAAAATGAATCATGATCTCCTAATCATGTGCTCTTAAAAATTTTCCTCCTGGATCCCATACTTTTCTTTGCTACTGTCTGTCAACTGCATTATTCTTCAACTGCTCATCTCCAGGTTTCCATACTTTGTTCTGCAACTTGCCTCTAGCTATGCTTTCACAGTCTGTCATTGTCTTTCTCTTGTTGCTATTGTTTCTCTGCTTTCTTGCTGCTGTCTTCTTCTGAGACACTTTCACCATCAGTCTTCTTATCAATTCGATTTCCTGATCTAATTTATCTTCTGACTGCTGGATACTGCTCCAGCTTGATTGCTGAACTTCTGCTTTTGCTTCTGCTTGCTGAGTTCCTAATTTATCAATCCTTACTGCCACCTTTGTTGTAGCTTTAGCCCCAGCTTTAACTTGCTGAGCTCTCACGCTTACTAATTCAGTTCTTACTGCTTCCCTAGCTTTAGCTTTAGCTTCCAATTGCTGATCTCCTGTTGTAGCTGCCACCCAATTGTCCATACCCTCTTGTTCTCTGCAACAGTAGAACTCTTCCTTATTGTCATCCATGACAATTTCTTCATTCTATGACTTCAGAAATTCTCTGGACTGGTATTTAAATTTCCAGTCACTGTCATCATCTATTTTCTTCTCCCGGAGCAGACATCCTTTAGTCCTTCCATCAGCACCTACAATCATGAAACAAACACCAAAACTATAAAATCCTTGTGTCCCTTTCTCCTCTGGAAACACTTAAAATTGTTGCTCTAACATTTCTTCTGGCAACACTTCAATCTGTTGCTCTGCCATCTCATTCTCTTCTCTGAATGTTTTCAGCAAACAATTTAGCCATCTAATTTCAAAAATTCCATCAATATGCTGCAAACTTGGCTCAGCATATTCTTCTTTTTCTTCCTTGACAATCTTCAGTAATTGTCTTCCATCTTCTTGATTGATTTAAGCAATCAATTCAAGTTCTTCAAGTACTGTGTCCTCCTTTCCCATCAGAGTAAAATTCTGATTCTCCACCACTATAGCAATTTCAAAAATCTGCCTTCCAGTCTCATTATTGTCCATCAGACAAATCAACTCCTCCTTTTCATTATCAGCAACAAATTCATCTTCAAACATAGCTATCATATCTTCATTGAAACAATATTTTTCACCAAACAAGGAATTTATGAATTTATGAATTGGATATGATGGCCACTCACCTTTCCTCATATAATAATGCCAAAGCATATTATTATAATAGCCACAACTTACAAACTCCTTTATGTTGGGTCCACCATCAATTTTTACCAATAAAAATTATCATTATTCCAACCATACTTTTCCCAATGCTCATCTTATGATCTACTCGAATTTCAAATAACTCACATATATATATGCTCAAGGCTTGCCAATTCACATAATATATTAACATATATCATGTCCTCTGCAATATTTTGATTGAACAACAATTCAACCCTCTTATAATAAATACGAAGTCGTAACTTATGATATTAAACCATCAACGCTTATTATTTCCCTTGGCTCCACATATTCAAGTTTTAATAAACATTTACAATTGCAAAAATGCTGGGCCATACCTCCTTTAATTCCCGTGCAATTTTCCATGAGAATGCCCTCGGATCTAACTCCGATTTGATTGGACCACAGTCGCGCTACCAAGGTGCTCACGCCTTCTCCATCAAAATTTACGTGATATAAGTGGTTTAGGAATACCACTTAACACCACGTGTCAAGCATCTAGTGATATCGTGCTCCAAAAGTAAAAAAAACTTACCATTCCTCTTGTTGCGTGAGAATGCTTGTTTTGATTTCCGAAACCGCTTCAACTGTTCATTGCCTCAATTTGCTCATAGTTCCACACCATGCGGATCATGGTTTTGATTTCGCACAGTTCGCATTCCTTTGTTTCTGATTTAACATTAAACAAGGTTTAAACCCCTCTATGTCACTGAATCTCTATTCGATTTCACACTCCACCGTCTACCTCGTCGGCTCCGCCCTTTAGTTTAACTCATGCTTCCATCTTCAGAAACCATATCTTCGCCTCCATGTTAGTGCTGTAACTCCAACCGATGTCAATTCAAGCAAAGGGTTTCAATGAAAGACTTGAATAGGCTCAATAAACAGAGTTGACATTGCCTGTGTCCTTCATAAAAGGGCCAAAATTCACTGATCCTTCGTATTGTGGATTTAACACCAGAATGGTCATCGAATTATGCAAATCGAAACCAATAACTTCTTATATAGATTCTGTTAGAGTCGGTCCTTACAGCCCTCCATCAGAGATCATTTCACTTTTTGCATATCATTTTTAGGTGTCTCGTTCACTTCACTTCGTTGCATTTCGCTAGGGGCATGCCATTGACTGACGAAAGGGTTTGGTCTTCTTGTATTCCCTCATGCTTGTACCTGCCAGGCTAATTAAAACTCCTCAAAATTCATCGAAGTTCAGTTCGCGTCATTCATGGTCATAAATGATTATTTTGGTCAACAAGAGTCTTTTAGTTTTAGAGTCTAGGGTTCAGTCGTTTGATATGTTTAATAAATGCCCGCAGGCCATGAGGATGGTTTTCGAAGAGGTTCTTAGTTCAAATTTTTATCATCAAACACATTTGAGGACATTTCTTGTTCAAAACTCTGTTTTGAATAAGAAATTGTCGAATTCATTTTTTGTAATAATCATGTATTTTTTCCTGCCATAAAAATTTCAATGCAGCCTCTGATCTTTGACGAAGTCCAAACGCCAACATCCCTGCAAAAAATCAAATCATTTCATTAGTCCAAACTCAGAAAGTCAGTGTAAAAAGCCAAAAGACAGAAGTTCAATGAAATGATAAAGTGCCAAATGAAAAACATTACAAAGTGGGTTGTGGAGGAAGTAAAAATTAAAACCAACTCTTGCAAGATATGTTCCAAGGCTATGTAAATCATTTTTGTCAAATTACATTCACAAATTCTCATTGCAAAGTCGAATTTGGAGGTGGGAGAACAGATCTCAGTTTGCAAGGGCTGGGACTGTGTGTGATCATTGAGCGCGGCGCATACAAAGAGGGCGCGGCGCATAGAATGCGCACGGCGCACTGGGCAAATTTTTACAGTGTATTTTTGTGCAGGCGCGACGCACTGGGAGTGCGCGCGGCGCGTTGAGCCCTCCAGCTCAAATTCATCAACGTTTGGTGATTTTTCAATTTCAAATAATATTCCAAGTTCCAAGTAAGTTATACAAGTTTGCTCAATGATTTATGGATATGCTATGGTGGTTTAAAGGTGGAGAAAACAAGTGTTTGTCATGGTGAAAGTTAAACCCTATATTCACTCCAAAATCCGCTCCATAGGGTTAGAGGAAGAAGTGATGGTATTTTGAAATTGTATGTCAAAGCTGCAACTTGTCAAAACAATCTCATTTCATTGTTATTGGAGTTTTTGTCACTGTTATTGGTCACTGTTATTATTATATCATTGTCTCACTGCTATTATCATTGTGATTATAGCATACTTCCACAGTTCCACAGTCCCATATTTATTGTTCCCATATCCCTTTACCCGTTGTTCCCATGTGAAATCCCAAACCCTACTTGTTACCTCTTTCCCTTCCATTGATTAAATTTCAAGTTTTCATAAGGATCAATGGTTTTTTTCATGTTTTTTACTGTACTTTTTCCATTTGAATAACTCTTATGTCTATCACATTGCAAGTCCCATTAATATCACCCATTCCCATACCATTTGTAAAGGTATGTAATCCCAACATTTTCCAAAGAAGTGAGTAAATTGTTTGTCTTTCCAAAGCCACTTGATAGTCCATTGTGTTCATTGTGAAATTTCCCACAGTCCCCATTCCATGTTAGAAGCATTTGGCATATTTGATATTGAAAGGAAAAGCACCAATTCATGATTTTCAGACATACTCCTAACGCTTGTTTTCACCATACCTATATCAGCATATATTTGTCAAACATCTTGATTTCAGCGCCATGTCAGAGACAGATTCACCTTATGAGCAGGGGTATGAGCAGGACAGTGATTCATCTATAGAGGTTAATGTGCCAAGGAGGTCTCACAAAAGTGGCAGGCATGTCAGGGAGGAGCCCACTTCTTTGACCCAATTGCAGGCTTGCCCGCTTGCAATGTATTTTTTTCAGCGTCAGTCATGTTTCCATTATTGTGAGATGATTTCCCAAACTCAGCATCATCATGAGTTAGCTCGCCTATTTGTCTTACATTTTCATAACGGTCATGTAAACCTTGCTGGGGTGAATTTTACTTTGTCACCAGAGACCATTTCAGAGGCAACTGGGATACGAAACATCGCGGAAGAATGGAATAAGCGGTAGCAGTTGGATAGAGCCTATTATGAGCCATATATCAGACCTGGATATATGAGACAGCTGAGCAGGGTATTTCCATTCTGATTTATGAAGGATGAGTATGCACCATTGATGAAACTCATCATTCGTTATTTCAGTTGTGAAGGGCGCTTTTCACGCTTGTATGTATATCACATCCGGCTGTTGATGCACTTCACGAGAGTGCGGTTGATGAACATTCCATACTTCATGTACCGTAACATAGAGCGGATGAAATTTCTTGTACAGAAGAAGACCCCAGCACAACAGTATAACAGCATATATCATTACGTGCTGATCAAAATCATGGTGGTACATCAGCTTACACAGCAGGGCATTGCTTGGGAGGAGTTCATATCCCGTGACTTCTTTGCAGCGCCACAGCCGCCTCCAGAGGTAGTTCATGATGTGGCTGAAACTTCACAACAGTTTGAGGTTTCTGAGACTGAGCATATCAGTGCTCCAGTGTATGTGACATATCAGCGAGGCCATAGAGCCTTATTTGCAGTGACACGACGAGTACTATCTCCACCCGGGGTGGAAGGGGTCTCGTTGAATTCATCAGCAGCGCGAGTACTATCTCCACATGGTGTGGAAGGGGTCTCGCCTTCAAAATCAGCATAAGTACAGGTTCAAGACAGAGGAAAGAGGCCTATGCACGATGAGAGCCCTTCAGGAGGCCGAGACATTGATTTTATACTCATCGATGTTGATGTGAGCTCTCCAAGCTCGAAACTGAAAGAGATCGTCCAGGAGAAAAAGGCCGAGATTGACACGCTGACTGAGAAATTGCAGAGAGCTCAATGGGCGATAATTTACTTGGAGCAGCGTAATAAACAGCTGGAGGATCAGCACACACTTGTAGAGTTGCGGCGAATCCGTGAAGATCGATAATTGGCCCGGAAGAGACCAGGTGACATGACACCGGTTGAGCGAGAGACCTGCCTCACACATGTTAAAATTCATCTGGAGAAGTTGTTGGAAAAGGCCAATAGAGACAAATACATGCTCCGTCATATGAAAAATCACTATTGGGCCCGCACGCACGTTTGCAAAGCAAAAATGAAGATCTTGAAGGCAAGGTTGAGCAAAGCACTGAAACGGCAAAAGAGGCCTGATCCACTTTGGATTTTGGCTGAGGCTTCATTGGATGAGCATGAGGCATGATGCGGGATGCTCACTCCAAATTTCAGCAAATTTGGAGAAGTTTTTGTCATTTTTGAAAATTTTGGTCTCAAAACAGGTTTTTCCGCCCAACGCGTCGCGCCACCTGACGCGCGCTTATGATTGGGACACTTTCTGTAGGAAAAATTTGTATTTTTGGATTTTTCATGGTAAGTTATGCATGCTCAGAAATGGCCGAAGCATTTCATCAAGTTCTGGATGATCAAAAGGGCCAAAAACACCATGAAAATCAACTTTCTGCCACCTTTTGCACCAGCAGGAAGTACTTTTGGGCGATTGAAGTTTTGGAGGGGAAACTGAGCTCCAAATTGAAAAATTCCATTTGGGTTGGATAGCAGACATCTAGGGATTTCCAAAGAGATATCATGCACTCAATTTGGACAACGGGAAGTGCTCCAAAAACAGGTCCAAAGTAGCTCGACGCATAGAGCTTTGGATCGCGGTGCATAGAGGAATTCAGCCTATTTTTCACCTTCCAGCTCAGGAATTCGGCCAGTTTTGACTAGTTTCACCTCTTGATGTAATTTTTGATCTAGATTGATGTAATTTGGTAACCATGATGTAATTTTGGCATGTATTTACTTGTTCTAGATGATTCATTCACAAAAAAGTGAAAATCAAGTGAATGGATCAGTTTCCTAGCTTATAGAGGCAAGTTGTTTGGCTGCCTAGATTTTAGCTCTTTGTTTAGAATTGGTTCAAACTGCTCCTAGAAGTATGAGATCAACCAATAGAGGCATGGGAATGGGTTATAATTGTCTATTTATTGTATTTTCTGAGACACTTTCAGGGTTGGACTCTTGGGAAAAGTTTGGCACACTATTGTACATATTTTCTGCATTTTGGCTAAGGAAAGATCAGAGGTTTTGCAGCACCTGTTGGGATTCTTGTGGCTTTTAGTTTTGATGGTGTTTTCTCTCAGTTATTTGTAAGTTCTTTAATGTTTAATGTATGCCATTCCCTTCTTTTGCTTCTGAAACTAAATGAATGAGTAAAAGAGGTAGAATTCATTGATTCCAGTGCTCTGCCTTTAAATTTGTTTAGTTTTATATGTTTTCGCCAGTTTGGAGAGGATCCTTGTTCTCCCTTGCCCTCTTCAACTCCTTTTCATTCTGATCCATCCATACTATTGACACCTAATCCTATGGATGGGTGTGCATATGTATTTTTGTATATTATTTAATATTAGGAAACAAGGAAGGCCAAGAGTCATTGGGAGATGAATCCCAATAGCCTCACCTCCCATCTATAAAATCATGTACATTGTTCAGCTAATACACATTCTGATTTGATTATTTACCTCTTGGTTTGACATGGTATCAGAGCCAGCCCCACTATTGGCATTTCTGCCCTGTGGTGTAACTCCCTCTCCTTTGCTCAGTCAATTTTATTAATAGTTTTTGCTGCTCATTAACTGCTAGACTGTTATTCTGCATTTTGTTTTTCTCTATTTAACCCTGACATCTGCAGCTCCAGCTCCTGCAGCTCCTGAAGACTGCAGGCTCCTCTGTCAATCTGCAAATTGCAGGCTCTGTCATTCTGCAAGATTCCATTTCAAATTTTTTTTTGTAACGACCTTTTGGGCCTCCTTTATCGACTCACCATCTCCAGCGCCCTCACTCTGCATACATCCCTCTCCCTCACTACTCTGCGCCCTCACTGCTACATTCTACATACAACACTGCATTCCCATACTCTCATTTCAACGCACTCCCTCCACTCTCCTTGCCTCGCCCTCTGCGCACCTGCAACATTTATATACACTGATGTCAAAATTTAAATACCTCTACATTCCACATGCATGTAATACGTCCCTCCTTCACTTATAACAACGCTCCAAGCTACTCCATTTTACTGCGCCTTGTCATATCATAGTATTATATAGCTTTGGTATCGGTCTCTGGCGGTATTTTTAATATTCTATACAGCTCCAGCATTTCCAAACGCATCGCTGTCAATACATATCGCTCCGCCCTTCATGTTTTTTACAGTCGACTCCAGTTTGTAATACATCCACACTTTCATACCCTGTCACGGTGCATATATGGTAACATGCTGTATTCATTTTAACACGCCCTCCATGTTGCTATACCGCTGTATTTTATATTCGTTTTAACACACTGTATTTCATATGTTATAAACGTTGTTTTCAATTCCATATTTTATACCGCCATTCACATTTTATATACAACGCCTCCACCTTTAATACAGCGCTGACCGCCCTCCCATATTCATTACGCTATGTATCCATTCAATATTTGACATGTAATACAACGCTATGTATCCATTCCATATCATATATACATTGCGCTGTCATATTTAATACGCTGGTTTGTTAATACGTTGCGACCCTTCTCCAGCGCCCTTCTCGTTTACATATAACGCTGTCACTTATATAATAACGCCCTCCAGTGCTGTCTATAACTCCGCCCTCCCATCATTTAATACCACGCCCCTTCTATATTCATTATACCATCCCACAATACACTCATTCAATTCCGCCCTTTACAATACCATTCCACCATTTTTTCACATACAAATTTTTTTTCCAAACAAAAACAAAATATACATATATTTTTTTTTTGCAGAATTCAGTTTATAGCAAAGAGTTTTTAAACTCAGAGTATTGTTCCAGAAAGAGATTTTTGTCCATTTAAATTTAGTATTCAGAAAGATTTTTTTGAGCAGAATTAGTTTCCAGCAAAGAGTTTTTTAAACTGAGTACATTTTCCAACAAAGATTTTTTTTGTTTTCTCTCCTTCAAGAGAAATTTTACAGCAGAGTTTTTTTTTCTCTCCTCCTTCAAAATAAGATGACAGTCCCTTCATCTTCTAAAGAGGCTGCCTACTTGGCACAGAGAGAAAGGAGACATGCTTCAGGTCCATCCAGAGGAAGAAAAGGCAGAAGACGAAGAAGAAACTTCAGAGAGAAGGGGGGCAGACAATCTAAAGCTCAGCAGCAAACAAATCAAGACAGAGGTAAAACTGATGACAAAGACAAAGGTAAACCAGCTAAATCAGCTCATTCTGTTCTAGCACATTGTAACAATGGAGTAACTGAAAACCTATTTGATGTTTCATTTACTTCATGGAGAGATGATTGGTTGCTAGATTCAGGAGCAACATGTCACATGACATTTAGAAAGGATTTTTTTGAAGAATTCACTGACAAAGTTGATGGAGCAGTATATTTCGCAGATAAATCCAAACTCAAGCCATCAGGGCTTGGCACAGTCAGGCTTAAACTGCCTGGTCTTCCTGATCATATCCTACATGAGGTTCTATACCTCCCGGAGTTGAAGAGAAACTTGCTGTCCTTGATCGAAATCCGGCAGCAAGGACACTCAGTTCACTTGTTTGATGGCAAGGCAGAGGTCAGATCAGCATCAGATCACTCACTTGTCATGGAGGGAATAGAAGAAGGGAGACTCTTGAAGCTGAAAGGTTCATCTGCCCATGCTCAAAACTTTGCATTCCGTTCACATCATGATGAAGGTACATTTCCATCAAGTCTTTTATGGCATGCTAGATTTGGACACTTAAATTATGACAGCCTTCGTTTGTTGAAGAAAAATGGTGTTGATGGACTGCCTACAATTCCTAGAAAACCTAAGGAATGTGATGCATGTATTCTAGGAAAGCATAGCAAACAGCCATTTCATGATTCACACTCAAGAGCACATAGGAAACTTGAACTTTTTCATTCAGATTTATGTGGCCCTATGCCTATTGCTTCTGCAAATGGAAAAAAATACATGATGACATTTATTGATGACTACACCAGAATGTGTTGGATTTACTTACTAAAGAATAAGTCTGATGCTTTTCAAACTTTCAAGAATTTTCATGCATGGATTGAAAATGATGCACAAGCACATATTGGCTCTCTACGTACTAATAATAGAAAAGAATACACTTCAAACGAATTTGAAAATTATCTTCGTCAACATGGAATCAAACATCAAAAAACTGTGCCATATAATCCACAACAGAACGGTGTAGCTAAAAGAATGAACAGAACCATTTTAAATATGGTCCGCTCCATGTTATTTTTCAAGAATGTAAAATTGATGTTTTGGGCTGATGCAGTTCTATGTGCTGTTTACATAAAGAATAGGTGTCCTTCATGTTCAATTAGAAACAAAACTCCTTTTGAAATGTGGCATGGCCACATGCCTTCGGTAAAGCATTTCAGGGTCTTTGGGTCCACCTGTTATGCCTTGATACCCAAGGGTCAAAGGAACAAACTTGGTGCTAGAAGCAGAAAATGTATCTTCTTGGGGTACTCCAATACCTCCAAAGGATATTGTCTCTATGATGAAACAAATAAGAAGTTTGTGATAGCAAGAGATGTCATATTTCTTGAATCTTCCAAGAGTGACAAAGTTGTTGAGCGGCAACTTGATCGCCTGGACAGATTCACACATGCAAAGTCTTTCCAAGAGTTTGATAATGTGATTCCACACCTTGAAGGGGGGATTCCGATATTGAATCAAACTGTAGAATCATTTCCTGAACCACACTCTCCCCCACATGAAGAAACAACCACGGATGACACATTGGATGATGTGATTGACGGAATTGGGAGATTGAATCTTGAATCAATCCCAACTCAGTCAAATGACCAGCCTGGGCCATCTCAGAAAGGTCCTCCCAAATGGCTGACAAAGACACTGGAGAATGTTCATCCTGATGAGGTTGGAAAAACGGGAACAAGAAGTTCCACTCAACAAATCGAAGGTGATGTAGATAATTCTGATTCTCCTGTTGATATGGATATTTCTTATAACTGTGAATTGAGTTTGTCTACAGATCATGAACCAACTTCCTTCAAAGAAGCTGCTTCTCATGATGAATGGAAAGAAGCGATGCAGAAGGAGTATGATGCCTTGATAAAGAATGGCACTTGGAAGCTGGTTGATCCGCCTTTGGGAACGAAACCAATTGGCTATAAGTGGGTCTACAAGAACAAGTACAAAGAAGACGGCTCACTTGACAAGCACAAGGCCAGGCTTGTGGCAAAAGGATTCGCACAAAAAGAAGGAGTCGATTATGAAGAAACTTTTGCTCCCACAGCAAAATGGACCACCATCCGGACTCTCTTTGCCTTAGCAGCTCAGAAGGGATGGAAAGTCCATCAGATGGATGTAAAAACAGCCTTCTTGAATGGAGATCTAAGGAGAAAGTTTATATGTCCCAGCCAGAAGGATTTGTGATAAAGGGTCAAGAACACAAAGTTTGCAAACTTGTAAAATCCTTGTATGGCCTCAAGCAAGCACCACGAGCCTGGTATGAGAAATTGACCGAGCATCTTCTGAAACTTGATTTCAAACACTTTGATCTTGATGATGCAACTTTTTTTGTTAAGAAAGTTGGAAAAACAATTGTATATCTTGTGGTATATGTAGATGATCTTTTGATAACAGGAAACAATGAGAGCTATATTGCATCCATGAAGAAAGAGTTGAAGAAAGGTTTTGAAATGACTGATTTGGGTCATGTTCATTACTATTTGGGTATTGAAGTAATTCAACATCCTAAATTCATATTTCTTTCTCAAAAGAAGTACATTGGAGATCTCTTGAAATTTTTTGGCATGGATGACTGTAAACCCTTAAGCACTCCAATGGAACAAAACTTGAAGCTCACATCTATTGAAGGGAAGGAATTTGAGGATGCAACTAAGTATAGACAACTTGTAGGAAGTCTTATCTATCTGACCACCACCAGACCTGACATTTCATTTGTTGTTGGAATCCTCTCAAGGTTCATGCAAAAACCTTGTGAAGGACATTGGTCTGCTGCAAAAAGAGTGCTAAGGTACTTGAAGGGGACTCAAGACTTTGGACTCAAATATACACGGGTAGGCGACTTCATCTTGACCGGATACTCTGATTCAGACTTTGATGGCGACAAAGAAACAGGGGTGTCTACTACAGGTTACACCATGAGTCTTGGATTAGGAGCTGTCTCATGGAGATCACGCAAACAGTCAGTTCCAGCAGATTCCACGACCGAGGCAGAATATGTGGCAGAAGCTGAAGCAACAAAGGAAATTGTGTGGCTCCGGAAAATCCTGGAAGATTTGTAGATGAAACAAATGTATTCCACTCCACTCATGATCGACAACACTTCTGCAATAAAGTTTGCCAAGAACCCAAAGTTCCATGATCGAACAAAGCACATCAATACAAAGTACCATCTAATTCGACATCATGTTCAGGCCAAAACCATCCATCTACATCATTGTTCCACAAATGAGCAAACTGCTGACATCTTCACCAATGCACTTGGAAGAGAAAAGTTTGAAAAGTTCAGATCGATGCTTGGACTCACCAACATCCCTTCGGATTAAAGGGGGGAATGTTGACACCTAATCCTATGGATGGGTGTGCCTTTGTATTTTTGTATATTATTTAATATTAGGAAATAAGGAAGGCCAAGAGTCATTGGGAGATGAATCCCAATAGCCTCACCTCCCATCTATAAAAGCATGCACATTCTTCAGCTAATACACATTCTGATTTGAGGAGTTACCTCCTGGTTTGACACATACACATAATAAAAAGCATCAAGACTACTGCCTACCTTGCCCCAATTCGAATTCTGCGAAGATCTGGCCTCATCCCCAAGCCCAAAATTGTTTTTCCCATTTTTCCAACAAAAACCCAAAAATTTAAATCAAACCTTCCTATCTATTTACTAGCCTAAAATCAGTATCCATTATAAGTCATCTCATCCCCTTTGAAGACCTTTTGCCGAGATAGACCCGGAGAGAGCCCTCTCCTGTCCTCATAGGGCTAGCTACGAGGCTGAGCTTGGTTTGATGTTGCCTTGAGTTTTACCTTATTTCAGCCTAAGGTAGATTCAAGCGCTAACATAGTGGTGACCATACTAGGGAAAGAATCTCAATGGTTTGCTTGTTAGTGTGTTCATTTCATGAGTTATAGACGGAGTCTGAAGTCATGCCAGGTAGCTTTCGAAACACTTTTGCTATGCATTAGCGGAAGTAGATAAACGCTGCTTCAGTCGATCTCCGGTTTAGCTTGTGAATGCGACACTTGATTTGTGAATCACCCCAGTACATATTATCGTTCTGGAATTTTGGATGATTGAGTCTAGAAGTTGATAGGCTGAAGATAATCGGTTGTGTCCTTTGGATATTTGAATAGATCAACACACTGGCTTCAAAAAGGCATACTAGATCAAATCCTGATCCAAATCTGCCTCCAGTATATGAAAACCCCAACCTAATCCCAAGAATTTTCCGTTGAGAAGCTCCCATCATTCCTTTGGTCAAATCTCACTCATACCCCACTGTTTTTTAATACATTGGAGATATTGAGTTTGACGATCAGTTTGAGTTATCATTGTTTGAAACCAAGTCCGAAAGCGCTACTGGTTCTACCGTAATCAAGTCTGAGTTTATCAAGTATCTAGAAGTTGAACAAGCAAATAGATCTATTGATAATTATATTTTGAATCTTCAAAACTCCATTGTGGCAACGAACATCCCTGAATTCATTGAATCTGCATCCGAAACTCTTGGGCCATCTGAAATTGCATCCGATTCACAGATTCCCACTGAACCCCCCTTTATCCCTACCATTCCCATACAGCCTGAGATCTTTGATCAACAATCAACGGTAGTTCCTCCTCCATCTCCACCGCATACAACTCGTTCATCTACTGCTCCCATTCCACCTGTTTCTCCAAGACAGATTATAAATCCGCCGAGAGCCATGGCTGCTCGATTTGATCCTCTCGCGTTACCGCAGCAGTTGAATGATATGCCTGCAGATTATCAGAGAAAGATTCCAATATTTGATGGCACTCCGCAGAGTCTTCTGGCACAACAGCATGTAGATAAGATGACAGACTTTTTCGATCTTCATGAGATCGATGAAGAGAATGTAACCATGAGACTTTTTGTGCAAAATTTCGGAGGGGAGGTAAGAAAATGGTTTAGAGCTTTGCCAGCAAGAAGCATTACTACAATGGCAGAACTTCACCAGCAGTTTCTAGATCGTTGGAAATTAAAAAAGATCCACTTCAGATCAATGCCAAGTATAACAACATCAAGCGCAATCCTGGTGAGTCCGTTCAAGACTATATTATTAGATTCAATACAGTTTATAATGCAATTCTAGATGAATTAAGACCGTCTAGAAAGTCAGCTCTCCTTAAATTCCCGGATGGTTTCGATCCAGAGATGTCTTATTCATTACGAGATAGAGATCCGCCTACCTTGGAAGACATGCAGAAGATTGCTGTTAGTGTTGAGGCGAATCTAAATGATAAGAGAGCCAGGTTGAAAGAAGAGAAGAGAGTGACCATAAAGGAAGAAGCTTCCACATCTACATCAGAATAGCACTTGCTTCACGAAATGGAAAAAATGTTCAAAATAATGACGCTTGATAAGCCCGAACTGCAGATTCGAAATCCCAACTACCATGGCCAGCAGCAGCCACAGTTCAGAATTAAACAGCGTGAACAGAGAGCACAAGAGCCGGCAGCCCAGCAACAAGTAAAAACACCTCTTCAAAAAAACTTTGTGGGTCAAGATTCAGACGATGAAGATGATGTAGTGGGAGAAGAAAATCACTTTTTTACTCCCGATGATCTGCCCATTTATATCACTGAAGATGAAGAGTATGCAGAAAGTTCAGCTGCACAGAAAGATGAGGATTTTATTTTAGCAAATGATGCAGCTCTTGAGGAAGAATCAGATGAATACCAAAGAGGGTATATGAATGCTTTGTCCGCTCAGCAGAAGCAATACTCATTAAGAAACAGAGATGTGCCCATAAACCCAATTCAGAAGAGAAAAGAGGCTTTAGCACCGAAGATGGATTCACCTATACCACTGAAGAAAGGAAAAGAGACAATTGATCCCGCAGCTAACAAATCATCATCAACAGAAAAGTCAAATCAGCCAAGCATAATGAACGATAAGGCTGAAAGGAAAGAAGTTCCAGTCAAAGAGGTTGAAAAGGTTTCAGCTTTTAGTTTGGAGAATGAAATTTCTAAATTGAAGGTATCTATTCCTTTGACAGAAATTATGAAGAACAACAGTTATAGAGGTCAAGTCTCTAAAATTCTGAATTTTGATCCAATGTTTGACACGGTGAATGTTGAAGATGATCAGCCTGAATTGATATTTGGGCCTGCTTTAGATGGTGAGTCCCCTGACAGTGATGTTCCTCCCTTTTATATCAGTTTGAGGTTGCATGAATTTGTATTTCATAATGCCATGTTCGATTCCGGTGCTTCGCACAATCTTATTCCAAAAGCAATCATGGAAAAGTTGGGTTTAGACATTACAAGGAAGTACCATGATTTGTACTCATTTGATTCCAGCCGAGTGAGATGCATCGGGCTCATCAAAGATTTGGTTGTAATTTTAGATCAGATTCTTGCGAAGAATGTCTTGATGGACGTGGTTGTGGCGGACATTACTCCTCGATTTGGGATGCTCCTTTCTAGATCTTGGGGAGCAAAGTTGAAAGGTACACTACAACTAGATTTCTCCTATGCAAAAATTCCTGTCTTTGGCCAAATGAGAAAGTTATATCGAGAACAGAAGATGAAATACATGATAACAAGCAAGGAGAAACCAATCAATCATCCTGTAAATTATTTACATACTGACTTAGAGTATTTTGTTTTGTTTGCTGATAGTTTTAATGATATAGATAGTCAATTAGTTCAAGCAGAAGATATACCAGAGATTACCGAGAATTTCAGAGAATTTCTGCAGAAATAAAGACGAGAAAAGCAAGCTACTGTTGAGCAATCAGCTAAAGACGATGGGCAGCAAACAGAAAAAACAGAGCAGGCGCAATTTCAGCACTTAGAGGATGATGAAGATGGTCTTTGGACCATGGATTTCGATGGCGTAGTGGGTAGTGATGGTGCTGGAATTGGCGTTTGGGTACGCAGTCCATTTTCTGCTCCGAATAAGGTGCCGAGCAATGTGCGAGTATGTTCTTACAAACTAGCATTTGATTGTTCTAACAATGAGGCTGAGTATGAGGCTCTAATTGCTGGCCTAAAGATTCTAAGAAAGCTGAACGCGAAAAGAATTTCAGTCTATGGTGATTCCGAATTGGTGATAAAATAGGTAAAGGGTGAGTTTCAAGCCAAGCATCCTCGCATGAGGGCTTACCGTAATGCAGTTTTAGACATCTTGAAGTTATTTTCAGACTATACCTTGACGTGTGTGCCTCGCATCCAAAATGGTGTTGCTGATGGAATTGCTAAAGAAGCAAGCAATTTAAAAATTCCAATGAATTCCAGCAATAAGTTTGAGATCCATGTGAAGCACCGCCCTACCGTTCTGGATAATCAGAGATGTTGGCAAGTTTTTCAGGACGATGAGGAGATTAATGATTTTCTGCAAAATAAGGGTAAGTTTAAAGATACCTCCATAGATACAGAACATGATGATGGTAATGATGATATGCAAATAAATCAAATGGAAGTGCTGCAGCTTAAGGATAACATCATCCCTAAAGGATTGATTCCTTTAGAGGAACTCTTTGATCAAGATGACGTAGCCCGCAAACCGACATTGAGGCCGACTGAAAAAGGTGTTGAAGAAGTAAATATTGGGACAGCTGAAAACCCCAAGATGGTAAAGTTATCCAAGTCATTGTCACCGGAGGTAAGAGATGAATATGTGAGATTTTTGTCTTCATTTGCTGATGCTTTCGCTTGGGATTACTCAGATTTAAAGACGTATGACACTAATATCATTCAGCATACTATCCCTATTAAACCAAATCAGAAGCCTTTCCATCAGAAATTGAGGAGAATCAATCCGAAGTTGTTGCCGTCAATTGAGAAGGAGGTAAATAGGCTGTACAAATCAGGAATCATTGTTCCCATCAGATTTTCTGATTGGATTTCCAATTTGGTGCGCGTTCGGAAAAAGACAGGTGAGATCCGTTTGTGTATTGATTTCAGAAATTTGAATAAGGTGTCATTGAAGGACAATTATCCGCTACCAAAAATGGACCATATACTGCAGTGAGTATTTGGAGCATCAAGGATGTCACTACTCGACGGCTATTCAGGATATAATCAAATTTTAGTTCATGAGGACAATCGTGACAAAACCGCATTCACCACTCCATGGGGAACGTTTCATTATGCCAAGATGTCGTTTGGTTTGAAAAATGCAGGTGCCAATTTTCAGCGTGCAATGGACATGGCTTTCGCCAATGAGAAAGATGTATTTTTGGTTGTTTACCTTGATGATTTGACGGTGTTTTCAAATTCTAATGAAGAACATTTGTATCACTTGAAAGTTGTTTTTCAGAAGTGCAGAAAATATGGCATTTCGCTGAATCCGAAAAAGAGCTTGTTTGCCATGGATGAAGGCAAACTTCTTGGCCACATCATATCGACAGACAGCATTCATGTTGACCCTGCACGTGTTGAAGCAATCCAGCAAATTGAACAGCCCCAGAGCAAGAAAGAAATACAGTCATTTAATGGTAAGATGAATTTTTTGCGTTGTTTCATTCCAAATCTTGCTGAGCATCTTAGAGAGATCACAAACATGCTGAAAAAGGACAGCCAAGTGAAGTGGACGGAAGAGGCGGTAAAATCATTCAATTTGGTAAAGTTAGCTCTTTCTTTAGCTCCCATTTTAATCAACCCGGATTACACACAGGACTTCATTTTGTTTTCATTTGCTTCTGAGCACACTTTGGCATCTGTTTTAATGCAGAAAAGAGATGGAGTTGAGAAGCCCATTTCTTTTTTCAGTCGAATTATAAGGGACGGAGCTTTGAAATACAACATTATTGAGAAACAAGCACTTTCTCTTGTGAAGGCCTTGAAATATTTTCATGTGTATATACCTCATTCCCACATTATCGCTTATGTTCCTAACGCAGCTGTCAAAGATGTTTTGGTACAAGAAGATCCGGAAGGAAGACGGGGTAAGTGGATCGCTACGTTGTTAGAATATGATGTGGAGATTAAACCGACCAAGTTGATCAAAGGATAGGGATTAGCCAAGCTCATGGCTGAAACAAATCTGCATGCTTTAGACATAAATTTGATCGCTGCTATGTCTGATGAGGATGAGGAAAGTACATCATTTTAGGTATCTGATATCTTTGTTTCTTCCCCTTGGTATGCTGACATTTTATATGTACTTCAGAATTTGTCTCCACCACCTAGGATGCCTAGAAATAAGAGTAGAACCTTGAAGTTGAGGGCTGCAAAGTTTTGTATATTGAATTCTGCATTATATTGGAAAGACCCTGGTGGAATGTTATTGAATTGTTTGGTAGAGGAAGAAGCCAAAAGAGTTTTGGAGGACTTTCATAAAGGAGACTGCGGGGACCATCTATTTTGGAAAACCACAACTAATAAGATTCTGAGAGCGGGATACTATTGGCCTAATTTATTTTCTGATGTATATAAGGCTGTTAAGAATTGTCACGAATGTCAAATTTTCGAAGGGAAGCAGAAATTACAGCCTTTGCCTCTTAAACCAATTGAAGTTAGTGCACCATTTCAGTAGTAGGGATTGGATTTCATTGGGGAAATCAATCCGGCATCTTCAGGTCAGCATAGATGGATATTGACAGCAACGGATTACTTCACGAAGTGGATCGAGGCAATTCCCACCCGACAAGCTATGGATGCGGTGATTATTTCTTTTCTTGAGAATAACATTCTGTCACGTTTTGGTTGTCCTAGTAAGATAATCACAGATAATGCAGCGGCCTTCAAGTCAAAAAGGATGGTTGAATTTTGCAATAAGTATAACATCAGCTTGGGACATTCGACAGCCTACCATTCGCAAGGAAATGGCTTGGCGGAGTCTTCCAATAAGTCTTTGGTGAATATCATTAAGAAATTGCTGGAAATCAATAAGAAAGGCTGGCACAAGAAATTAGTGAATGCACTTTGGGCTGACAGGGTAAGTCAGAAAAAATCCATCGGTATGTCCCCCTTTGAGTTGGTGTATGGAGTAGACACAGTGTTTCCCACTTCTCTTGCTGTCCCGGTAGTCAAATTGCTTTAGGAAGCTGGTAGTGAGGAAGATCCCATGCAGCGAAGGATAAATCAGATGATTCATTTACAACAAACACGTGAGGAGGTCTTTCAAAATACATTCAAGTTGCAGGAGCACATTAAGAAGATTTATGACAGGAAGGAGAAAGCAGATAAGTTTCAGTTGGATGAGGTGGTCCTGAAGTGGGATGCTCGGAATGAGGAAAAAGGAAAGCACGGAAAACTTGAAAACCTTTGGAAGGGTCCTTTTAAGATTGCAGCGTATCGTGGTCAGAACGCCTTTCTTCTCAAGGAAATGAACGGGGATGATTGTCTTGGAGGGCCGATCAATGGTCGGCTGCTCAAGCAATACCATTTCTGAGTATTTTCTGCTGATCTCATTGTCATTGTATATATCGTTCTACTTCTGTCTCATCGCAAGTGTGTACTAATCTCTTTTCTTCAGTCTGGGGCCCGAAGCGAAGGCTATAATTCTGAAGAAGGAGGTTAGTTGGTTTGAAATTTTTCAAGTTAGTTTTATGAGTCATTTTAGTTTTAAAGTTGAGTCGGTTTCAGTTAGGTTTCAGTCAAGTTTTCAGTCAATAAATGTGTCAAAGGTTTTGTGTTATCTGTTGAAATAATGACTCCATCGCCCAATGGATGCCACTGTATAGCTCTTCCAGAGATCTACCATTCTTGGCATCTCCTTGGAGCCACCATCCCCATTGGAGCCAATGTTAGAGTCGGTCCTTACAGCCCTCCGTCAGAGATCATTTCGCTTTTTGCATATGATTTTTAGGTGTCTCGCTCACTTCACTTCATTGCATTTCGCTAGGGGCATGCCATTGAATGACGAAAGGGTTTGGTGTTCTTGTATTCCCTCATGCTTGTACCTGCCAGACTAATTAAAAATCCTCAAAATTCATCGAAGTTCAGTTCGCATCATTCATGGTCATAAATGATTATTTTGGTCAACAAGAGTCTTTTAGTTTTAGAGTCTAGGGTTCAGTCATTTGATATGTTTAATAAATGCCCGCAGGCCATGAGGATGGTTTTCGAAGAGGTTCTTAGCTCAAATTTTTATCATCAAACACATTTGAGGACATTTCTTGTTCAAAACTCTGTTTTGAATAAGAAATTTTCGAATTCATTTTTTTTAATAATCATGTATTTTTTCCCGACATAAAAATTTCAATGCAGCCTCTGATCTTTGCCGAAGTCCAAACGCCAACATCCCTGCAAAAAATCAAATCATTTCATCAGTCCAAACTCAGAAAGTCAGTGTAAAAAGCCAAAAGACAGAAGTTCAATGAAATGATAAAGTGCCAAATGAAAAACTTTACAAAGTGGGTTATGGAGGAAGTAAAAATTAAAACCAATTCTTGCAAGATATGTTCCAAGGCTATGTAAATCATTTTTGTCAAATTACATTCACAAATTCTCATTGAAAAGTCGAATTGGGAGGTGGGAGAACATATCTCAGTTTGCAAGGGCCGGGACTGTGTGTGATCATTGAGCGTGGCACATACAAACAGGGCGCGGCGCATAGAATGTGTGCGGCGTATTGGGCAAATTTTTACAGTGTATTTTTGTGTGGGCGCGGCGCACTGGGAGTGCGCGTGGCGCGTTGAGCCCTCCAGCTCAAATTCATCAACGTTTGGTGATTTTTCAATTTCAAATAATCTTCCAAGTTCCAAGTAAGTTATCCAAGTTTTCTCAATGATTTATGGATATGCTATGGTGGTTTAAAGGTGGAGAAAACAAGTGTTTGTCATGGTGAAAGTTAAACCCTATATTCACTCCAAAATCCGCTCCATAGGGTTAGAGGAAGAAGTGATGGTATTTTCAAATTGTATGTCAAAGCTGCAACTTGTCAAAAAAATCTCATTTCATTGTTATTGGAGTTTTTGTCACTGTTATTATTATATCATTGTCTCAATGCTATTATCATTGTGATTATAGCATACTTCCACAGTTCCACAGTCCCATATTTATTGTTCCCATATCCCTTTACCCTTTGTTCCCATGTGAAATCCCAAACCCTACTTGTTACCTCTTTCCCTTCCATTGATTAAATTTCAAGTTTTCATAAGGATCAATGGTTGTTTTCATGTTTTTGACTGTACTTTTGCCATTTGAATAACTCTTATGTCTATCACATTGCAAGTCCCATTAATATCACCCATTCCCATACCATTTGTAAAGGTATGTAATCCCAACATTTTCCAAAGCAGTAAGTAAATTGTTTGTCTTTTCCAAAGCCACTTGATAGTACATTGTGTTCATTGTGAAATTTCCCACAGTCCCCATTCCATGTTAGAAACATTTGGCATATTTGATATTGAAAGGCAAAGCACCAATTCATCATTTTCAGACATACTCCTAACGCTTGTTTTCACCATACCTATATCAGCATATATTTGTCAAACATCTTGATTTCAATGCCATGTCAGAGACATATTCACCTTATGAGAAGGGGTATGAGCAGGACAGTGATTCATCTACAGAGGTTAATGTGCCAAGGAGGTCTCACAAAAGTGGCAGACATGTCAGGGAGGAGCCCACTTCTTTGACCCAATTGCAGGCTTGCCCGCTTGCAATGGATTGTTTTCAGCGTCAGTCATGTTTCCATTATTGTGAGATGATTTCCCAAACTCAGCATCATCATGAGTTAGCTCGCCTATTTGTCTTACATTTGCATAACGGTCATGTAAACCTTGCTGGGGTGGATTTTACTTTGTCACCAGAGACCATATCAGAGGCGACTGGGATACCAAACATCGGGGAAGAGTGGAATAAGCGGCAGCAGTTGGATAGAGCCTATTATGAGCCATATATCAGACCTGGATATATGAGGCAGCTGAGCAGGGTATTTCCATTCCAATTTCTGAAGGATGAGTATGCACCATTGATGAAACTCATCATTCGTTATTTCAGTTGTGAAGGGCGCTTTTCACGCTTGTATGCATATCACATCCGGCTGTTGATGCACTTCACGAGAGTGCGGTTGATGAACATTCCATACTTCATGTACCATAACATAGAGCAGATGACGTTTCTTGTACAGAAGAAGACCCCAGCACAATAGCATAATAGCATATATCATTACGCGCTGATCAAAATCACGGTGGTACATCAGCTTACACAGCAGGGCATTGCTTGGGAGGAGTTCATCTCCCGTGACTTCTTTGCAGCGCCACAGCCACCTCCAGAGGTAGTTCATGATGAGGCTGAACCTTCACACCAGTTTGAGGTTCCTGAGACTGAGCATATCAGTGCTCCAGTGTATGTGACATATCAGCGAGGCAACAGAGCCTTATTTGCAGCGACACGACGAGTACTATCTCCACCCGGGGTGGAAGGGGTCTCGTTGACTTCATCAGCAGCGTGAGTACTATCTCCACATGGTGTGGAAGGGGTCTTGCCTTTGACATCAGCACAAGTACAGGTTCAGGACAGAGGCAAGAGGCCTATGCACAATGAGGGCCCTTCAGGAGGCCGAGACACTGATTTTATACTCATCGATGTTGATGCGAGCTCTCCAAGCTCGAAACTGAAAGAGATCGTCCAAGAGCAAAAGGCCGAGATTGACACGCTGACTGAGAAATTGCAGAGAGCTCAGTGGGTGATAAATTACTTGGAGCAGCGTAATAAACAGCTGGAGGATCAGCACACACTTGTAGAGTTGCGGCGAATCCGTGAAGATCGACAATTGGCCCGGAAGAGACCAAGTGACATGACACCAGTTGAGCGAGAGACCTGCCTCACACATGTTAACATTAATCTGGAGAATTTGTTGGTAAAGGCCAATAGAGACAAAGACATGCTCCGTCATATGAAAAATCACTATTGGGCCTGCACGCACGTTTGCAAAGCAAAAATGAAGATCCTGAAGGCAAGGTTGAGCAAAGCACTGAAACATCGAAAGAGGCCTGATCCACTCTGGATTTTGGCCGAGGCTTCGTTGGCTGAGAATGAGGCATGATGGGGGATATTCGCTCCGAATTTCAGCAAATTTGGAGAAGTTTTTGTCATTTTTGAAAATTTTGGTCTCAAAACAGGTTTTTCCGCCCAACACGTCGCGCCACCCGACGCGCGCTTATGATTGGGACACTTTCTGGAGGAAAAATTTGTATTTTTGGATTTTTCATGGTAATTTATGCATGCTCAGAAATGGCTGAAGCATTTCATCAAGTTCTGGATGATCAAAAGGGCCAAAAACACCATGAAAATCACGTTTCTGCCACCTTTTGCACCAGCAGGAAGTACTTTTGGGATATTGAAGTTTTGGAGGGGAAAATGAGCTCCAAATTGAAAATTCCACTTGGGTTGGATAGAAGACATCCAGGGCTTTCCAACGAGCTATCATGAGCTCAATTTGGACATCAGGAAGTGCTCCAAAAATAGGTCCAAAGTAGCGCGATGCATAGAGCTTTGGAGCGCGACGCATAGAGGAATTCAGCCTATTTTTCACCTTCCAGCTCAGGAATTCGGCCAGTTTTGACTAGTTTCACCTCTTGATGTAATTTTTGATCTAGCTTGATGTAATTTGGTAACCATGATGTAATTTTCGCATGTATTTACTTGTTCTAGATGATTCATTCACAAAAAAGTGAAAATCAAGTGAATGGATCAGTTTCCTAGCTTATAGAGGCAAGTTGTTTGGCTGCCTAGATTTTAGCTCTTTGTTTAGAATTGGTTCAAACTACTCCTAGAAGCATGAGCTCGACCCCTAGAGGCATGGGAAGGGGTTAGAATTGTCTATTTATTGTATTTTCTAAGACACTTTCAGGGTTGGACTCTTGGGAAAAGTTTGGCACACTATTGTACATATTTTCTGCATTTTTGGCTAAGGAAAGATCAGAGGTTTTGCAGCACCTGTTGGGATTCTTGTGGCTTTCAGTTTTGATGGTGTTTTCTCTCAGTTATTTGTAAGTTCTTTAATGTTTAATGTATGCCATTCCCTTCTTTTGCTTCTGAAACTAAATGAATGAGTAAATGAGGTAGAATCCATTGATTCCAGTGCTCTGCCTTTAAATTTGTTTAGTTTTATATGTTTTTGCCAGTTTGGAGAGGATCCTTGTTCTCCCTTGCCCTCTTCAGCTCCTTGTCATTCTGATCCATCCATACACATAATCAAAAGCATCAAGACTACTGCCTACCTTGCCCCAACTCGAATTCTACAAAGATCTGGCCTCATCCCCAAGCCCAAAATTGTTTTTCCATTTTTCCAACAAAAAACCCAAAAAATTTAAATCAAACCTTCCTATGTATTTACTAGCCTAAAATCAATATTCATTATAAGTCATCTCAGCCCCTTTGAAGACCTTTTGCAGAGATAGACCCGGAGAGAGCCCTCTCCTGTCCTCGTAGGGCTAGCTACGAGGCTGAGCGTGGTTTGATGTTGCCTTGAGTTTTACCTTATTTCAGCCTAAGGTAGATTCGAGCGCTAACATAGTGGCGACCATACTGGGGAAAAAATCTCAAATGGTTTGCTTGCTTAGTGTGTTCATTTCATGAGTTATAGACGGAGTCTGAAGTCACGCCAGGTAGCTTTCAAAACGCTTTTGCTATGCATTAGCAGAAGTAGATAAACGCTGCTTCAGTCGATCTCCGGTTTAGCTTTTGAATGCAGCACTTGATTTGAAAATTACCCCAGTACACTTGTTCGTTCTAGACTTTTGGATGATTGAGTCTAGAAGTCGATAGGCTGAAAATAATCGGTTGTGTCCTTTGGTTTTTTTTGAATAGATCAATACACTGGCTTCAAAAAGGCATACTAGATCAAATCCTGATCCAAATCCACCTCCAGTATATGAAAACCCCAACCTAATCCCAAGAATTTTCCGTCGAGAAGCTCCCATCATTCCTTTGGTCAAATCTCACTCATACCCCACTGTTTTTTAATACATTTAAGATATTGAGTTTGACGATCAGTTCGAGTTATCATTGTTTGAAACCAAGTCCGAAAGCGCTACTGGTTCTACCGTCATCAATCCTGAGTTTATCAAGTATCTAGAAGTTGAACAAGAAAATAGATCTATTGATAATTATATTCTGAATCTTCAAAACTCCATTGTGGCAACGAACATCCCTGAATTCATTGAATCTGCATCTGAAACTCTTGGGCCATCTGAAATTGCATCCAGTTCACAGATTCCCACTAAACCCCCCTTTATCCCTACCATGCCCGTACAACCTGAGATCTCTGATCAACAATCAACGGTAGTTCCTCCTCCATCTCCACCACATACACCTCGTTCATCTACTGCTCCCATTCCACCTGTTTCTCCAAGACAGATTATAAATCCGCCGAGAGCCATGGGTTCTCGATTTGCTCCTCTCGCGTTACCGCAGCAGTTGAATGATATGCTTGCAGATTATCAGAGCAAGATTCCAATATTTGATGGCACTCCGCAGAGTCTTCCGGCACAACAACATGTAGATAAGATGACAGAGTTTTCTGATCTTCATGAGATCGATGAAGAGAATGTAACCATGAGAATTTTTGTGCAAACTTTCGGAGGGGAGGTAAGAAAATGGTTTAGAGCTTTGCCAGCAAGAAGCATTACTACAATGGCAGAACTTCACCAGCAGTTTCTAGATCGTTGGGAAATTAAAAAAGATCCACTTCAGATCAATGCCGAGTATAACAGCATCAAGCGCAATCCTGGTGAGTCCGTTCAAGACTATATTATCAGATTCAATACAGTTTATAATGCAATTCCAGATGAATTAAGACCGTCTAGAAAGTCAGCTCTCCTTAAATTCCCGGATGGTTTCGATCCGGAGATGGCTTATTCATTACGAGACAGAGATCTGCCTACCTTGGAAGACATGCAGAAGATTGCTGTTAGTGTTGAGGCGAATCTAAATGATAAGAGAGCCAGGTTGAAAGAAGAGAAGAGAGTGACCATAAAGGAAGAAGCTTCCACATCTACATCAGAACAGCACTTGCTTCGCGAAATGGAAAAAATGTTCAAAATAATGACGCTTGATAAGCCCGAACCGCAGATTCGAAATCCCAACTACTGTGGCCAGCAGCAACCACAGTTCAAAATTAAACAGCGTGAACAGATAGCACAAGAGCCGGCAGCCCAACAGCAAGTAAAAACACCTCTTCAACAAAACTTTGTGGGTCAAGATTCAGATGATGAAGATGATGTAGTGGGAGAAGAAAATCACTTTTTTACTCCTGATGATCTGCCCATTTATATCACTGAAGATGAAGAGTATGCAGAAAGTTCAGCTGCACAGAAAGATGAGGATTTTATTTTAGCAAATGATGCAGTCCTTGAGGAAGAATCAGATGAATACCAAAGAGGGTATATGAATGCTTTGTCCGCTCAGCAGAAGAAATACTCATTAAGAAACAGAGATGTGCCCATAAACCCAATTCAGAAGAGAAAAGAGGCTTCAGCACCAAAGTTAGATTCACCTGTAGCACAGAAGAAAGGAAAAGAGACAATTGATCCCACAGCTAACAAATCATCATCAGCAGAAAATTCAAATCATCCAAGCGTAATGAAGGATAAGGCTGAAAAGAAAGAAGTTCCAGTCAAAGAGGTCGACAAGGTTTCAGCTTTTAGTTTGGAGAATGAAATTTCTAAATTGAAGGTATCTATTCCTTTGACAGAAATTATGAAGAACAACAGTTATAGAGGTCAAGTCTCTAAAATTCTGAATTTTGATCCAATGTTTGACACGGTGAATATTGAAGATGATCAGCCTGAATTGATATTTGAGCCTACTTTAGATGGTGAGTCCCTTGACAGTGATGTTCCTCCCTTTTATATCAATTTTAGGTTGCATGAATATGTATTGCATAATGCCATGTTCGATTCCGGTGCTTCGCACAATCTTATGCCAAAAGAAATCATGGAAAAGTTGGGTTTAGACATTACAAGGAAGTACCATGATTTGTACTCATTTGATTCCAGCCGAGTGAGATGCATCGGGCTCATCAAAGATTTGGTTGTAAGTTTAGATCAAATTCTTGCGAAGAATGTCTTGATGGATGTGGTTGTGGCGGACATTCCTCCTTGATTTGGGATGCTCCTTTCTAGATATTTGGGAGCAAAGTTGAAAGGTACACTACAACTAGATTTATCCTATGCAAAAATTCCTGTCTTTGGCCAAATGAGAAAGTTATATCAAGAACAGAAGATGAAATACATGATAACAAGCAAGGAGAAACCAATCAATCATCCTGTAAATTATGTACATACAGACTTAGAGTCTTTTGTTTTGTTTGCTGATAGTTTTAATGATATAGATAGTCAGTTAGTTCAAGCAGAAGATATAACAGAGATTACTGAGAATTTCAGAGAAGTTCTGCAGAAAGAAAGACGAGAAAAGCAAGCTACTGTTGAGCAATCAGCTAAAGACGATGGGAAGCAAACAGAAAAAACAGAGCAGGCGCAATTTCAGCACTTAGAGGATGATGAAGATGGTCTTTGGACCATGGATTTCGATGGCACAGTGGGTAGTGATGGTGCTGGAATTGGTGTTTGGGTACGCAGTCCATTTTCTGCTCCAAATAAGGTGCCGAGAAATGTGCGAGTATGTTCTTACAAACTAGCATTTGATTGTTCTAATAATGAGGCTGAGTATGAGGCTCTGATTGCTGGCCTAAAGATTCTAAGAAAGCTGAACGCGAAAAGAATTGCAGTCTATGGTGATTCCAAATTGGTGATAAAATAGGTAAAGGGTGAGTTTCAAGCCAAGCATCCTCGCATGAGGGCTTACCGTAATGTAGTTTTAGACATCTTGAAGTTATTTTCAGACTGTACCTTGACGTGTGTGCCTCGCATCCAAAATGGTGTTGCTGATGGACTTGCTAAAGCAGCAAGAAATTTAAAAATTCCAATGAATTCCAGCAATAAGTTCGAGATCCATGTGAAGCACCACCCTACCGTTCCGGATAATCAGAGATGTTGGCAAGTTTTTCAGGACGATGAGGAGATTAATGATTTCCTGCAAAATAAGGGTAAGTTTAAAGATACCTCCATAGATACAGAACATGATGATGGTAATGATGATATGCAAATAAATCAAATGGAAGTGCTGCAGCTTAAAGATAACATCATTCCTAAAGGATTGATTCCTTTATAGGAACTATTTGATCAAGATGATGTAGCCCGCAAACCAACGTTGAGGCCGACTGAAAAAGGTGTTGAAGAAGTAAATATTGGGACAGCTGAAAACCCCAAGATGGTAAAGTTATCCAAGTCATTGTCACCGGAGGTAAGAGCTGAATATGTGAGATTGTTGTCTTCATTTGATAATGCTTTTGCGTGGGATTACTCAGATTTAAAAATGTATGACACTAATATCATTCAGCATACTATCCCTATTAAACCAAATCAGAAGCCTTTCCGTCAGAAGTTGAGGAGAATCAATCCGAGGCTGCTACCATCGATTGAGAAGGAGGTAAACAGGTTGTATAAGTCAGGAATCATTGTACCTATCAAATTTTCTGATTGGATTTCCAATTTGGTGCCCGTGAGGAAAAAGACAGGTGAGATCCGTTTGTGTATTGATTTCATAAATTTGAATAAGGTGTCATTGAAGGACAATTATCCGCTGCCAAAAATGGACCATATACTGCAGCGAGTAGTTGGAGCATCAAGGATGTCACTACTCGATGGCTATTCAGGATATAATCAAATTTTAGTTCATGAGGACGATCGTGACAAAACCGCATTCACCACTCCATGGGGAACGTTTCATTATGCCAAGATGCCGTTTGGTTTGAAAAATGCAGGTGCCACTTTTCAACGTGCAATGGACATGGCTTTCGCCAATGAGAAAGATGTATTTTTTTTTGTTTACCTTGATGATTTGACGGTGTTTTCAAATTCTGATGAAGAACATTTGTATCACTTGAAAGTTGTTTTTCAGAAGTGCAGAAAATATGGCATTTTGCTGAATCCGAAAAAGAGCTTGTTTGCCATGGATGAAGGCAAACTTCTTGGCCACATCATATCGAAAGACGACATTCGTGTTGACCCTGCACGTGTTGAAGCAATCCAGCAAATTGAACAGCCCCGAAACAAGAAAGAAATACAGTCATTTAATGGTAAGATGAATTTTCTGCGTCGTTTCATTCCAAATCTTGTTGAGCATCTTAGAGAGATCACAAACATGCTGAAAAAGGACAGCCAAGTGAAGTGGACGGAAGAGTTGGTGAAATCATTCAATTTGGTAAAGTTAGCTCTTTCTTCAGCTCCCATTTTAATCAGCCCGGATTACACACAGGACTTCATTTTGTTTTCATTTGCTTCTGAGCACACTTTGGCAGCTATTTTAATGCAGAAAAGAGATGGAGTTGAGAAGCCCATTTCTTTTTCTAGTCGAATTATAAGGGACAGAGCTTTGAAATACAACATTATTGAGAAACAAGCACTTGCTCTTGTGAAGGCCTTGAAATATTTTCGTGTGTATATACTACATTCCCACATTATCGCTTATGTTCCTAACGCAGCTATCAAAGATGTTTTGGTACAAGCAGATCCGGAAGGAAGACGAGGTAATTGGATCGCTACGTTGTTAGAATATGATGTGGAGATTAAACCGACCAAGTTGATCAAAGGATAGGGATTAGCCAAGCTCATGGCTGAAACAAATCTGCATGATTTAGACATAAATTTGATTGCTGCTATGTCTGATGAGGATGAGGAAAGTACATCATTTCAGGTATCTGATATCTTTGTTTCTTCCCCCTGGTATGCTGACATTTTATATGTACTTCAGAATTTGTCTCCACCACTCGAGATGCCTAGAAATAAGAGTAGAACCTTGAAGTTGAGGGCTGCAAAGTTTTGTATATTGAATTCTGCATTATATTGGAAAGACCCTGGTGGAATTTTATTGAATTGTTTGGTAGAGGAAGAAGCCAAAAGAGTTTTGGAGGACTTTCATAAAGGAGACTGCGGGGGCCATCTATTTTGGAAAACCACAGCTAATAAGATTCTGAGAGCGGGATACTATTGGCCTACTTTATTTTCTGAAGTATATAAGGTTGTTAAGAATTGTCACGAATGTCAAATTTTCGAAGGGAAGCAGAAATTACAGCCTTTGCCTCTTAAACCAATTGAAGTTAGTGCACCATTTCAGCAGTGGGGATTGGATTTCATTGGGGAAATCCATCCGGCATTTTCAGATCAGCATAGATGGATATTAACAGCAACGGATTACTTCACGAAGTGGATCGAGGCAATTCCCACCCGAAAAGCCACGGATGCGGTAATTATTTCTTTTCTTGAGAATAACATTTTGTCACGTTTTGGTTGTCCTAGTAAGATAATCACAGATAATGCAGCGGCCTTCAAGTCAAAAAGGATGGTTGAATTTTGCAATAAGTATAACATCAGCTTGGGACATTCGACTGCCTACCATCCACAAGGAAATGGCTTGGCGGAATCTTCAAATAAGTCTTTGGTAAATATCATTAAGAAATTGCTGGAAATCAATAAGAAAGGCTGGCACAAGAAATTAGTGAATGCACTTTGGGCTGATAGGGTAAGTCAGAAAAAATCCATCGGTATGTCTCCCTTTGAGTTGGTGTATGGAGTAGACACAGTGTTTCCCACTTCTCTTGCTATCTCGGTAGTCAAATTGCTTCAGGAAGCTGGTAGTGAGGAAGATCCCATGCAACGAAGGATAAATCAGATGATTCATTTACAGCAGACACGGGAGGAGGTCTTTCAAAATACATTCAAGTTGCAAGAGCACATTAAGAAGATTTATGACAGGAAGGCGAAAGTAGATAAGTTTCAGTTGGATGAGGTGGTCTTGAAGTGGGATGCTCGGAATGAGGAAAAAGGCAAGCACGGAAAATTTGAAAACCTTTGGAAGGGTCCTTTTAAGATTGCAGCGTATCGTGGTCAGAACGCCTTTCTTCTCAAGGAAATGAATGGGGATGATTGTCCTGGAGGGCCGATCAATGGTCGGCTGCTCAAGCGATACCATTTCTGAGTATTTTCTGCTGATTTCATTGTCATTGTATATATCGTTCTACTTCTGTTTCATCGCAAGTGTGTACTAATCTCTTTTCTTCAGTCTGGAGCCCGAAGCGAAGGCTATAATTCTGAAAAGGGAGGTTAGTTGGTTTGAATTTTGTCAAGTTAGTTTTATCAGTCATTTCAGTTTTAAAGTTGAGTCGGTTTCAGTCAGGTTTCAGTCAAGTTTTCAGTCAATAAATGTGTCAAAGGTTTTGTGTTATCTGTTGAAATAATGATTTCATCGCCCAATGGATGAAGGCACTGTCTAACTCTTCCAGAGATCTGCCGTTCTTGGCATCTCCTTGGAGCCACCATCCCCATTGGAGCCAATGTTAGAGTCGGTCCTTACAGCCCTCCGTCAGAGATCATTTCGCTTTTTGCATATCATTTTTAGGTGTCTCGCTCACTTCACTTCATTGCATTTCGCTAGGGGCATGCCATTGACTGACGAAAGGGTTTGGTCTTCTTGTATTCCCTCATGCTTGTACCTGCTGGGCTAATTAAAACTCCTCAAAATTCATCGAAGTTCAGTTCACGTCATTCATGGTCATAAATGATTATTTTGGTCAACAAGAGTCTTTTAGTTTTAGAGTCTAGGGTTCAGTCTTTTGATATGTTTAATAAATGCCCGCAGGCCATGAGGATGGTTTTTGAAGAGGTTCTTAGTTCAAATTTTCATCATCAAACACATTTGAGGACATTTCTTGTTCAAAACTATGTTTTGAATAAGAAATTGTCGAATTCATTTTTTGTAATAATCATGTATTTTTTCCGCCATGGAGTCTTCAAAGCAGGCTCTGGTTTTCCTTTGCCAAACATCAACGCCAATATGCCTGTAAAAAACAGCCAAGTTCATGAGCTCAAACTCAGAAAGTCAGTGTAAAAAGCCAAAGATAGAAGTTGAATGAAATGATAAAGTGCCAAAATGAAAAACATTACAATATGGGTTGTGGAGGAAGTAAAAATCAAAACCAACTCTTGCAAGATATTTTCCAAGGCTACATAAACCATTTGTGTCAAATTACATTCATATATTCTCATAGCAAAGTCGAATTTGGAGGTTGAAGAGCGAATTTCATTGTTGAAGCGCCGTGACTGTGTTGACAGTTTGAGCACGACGCACACAAAGTAGGCGTGGCGCATAGAATGCGCGCAGCGCACTGGGAAAATTTTTACAGTGTAAATTATCAAGGGCGTGACACACCAAACCAACGCGGCGCATTGGGTCTGCGCGTGGCGCGTTGAGCCCTCCAGCCCAAAACTCATCAACATTTTGTGATTTTTCAAATTCAAATAAACTTTTCCCTCCAAGTAAGTTGTCCAAGCTCGTTCAATGATTTTAAACTATGCTGCTGTGGTTTGGAAGTAAAAGTTTAGTGTTTGAATGGTGAAATATTTAAACCCCATGTTTACATCCAAAATTGCTCCAAGGGTTTAAAGGGAGGTCTTTCAAAATGTGGAAATTGGTGCTTCAAATCTTATTCATTGACATATATGCTCTTGCTATTGAATATCATTGTTTTCACTGCTAGATTTCCCACAGTCCCATATTCATTGTTCCCATATCCCTATAACTTTTGATTCCCATGTGGTAAACCTCAAACCCTATTGTTTTCCACCACTTCATATCACTTAAATTCCCAATTCCCAAAACATGCAATGGACTATCTCTATATCCTTAAATTCACTTAGATTAAGGGTACCTTGTCATTGCATTTATACCCATCCCTAAAAACTACAAGTCCCATCATCATCCCACTCCCATATCCTTTGCAAATATTCCTAGTTCCCAAACTACCTAATCCCCATACAGTCAAATGATTGTTTTCACAAGTTAAGTTTCATTTGACAGTCCTTTAGCCCACTGTTTATACTTCCCACAGTCCCTCATTTCATGTTTGAAACATTTGGCATATTTGATATTGAAAGGCAAAGCACCAATTCATCATTTTCAGACATACACCTAACTCTTGTTTTCACCATATGTATATCAGCATATATTTGTCAAACATCTTGATTTCAACACCATGTCAGAGACAGATTCACCTTATGAGCAGGGGTATGAGCAGGACAATGATTCATCTACAGAGGTTAATGTGCCAAGGAGGTCTCACAAAAGTGGCAGGCATGTCAGGGAGGAGCCCACTTCTTTGACCCAATTGCAGGCTTGCCCGTTTGCAATGGATTGTTTTCAGCGTCAGTCATGTTTCCATTATTGTGAGATGATTTCCCAAACTCAGCATCATCATGAGTTAGCTCACCTATTTGTCTTACATTTGCATAACGGTCGTGTAAACCTTGCTGGGGTGGATTTTACTTTTTCACCAGAGACCATTTCAGAGGCGACTGGGATACCCAACATCGGGGAAGAATGGAATAAGCGGCAGCAGTTGGATAGAGCCTATTATGAGCCATATATCAGACCTGGATATATGAGGCAGCTGAGCAGGGTATTTCCATTCCGATTTCTGAAGGATGAGTATGCACCATTGATGAAACTCATCATTCGTTATTTCAGTTGTGAAGGGTGCTTTTCACGCTTGTATGCATATCACATACGGTTGTTGATGCACTTCACGAGAGTACGGTTGATGATCATTCCATACTTCATGTACTGTAACATAGAGCGGATGACATTTCTTGTACAGAAGAAGACCCCAGCACAACAGCATAACAGCAAATATCATTACGCGCTGATCAAAATCATGGTGGTACATCAGCTTACACAGCAGGGCATTGTTTGGGAGGAGTTCATCTCCCGTGACTTCTTCGCAGTGCCACAGCCGCCTCTCGAGGTAGTTCATGATGAGGGAGAGCCTTCACACCAGTTTTATATTCCTAAGACTGAGCATATCAGTGCTCCAGTGTATGTGACATATCAGCGAGGCCACAGAGCCTTATTTTCTGCTACACGACGAGTACTATCTCCACCCGGGGTGGAAGGGGTCTCGTTGACTTCATCAGCAGTGCGAGTACTATCTCCACATGGTGTGGAAGGGGTCTCGCCTTCGACATCAGCACAGGTACAGGTTCAGGACAGAGGAAAGAGGCCTATGCACGATGAGGGCCCTTCAGGAGGCCGAGACACTGATTTTATACTCATCGATGTTGATGCGAGCTCTCCAAGCTCGAAACTGAAAGAGATCATCCAGGAGCAAAAGGCCGAGATTGACATGCTGACTGAGAAATTGCAGAGAGCTCAGTGGGTGATAAATTACTTGGAGCAGCGTAATAAACAGCTGGAGGATCAGCACACACTGGTAGAGTTGCGGCAAATCCGTGAAGATCGATAATTGGCACGGAAGAGACCAGGTGACATGACACCGGTTGAGCGAGAGACCTACCTCACGCATGTTAACATTCATCTGGAGAAGTTGTTGGCAAAGGCCAATAGAGACAAAGACATGCTCCGTCATATGAAAAATCACTATTGGGCCCGCACGCACGTTTGCAGAGAAAAAATGAAGATCCTGAAGGCAAGGTTGAGCAAAGCACTAAAACGGCGAAAGAGGCCTGATCCACTTCGGATCTTGGCCGAGGCTTCGTTGGTTGAGCATGAGGCATGATGGGGGATCTTCACTCCGAATTTCAGCAAATTTGGAGAAGTTTTGGTCATTTTTGAAAATTTTGGTCTCAAAACAGGTTTTTTCGCCCGACGCGCGCTTATGATTGGGACACCTTCTGGAGGAAAAATTTGTATTTTTGGATTTTTCATGGTAATTTATGCATGCTCAGAAATGGCCGAAGCATTTCATCAAGTTCTGGATGATCAAAAGGGCCAAAAACACCATGAAAATCACCTTTCTGCCACCTTTTGCACCAGCAGGAAGTACTTTTGGGATATTGAATTTTTGGAGGGGAAAATGAGCTCCAAATTGAAAAATTCTACTTGGGTTGGATAGAAGACATCCAGGGCTTTCCAACGAGCTATCATGAGCTCAATTTTTACTTCGGGAAGTGCTCAAAAAACAGGTCCAAAGTAGCGCGACGCATAGAGCTTTGGAGCGCGGTGCATAGAGGAATTCAGCCTATTTTTCACCTTCTAGCTCAGGAATTCGGCCAATTTTGACTAGTTTCACCTCTTGATGTAATTTTTGATCTAGCTTGATGTAATTTGGTAACCATGATGTAATTTTGGCATGTATTTACTTGTTCTAGATGATTCATTCACAAAAAAGTGAAAATCAAGTGAATGGATCAATTTCCTAGCTTATAGAGGCAAGTTGTTTGGCTGCCTAGATTTTAGCTCTTTGTTTAGAATTGGTTCAAACTGCTCCTAGAAGCATGAGCTTGACCCCTAGAGGCATGGGAAGGGTTTAGACTTGTCTATTTATTGTATTTTCTGAGACACTTTCAGGGTTGGACTCTTGGGAAAAGTTTGGCACACTATTGTACATATTTTCTGCATTTTGGCTAAGGAAAGATCAGAGGTTTTGCAGCACCTGTTGGGATTCTTGTGGCTTTCAGTTTTGATGGTGTTTTCTCTCAGTTATTTGTAAGTTCTTTAATGTTTAGTGTATGCCATTCCCTTCTTTTTCTTCTGAAACTAAATGAATGAGTAAAAGAGGTAGAATTCATTGATTCCAGTGCTCTGCCTCTAAATTTGTTTAGTTTTATATGTTTTCGCCAGTTTGGAGAGGATCCTTGTTCTCCCTTGCCCTATTCAACTCCTTGTCATTCTGATCCATCCATACACATAATCAAAAGCATCAAGAATACTATCTACCTTGTCCCAATTCGAATTCTGCGAAGATCTGGCCTCATCCCCAAGCCCAAAATTGTTTTTCCCATTTTTCCAACAAAAACCCAAAAAATTTAAATCAAACCTTCCTATATATTTACTAGCCTAAAATAAGTATCCATTATAAGTCATCTCAGCCCCTTTGAAGACCTTTTGCCGAGATAGACCCGGAGAGAGCCCTCTCCTGTCCTCGTAGGGCTAGCTACAAGGCTGAGCTTGGTTTGATGTTGCCTTGAGTTTTACCTTATTTCAGCCTAAGGTAGATTCAAGCACTAATAGATTCCTATCAATATCAGGATGGGTTATGATACAATTTTAACCACTTCTCACAAAATTAGAGTGCATTTAATTCATACACAGTGAATAATATCTTAATGCCATCGATTTCCCCATTCTCACATTCAAATCGACCCTTCATGCATTCAGTCCAAAATCATGATAATTGACTTCGACTTTCCTGTTAGAACAGAGCATCATTTAAACACCCTACTTACAGAGTATATCCATACATGCTTATACCATTGCTTATTGAAATTCAGAAGCCATTCACACAGTAATCAAATAAAACATTACTCATTTTATTCCGAGTATATTCTTTCATATACAAAACAAAATTACTTACAAAAGCTTTTGGTCCTTGGCCAGATCTTCAAAATCAATTGGCCCTCCTATCTCCCTACTCTGCCTCTAATTCCTGTCTTCTACCCCCTACTTCATGCCTTGAGGCTTACATTTATAAAATGAAAATGAACCGACTCAGGTCTCCTAACAGCTCAACAAAATAGTTAAAATTCGAGATTCCTAACTCTAGACAAATCCCTTGATTCGTGGAAACTGACTCTAACTCATTCCTACTCTGCAACCTTTTCAAATCTCTCATCTCTTCATATGCCCAAATAATCATTCGAGAACAGTTACAACTTTCTCTACACTTAATTAAAACCTACTGATTTCATTACATAAAATCTAATTCTTTTGAAACTAAAAACCCCTAAGTCTAACAAGAATGCATGGAATTTGTTTTTGCCTAATGCCCCTGCATCAGACTCCCAAGGTTAAAATGAATCATGATCTCCTAATAATGTGCTCTTAAAACTTTGCCTTCTGGATCCCATACTTTGCTTTGCTACTGTTTGTCAGCTGCATTATTCTTCAACTGCTCACCTCTAGGTTTCCATACTTTGTTCTGCAACTTGCCTCTAGCTATGCTTTCACAGTATGTGATTGTCTTTCTCTTGTTGGTGTTGTTTCTCTGCTTTCTTACTGCTGTCTTCTTCTGAGACACTTTCACCATCAGTCTTCTTATCAATTCAATTTTCTGATCTAATTTATCTTCTGACTGCTGGATACTGCTCCAACTTGATTGCTGAACTTCTGCTTCTGCTTCTGCTTGTTGAGTTCCTAATTTCTCAATCCTTACTGCCACCTTTGTTGTAGCTTTAGCCCCAGCTTTAAATTGCTGAGCTCTCACGCTTACTTGTTCAGTTCTTACTGCTGCCCTAGATTTAGCTTTAGCTGCCAATTGCTAATCTCCTGTTGTAGCTGCCACCCAATCGTCCATACCCTCTTGTTCTCTGCAACAGTAGAACTCTTCTTGATTTTCATCCATGACAATTTCTTCATTCTCTGACTTCAAAAATTATCTGGACTAGTATTTAAATTTCCAGTCACTGTCATCATCTCTTTTCTTCTCCTGGAGCACACATCCTTTAGTCCTTCCATCAACACCTGCAATCATAAAACAAACACCAAAACTATAAAATCCTTGTGTCTCTTTCTCCTTTGGAAACACTTAAAATTGTTGCTCTAACATTTCTTCTGGCAAAACTTCAATCTGTTGCTCTGCCATCTCATTCTCTTCTCTAAATGTTTTCAGCAAACAATTTAGCCATCTAATTTCAAACATTCCATCAATATGCTGCAAACTTGGCTCAGCATATTCTTCTTTTTCTTCCTTGACAATCTTCAGTAATTGTCTTCCATCTTCTTGATTGATTCAAGCAATCAATTCAATTTCTTCAAGTACTGTGTCCTCCTTTCCCATCAGAGTAAAATTCTGATTCTCCACCACTATAGCAGTTTCAAAAATCCGCCTTCCAGTCTCATCCTTGTCCATCAGACAAATCAACTCCTCCTTGTCATTATCAGCAACAAATTCATCTTCAAACATAGCTATCATATCTTCATTGAAACAATATTTTTCACCAAACAAGGAATTTATGAATTCCTTTTGCTGCATTACTTCAATCTGATCTTCCTCTGAAAGATAATCATCATCATACTTTACTTGACAAAATTCAGCTTCACTAGATACAGTTTCATCACATGAACTTTCTTCTTCAGTACCTGCATTCACAGACAACCTGTCAATTTTAAAATCATAAGACCCCATGGTCTCATTTGATGATTCAATCATAAAATATTCTTTCTGTTGTTCTAAATCCTTTCCAAGACCCATAAAGTCTTCATTGTCTTCATTCCCCTGTATCTTCACATTCTGTAATCCCCAATTTTGAAATTGAGGTTCTCCTTCCTGTATTGAATCTTTTCTATTCAGCATAATCTCTAGCAATCCAATTTCTTCATTCCATGGATTGAAGTCTTCCACAGAGTTCTCCTCCTCTGTCATTTGACTGCCCAATGGTGTTAATATTTTTTCAGCATCAACATAATCTGAATTCATAAAAAAATTGTTAAAACAAAAATCATAAGGCCTCAGTGCCTTTCTTTCCTCTACCAGCATTTTAGTATGTTGTCCTGAAATTCCTTCCATCTCTATCAGCACATCAGTATGCTGATTCACTTTTCCTAAAGAATTCTTTGAAAAATTCCAAAGATTGTCAACAATTCTTTCATTCACATCATCTGCCTCCATGATGGTTTCCTGTTCATTGTAGTGAACTCTGCCTTCTGCAAGCTCCCTTTCATTCTCTAAATTCTCCAACAAATATTCCGGCAATGCAATTTCTCTTTTCCATTCTTTAAGAATTTCATCATCACTTACAGTGCCTGCATTCATACACAAAATTTCAGTTTGCAGACCAGGAGCTTCAACAGCCTCAAATGGTGTTTCACATATCAGTTCTTCAAACTGATCCTCTCCTTCTTCATTCACAAGAATTTCTTCTTGTATTGCAACAGTTTCCATCATAAATGTATCACTGCTTCCTTCAGTCAAGGGACATTCTCCAACATTGCATTCTTCTTCAGAGTATTCATCTTTTGAGAGATACTTCTTTATACTTGTGACAGCTTCACAATATTGATCATCCTCCTCTGCAAAACCTGTAATCACCTCACAATTGTCAGTCACAAAAATACAAGGTTCTACATCATCCAGCTGATCTGGACTTGCCCAATAACTCAGGGAATCATAAATAATTTCCTCTCCAGCAAGACAATATTCTTGTTGTCTCAAACCTCCACCATGGTTCATAAGATATTTTACAGATCTCCATTCTTCATCTGTACTCTGTTCTGCTTCACAAACAAAAACTTCTCTTCTCAACTTAGCTGCTCTGAGTTCTGTACATCCCAACTGTACATTGATCCTTTATTCAAGCTTCCTCATCTTTTCTGAAAACATACAAGAATCATCAGAAGTAAATTCATTTGACCCCTTGGTCTCACTTGAATTTTCCGTCTTCAAGTCCTCCTCCAAATACTCCATCATCGTGAGTAGTCTCTCTTTATGCTGAGCATTTATCATTTGCTCTCTCTTCATCTGTGGCCTATGCCACTTTACTTTCTTCTTCAGGAGCCAACCAACTCTCTGGATTTCCTCTATAATCATTAACAATTTATTAAACTGTTCTCTGATCTCAGCTACCTCTTTCTAATATTCTGCATCAGTCAATTTCTTCCTCATGCCATTTGTCCTAGCATATTCTTCCTCTTTTATATTGTAGCCTTTCTCAGAACCTCTGCCATCTCTACTATGAATATCAGTAGTCATCCTCTCCTCCATGAGTTCTTCACTCATAAGCTGCACCAAGCCTCTGCAATAGCAAGCTCTCCTGCTGCCACTTACCTCACCAATTCTTTCCTCCGGATCTGGGCTTTTGTCCAGTATTGGTCCCCTATCTGCTAGAACCTTTTGAGCACTCTCTTCTGCTCTCTCTCGGCTTCACTTTGCAACTTCTCAAGAACACATCTGTTCTTCTTTCATCCAACCTCGGTTGGGAATTCTCCAGGTTTTGCCACACTTTCACTTTAGAATCCTATGCTAGACTCTTTCATCACTGCTCTCAAAGCTGTGATCTGCTTTTGCTAAGATTTCTTCAATTTCCTGCAATCTGAATTCTGCAAACAATACTTCAAACCAGAGTTAAACACTGCTCATAAACTCACCTTCAAGACTCTGCATAATCTTTCTTCTTCTTTCATCTACACTGCATCTCTGTATGCTGTAATTTTTATCAGTTTCAAAATCTAATATTACTTCATTACACATGCATTCAGCAAAACTTGAACTTTCAAAAAGAGCTATTCCAGCTCTGATACCACATGATGGCATGCCTTCTTCTTAAACCCACATTAACACTCTCAATGCATATAAAAATGCATCCCAAATTTATGGCCCAAATAAATTTCAACAATCTGGGCAAACTCACAATATTTATCAACCTGGAAAATTCAAAATATATCTGGGAGCTTTTAATATCTCAAATCTAAGATTTGAGATATTAATTCAAAGTTTTCTCTTATGGTTATAAAACCCATACATCCTGCTTTCATTTATATGCAGAAGTTCCAAACTTGATCTTCAATCCAGTTCAGTCATTATATATATGATCCTTCATTTAACATTCACTTATGCAAAGGTTGACTTCAATCTAAATTTCGATATGATGGCCACTCACCTTTCCTCATATAATAATGCCAAAGCATATTATTATAATAGCCACAACTTACAAACTCCTTTATGTTGGGTCCACCACCAATTTTTACCGATAAACATTATCATTATTCCAACCATACTTTTCCCAATGCTCATCTTACGATCTACTCAAATTTCAAATAACTCACATATATATATATTCTCATGGCTTTTCAATTCACATAATATATTAACATATATCATATCCTCTACAACATTGTGATTGAACAACAATTCAACCCTTTTATAATAAATACCAAGTCATAACTTATGATATTAAACCATCAACGCTTATTCTTTCACTTGGCTCCACATATTCAAGTTTTAATAAACATTTACAATTGCAAAAATGTTGGGCCATACCTCCTTTAACGCCCGTGTAAGTTTCCATGTGAATGCCCTCAGATCTAACTCCGATTTGATCGGACCATAGTCGCGTTACCAAGGTGCTTACGCCTTCTCCATCCAAATTTATGAGATATAAGTGGTTTAGGAATACCACTTAACACCACGTGTCAAGCATCTAGTGATATCGCGCTCCAAAAGTAAAAACAACTTACCATTCATCTTGTTGCGCAAGACTGCTTGTTTTAATTTTCGAAACCGCTTCAACTTTTCATTGCCTTCGTTTTCTCATAGTTCCACACCATGCGGATCATGGTTTTGCTTTCGCACAGTTCACATTCCTTTGTTTCCGATTTAACATTAAACAGGGTTTAAACCCCTCTACGTCACCAAATCTCTATTCGATTTCACACTCCACCGTCTAGTTCGTCGGCTCTGCCCTTTATTTTAACTCACGATTCCATCTTCAAAAACCATATCTTCGCCTCCATGTTAGCACTGTAACTCCAACCGATGTCAATTCAAGCAAAGGGTTTCAATGAAAGACTTGAATAGGCTCAATAAAACTAGTTGACATTGCTTGCGTCCTTCATAAAAGGGCCAAAATTCACCGATCCTTCGTATTGTGGATTTAACACCAGAATGGTCATCGATTTATGCAAATCGAAACCAATAACTTCTTATATAGATTCCTATCAGTATCAGGATGGGTTCTGATACGATTTGTACCACTTTTCACAAAATTAGCGCCCATTTAATTCATACACAGTGAATAATATCTTAATGCCATCGATTTCCCCATTCTCACATTCAAATCGACCCTTCATGCATTCAGTCCAAAATCATGATAATTGACTTCGACTTTCCCATTAGAACAGAGCATCATTTAAACACCCTAGTTAGTGAGTATATTCATACATGCTTATACCATTTCTTATTAAAATTCAGAAGCCATTCACACAATAATTAAATAAAACAATACTCATGTTATTCCAAGCAGATTTTTTCATATACAAAACGAAATTACTTACAAAATCTTCTGGTCCTTGGCCAGAGCTTCAAAATCAATTGGCCCTCCTATCTCCCTACTCTGCCTCTAATTCTTGTTTGCTACCCCCTAATTCATGCCTTGAGGCTTACATTTATAAAATGAAAATGAATCGACTCAGCTCCCCTGTTAGCTCAACAAAACAGTTAAAATTCCAGATTCCTAACTATAGACAAATCCCTTGATTCGTAGAAACTGACTCTAACTCATTTCTACTCTGCAGCCTTTTCGAATCTCTCATCTCTTCATATGCCCAACTAATCATTCGAGAGTAGTTACAACTCTCTCTACACTTAATTAAAATTAATTAAAACTTGCTGATTTAATTACCTAAAATCTAATTCTCTTGAAACTAAAAACCCCTAAATCTAACAAGAATGCATGGAATTTGTTTTAGCCTAATTCCCCTGCATCAGACTCCCAAGGTTAAAATGAATCATGATCTCCTGATCATGTGCTCTTAAAACTTTTCCTCATGGATCCCATACTTTGCTTTGTTGATGTCTATTAGCTACATTATTCTTCAAGTGCTCACCTCCAGGTTTCCATAATTTGTTTCGCAACTTGCCTCCAGCTATGCTTTCATAGTCTGTGACTGTCTTTCTCTTGTTGCTGCTATTTCTCTGCTTTCTTGCTGCTGTCTTCTTCTGAGACACTTTCACCATCAGTCTTCTTATCAATTCAATTTCCTGATCTAATTTATCTTTTGACTGCTGGATACTGCTCCATCTTGATTGACGAACTTCTGCTTCTGCTTCTGCTTGCTGAGTTCCTAATTTCTCAGTCCTTATTGCCACCTTTGTTGTAGCTTTATCCCCAGCTTTAACTTGATGAGCTCTCACGCTTACTCATTCAGTTCTTACTACTGCCCTAGCTTTAGCTTTAGCTGACAATTGATGATCTCCTGTTGTAGCTACCACCCAATCAACCATACCCTCTTGTTCTCTGCAACAGTAGAACTCTTCCTGATTGTCATCCATGACAATTTCTTCATTCTCTGACTTCAGCAATTCTCTGGACTGGTATTTAAATTTCCAGTCACTGTCATCATCTCTTTTCTTCTCCTGGACCAAACATCCTTTAGTCCTTCCATCAGCACCTACAATCATAAAACAAACACCAAAACTATAAAATCCTTATGTCTCTTTCTCCTCTAGCAACACTTCAATATGTTGCTCTGCCATCTCATTCTCTTCTTTGAATGTTTTCAGCAAACAATTCAGCCATCTAATATCAAACATTCCATCAATATGCTACAAACTTGGTTCAACATATTCTTCTTTTTCTTCCTTGACAATCTTCAGTAATTGTCTTCCATCTTCTTGATTGATTTTGGTAATCAATTCAAGTTCTTGAAGTACTGTGTCCTCCTTTCCTATCAGAGTAAAATTCTGATTATCCACCACTGTAGCAGTTTCAAAAATCTGCCTTACAGTCTCATCCTTTTCCATTAGACAAATCAACTCCTCCTTGTCATTATCAACAACAAATTCATTTTCAAACATAGCTGTCATATCTTCATTGAAAAAATATTTTTCACCAAACAAGGAATTTATAAATTCCTTTTGCTGCAGTACTTCAATCTGATCTTCCTCTGAAAGATAATCATCATCATACTTTACTTGACAACATTCAGCTTCACTAGATATAGTTTTATCACATGAACTGTATTCTTCAGTACCTGCATTCACACACAATTTGTCAATTTTAAAATCATAAGACCCCATGGTCTCATTTGATGATTCAATCATCAAATATTCTTTCTGCTGTTCCAAATCCTTTCCAAGACCCATAAATTCTTCATTGTCTTCATTCCCCTATATTTTCACATTCTGTAATCCCCAATTTTGAAATTGAGGTTCTCCTTCCTGTATTGAATCCTGTCTATTCAGCATAATCTCTAGCAATCCAATTTTTTCATTCCATGGATTGAAGTCTTCCACAGAGTTCTCCTCCTCTGTCATTTGAATACCCAATGGTGTCAATCTTTCTTCAGCATCAATAGAATCTGCATTCATAAAAAAATTGTTAAAACAAAAATCATAAGGCCTCAGTGCCTTTATTTCCTCTGCTAGCATTTCAGTATGCTGTCCTGAAATTCCTTCCATCTCTATCAACACGTCAATATGCTGATTCACTTTTCCCAAAGAATTCTTTGAAGAATTCCCAAGACTGTCAACAAGTCTTTCATTCACATCATCTGCCTCCATGATGGTTTCCTGTTCACTGCAGTGAACTCTGCCTTCTGCAAGCTCCCTTTCATACTCTAAATTCTCCAACAAATATTCCAGCGATGCAATTTCTCTTTTGCATTCTTTAAGAATTTCATCATCACTTACAGTCCTTGCATTCATACACAAACTTTCAGTTTGTAGACCAGGAGCTTCAACAGCCTCAACTTGTATTTCACATATCAGTTCTTCAAATTGATCCTCTCCTTCTTCATTCACAAGAATTTCTTCCTGTGCTGCAACAGTTTCCATCATAAATGTATCACTTCTTCCTTCAGTTAAGGGACATTCTCCAACATTGCATTCTTCTTCATAGTATTCATCTTTTGAGAGATACTTCTTTATACTTGTGACAGCTTCACAAGATTGATCATCCTCCTCCGCAAAACCTGTAATCACCTCACAATTGTCAATCACAAAAATACAAGGTTCTACATCATCCAGCTGATCTGGACTTGCCCAATAACTCAGGGAATCATAAATAATTTCCTCTTCAGTAAGAAAATATTCTTGTTTTCTCAAACCTCCACCATGGTTCATAAGATATTTTACAGATCTCCATTCTTCATCTGTACTCTGTTCTGCTTCACAAACAAAAACTTCTCTTCTCAACTCAGCTGCTCTGAGTTCTTTACATCCCAACTGCACATCCATCATCTGTTCAAGCTTCCTCAGCTTTTCTGCAAACATACAAGAATAATCAGAAGTAAAGTCATTTTACCCCTTCGTCTTACTTGAAGTTTCAGTCTTCAAGTCCTCCTCCAAATACTCCATCATCTTGAGTAGTCTCTCTTTCTACTGAGCATTTATCATTTGCTCTCTCTTCATCTATAGCCTATGCCACTTTACTTTATTCTTCATGAGCCAACCAACTCTCTGGCTTTCCTCTATCATTATTAACAGTTTATTAAATTTTTCTCTGATCTCAGCTACCTCTTTCCAATACTCTGCATCAGTCAATTTCTTCCTCATGCCATTTGTCCTGGCATCTTCTTCCTCTTTTCTGTTGTGGCCTTTCTCAGAACCTCTTGTATCTTTGCTATGACTATTAGTAGTCATCCTCTCCTCCATGAGTTCTTCACTCATAAGCTACACCAAGCCTCTACAACAGCAAGCTCTCTTGTTTCCACTTACCTCTCCAATCCTTTCCTCCATATCTGGGATTTTGGCAAGTATTGGTCCCCTATCTGCTGGAACCTTCTGAGCACTCTTTTCTACTCTCTCTAGGCTTCACTCTGCAACTTCTCAAGAACACATATATTCTTCTTTCATCCAACCTCGGTTGGGAGTTCTCCAGGTTTTTCCACACTTTCACTTTAGAATCCTCTGCTAGACTCTTTCATCACTGCTCTCAAAGCTGTGACCTGATTTTGCTGAGATTTCTTCAATTTCCTGCAATCTGAATTCTGCAAAAAATACTTCAAACCAGAGTTAAACACTGCTCATCAACTCACCTTCAAGACTCTGCATAATATTTCTTCTTCTTTCACCTGCACTGCATCTCTGTATGCTGCAATTTTTATCAGTTTCAAAATTTGATCTTACTTCATTACACATGCATTCAACAAAACTTGAACTTTCAAAAAGAGCTATTCCATCTCTGATACGGCATGATGGCATGCCTTCTTCTCAAACCCACATTAACACTCTCAATGCATATAAAAATGCATCCCAAATTTAAGGCCCAAATAAATTTCAACAATCTAGGCAAACTCACAATATTTATCAACCTGGAAAATTTGAAATATATCTGGGAGCTTTTAATATCTCAAATCTGAGATTTGAGATATTAATTCAAAGTTTTCTCTTATGGTTATAAAACCCATACATCCTGCTTTCATTTATATGCAGAAGTTCCAAACTTGATCTTCAATCCAGTTCAGTCATTATATATATGATCCTTCATTTAACATTCACTTGTGCAAAGGTTGACTTCAATCTAAATTTCGATATGATGGCCACTCACCTTTCCTCATATAATAATGCCAAAGAATATTATTATAATAGCCACAACTTACAAACTCCTTTATGTTGGGTCCACCACCAATTTTTACCAATAAACATTATCATTATTCCAACCATACTTTTCCCAATGCTCATCTTATGATCTACTCGAATTTAAAATAACTCACATATATATATGCTCACGGCTTGCCAATTCAAATAATATATTAACATATATCATGTCCTCTGCAATATTTTGATTGAACAAAAATTCAACCCTTTTATAATAAATACGAAGTCATAACTTATGATATTAAACCATCAACGCTTATTCTTTCCCTTGGCTCCACATATTCAAGTTTTAATAAACATTTACAATTGAAAAAATGCTGGGCCATACCTCCTTTAACGCCCGTGCAAGTTTCCATGTGAATGCCCTCTAATCTAACTCCAATTTGATCGGACCATAGTCGCACTACCAAGGTGCTCACGCCTTATCCATCCAAATTTACGTGATATAAGTGGTTTAGGAATACCACTTAACACCACGTGTCAAGCATCTAGTGATATTGTGCTCCAAAAGTAAAAACAACTTACCATTCCTCTTGTTGTGCAAGACTGCTTGTTTTGATTTCTGAAACCGCTTGAACTGTTCATTGCCTTCGTTTGCTCATAGTTCAACACCATGCGGATCATGGTTTCACTTTTGCACAGTTCGCATTCCATTATTTCTGATTTAAGATTAAACAGGGTTTAAACCCCTCTATGTCACCGAATCTCTATTCGATTTCACACTCCACCGTCTACTTCGTCAGCTTAGCCCTTTAGTTTAACTCACGGTTCCATCTTTAGAAACCATATCTTCGCCTCCATGTTAGCGCTGTAACTCCAACCGATGTAAATTCAAGCAAAGGGTTTCAATGAAATACTTGAATAGGCTCAATAAACAGAGTTGACATTTCTTGCGTCCTTCATAAAAGGGCCAAAATTCACGATCCTTCATATTGTGGATTTAACACCAGAATGGTCATTGATTTATGCAAATCGAAACCAATAACTTCTTATATAGATTCCTATCGATATCAGGATGGGTTCTGATATGATTTGAACCACTTCTCACAAAATTAGCGTGCATTTAATCATACACAGTGAATACTATCTTAATGCCATCGATTTCCCCATTCTCACATTCAAATCGACCCTTCATGCATTCAATCCAAAATCATGATAATTGACTTCGACTTTCCCATTAGAACAGAGCATCATTTAAACACCCTAGTTACAAAGTATATCCATACATGCTTATACCATTGCTTATTAAAATTCAGAAGCCATTCACACAGTAATTAAATAAAATAATACTCATGTTATTCCGAGCAGATTCTTTCATATACAAAACGAAATTACTTAAAAAAGCTTATGGTCCTTAGCCAGATCTTCAAAATCAATTGGCCCTTCTATCTCCCTACTTTTCCTCTAATTCCTGTCTGCTACCCCCGACTTCATGACTTGAGGCTTACATTTATAAAATGAAAATGAATCGACTCAACTCCCCTAACAGCTCAACAAAATAGTTAAAATTCCAGATTCCTAACTCTAGACAAATCCCTTGATTCATGGAAACTGGCTCTAACTCATTCCTACTCTACAGCCTTTTCGAATCTCTCATCTCTTCATATGCCCAACTAATCATTTGAGAGAAATTACAACTCTCTCTACACTTAATTAAAATTAATTAAAACCTATTGATTTCATTACATAAAATCTAATTCTCTTGAAACAAAAAACCCCTAAGTCTAACAAGAATGCATGGAATTTGTTTTGGCATAATGCCCCTGCATCAAAAATTATCTTACACATAATAACTTAATCATTGAAGTAAATTTAAATTCTGAAGCCTATTAAAATGGAAGTATTCCTAAGAAAACACCAATATGGCAAGAGCAAAGAACTAAGCATGTACTTGCTGATTGAACTAATAATTGTAGAAGAAAAAGATCCATGTACAAGAGTGTGAATCTATTTTTTATTTAAAAGAAAAATCTAACAGTGAAAGAGGGTAATTTCTATATGGAAATCCTTCCTTTCTGTAAGGAAAAACCGGTAAGATTCACCATTTAACTACGTATACGAAATTGTTAAATATTAGAAACTCATCCACAGGAAAATTTGTAAATTCAATAGCCATTTCATTTATAGAAAATCGAGTATAGAGATTTTGTTAAAGTAAAAAGAGCTTAACCATAAGCTATATAAAATGATTCCATAAAAGTCCTTCAGGACAAAGTACTTGGGTTAGAAGTTAATATAGACAAAACCCATAAATTCCTTTCTGAAGGAAGCCACGGGGAAAAGACTGTCTTTACAATTTTTCCTATGCATTAAAAAGAAAACGTTCACGTTTTAACATTACAACCTAGATTAACATCTGTCAAAGAAATCTGTGATTAAGCACAGGAAGAAAGTCCTCAGAAGTGAGGTAAATGTCCTTCGGAATACCTGGAGAAGTAAGCAACACATTACACAGAGGACGAACAGTACCCAGCAAAATCGATACGTAAACCCTAGATGTGGAACACCTCAGGTCAAGATTTAAACCTGCACATATCAATAACAAGAAGTGAATATCAGTTCGGGGATGAAAGAATTCAAGAAAATAACCCAAGACCCGATAACAGAAAATAAAACAATACGAATATGTGAGAGGGAGAATAACGCGGAGTGGAGACATATTCATTCCTCATGGATTCCATAAGCGGTGTTGCATGTAACATAGTAGAATCCGTAAGTTGAGAAAATTAAACTTGAGAGAACAAAGCTAAGTTTGCAGTAATACCGGTGAAGAAGTTAAAAACCCTAAAAATTGGCAGGGAATGTCTTTACCTGTCCGTGTGAGGGAGATGTGAGCAGCAAGGGAGTGGGGAAGATTGGCCAAGGCCGAATGAAGTTGAGTTTCATTAACTTTCTCTTCTCAAAATGCTCAAAAACCCTCCTTCACCATGTTGTAGGTTGGTAGAAGATGAATCTCCTCTGGTTAGTTGAATATGCAATTTAATATGGAAATATAGCCAGTACAGAGTCCGAAGACCGGCAACAAGCCAAAAGAATATCAGAACTGAAGGAGCAGAACTAATCCACCATAAACAGTCAAGAGACATGTTGTGTTAGGGGTAGGCGTGAATATCCACAGCATTTCCCGCTTGAATCTTAGACTGTAGATCTAACGAGAGATCAACGGAGATTAGGGTAGCCAAGTACCATAGAATCCCACGCAACTTATTACAGAAGCAAACAACTATTATGTGGAGTGATTGTTGTGTACTCCCGCCTTTAATTTGCATGCCATGCTAGCCATGTTACCGATGGGAGAGGGTTAAGATTCATGCATCAGTAGATAACAATGTATAGGTGGATCGATTCCAGTAAAAATATTATAATGGAAACCGTCAAATTTGTCCAGACTTGACCATGTTACGATAGTGCAAGTGAAATAAATTGTGTGAAATCATTAAGTTATAAAGGTTAAGTTTCCGAAGTGAATTTAAGACTCAAATAGAGATGAGGATTAGATCAAGTTAGGCATTAGTTGTGTCAAAAAGAATTAAGTATGAAAGAGTTAGTTTATGATGCGACCCTCTCATATCAAGTTAATCTTGTTAAAAGTAATTATTCCTGGAGGGTAAGATTATTTTTATTTTATTTTTTTGGTATGGATATGTGGGTATGTTACAAGTGGTATCAGAGCCACATTCATATGCTGGGACCCTAAGGGTCAACTAATGATAAGTTGTGTGTATACTGATGAACAGAGTTTAGCAGCATAGAAGGAAACATCATGAGAAGAGGAACAACACAGCAAAACCCCAAAGACACCAAGGGACCCCAAACTCAACCGGTGATGAACCCCGAAAGGTGGGTTCAGTTAAGTGTGGAACAACATCGACAAACTTGTAGGCTTCTAGTAGAACAAAAAAATCAAACTAGTTTCCTATTGAATACGGTACAATAACTATAGGAGGAAATGGTGCGCGTTCAAAAAGATAATGAAAGATTACTGCAAGACCAGGAAAAGATATTAAAGATGTTGTCAGATAGACAAAACCAGGAGGTGGAACATCTAAGTACTGACAAAGGCATGCAAGAAGAAGATGAGCAGAAAATGAGAGATAACACCACTGACAGAGTGGAAAGAAGCCCATCCCAACGAAGCAAGAACACAAATTACAATGAAGCATAATCTAGCAATGTGTCATATCAAAAAGAGGTTAAAAAGCAAAAAGTCGAACTTCAAGGGGAGTTTCGGAAAATAAAACCCCCAACGTTTGATGGTGAAGCTGAGGAAGTGGCTAAAGCTTGGTTAATAAACATGAATAATTACTTTTAGGTGTATGAGTACAGTAGCAACTTGAAGGCCAGATTAGCCATATATCAGTTGAGAGATAAAGCTACTTTGTGGTGGGAAGAAGTGAAGAATGTTCGCAGCATAGAGGAACAAGATGTCACCAGGGAATCATTCCAGCAATACTTTAAGGACAAGTATCTAACAGAATGATTTTACGATGAGAAAGCTAAGGAATTTCATGACTTTATATTGGGACAGATGACCATGGATGAATATATCACCATGTTCACCTCCCTATTACGATATGTCCCATATCTTCGAGAGGAAAAGGCTAAGGTGCAGATATTTTTGAGCAGCTTGCCAACACACATGAAGGAGTGAATAGAATTTGTAAACCCCTGAACCATGGATGAAACCATTCGTAAAGCCCGAATGTGATATCAACAGTCCAAGGCTAAAGGGGAGGCTGGAAAAAGTTGGCAGCCAATAAAAGGATAGAAAAACAGCTCAAACTTCAAAGGAGCACAAAGCAGTAACTTAAAAAATTCTGCACATAATCCTGCCAGCAGACAGTTTGGTAGAAATCATCAGAGAACCAGGTGGCCAGTGAAAGAAAAGCCTACGGAAGCATCCAATAAGCCTGAGCAAGGGTAGGTGACTAAGCCACCTCTATAGTGTTGGGGGTGTGGTGAGGCACACTACTACAAAAACTTTCCACAGCGAGCGAGAAATGACACAATGGAAAACTTCCAGGAAGCTTCTATAGTAGGTGATGTGGCGCGAAACATCCCTCATATCAATGCAGCATTGGAGGAATGAAAGGCAGATTATCAGCCAACAATGATTGAGCTGGAAGGTAAAATACTAACTCAATCTGTTTCTATTTTGGTAGACCTAGGTGCAAGTCTGAGCATGGAAAATTTTAGGGGCTAATATTCGTAGTTGGGCTAATTTTCCATGTTTTTTCCAAAAAAAAGATTCGCGAATTTCCATTTTTTTATAAAAATGATTCACCCAAGTTTTACAATATAAAATTATTTCACGTTCAAAATCAGCCACATTATATAGACAATATATATAATATCATTATAAATGTGATATTTTTACAAATACATCAATAAACATTTTATAGTTTGCATCTTAGGGACCAGTGACATTCACCAATTTTTTAAACTTCAAGATAATTTTCCATCCTTAAAATTTTCCCCGAGTTTGAGCTATGCTAGTCCCAAAATAGTGGAAATTTGTAAATTGAAAGAATAGAAATTTAAAAGTTCATGGCTGGTACATCTAGCCACTAGAGCAAAACGAAAAGTAATTGCCAAAATTCCAAACTGTAATTTGGAAATTTCAGAACAGCAGTTACAAGTATATTTGAACATTCTACCATTAGGGTCCTATGATGTCTTGCTAGGCATGGATTGGATAGAAAATCATTGGAACTTAGTGGACTATAAGCAAAAGGTTATTTACTACAGAATGAACGATGGAATGCATCAATAAGCCACTATAGCTATGCCCAATTATAGCATCCCAAATGAATAAATTTGTAAGGAATGGATGCCAGTTATATGCTATCCAGGTGGGGTACGCAGATTCCAAGGAGAAATCACCTATAATGGAAAATATACCTGTGGTGCAAGAATTCTTGGATGTATTTCTAGAAAATATTCCAGGATTACCACCAAGGAGAGACAATGAATTCACCATAGAGTTAATGCCAGGAGCTTCTCTTGTGTCAAGGGCTCCTTATAGAATGAGTGTACCAGATTTAACAGAATTGAAAATGAAATTACATGAGCTGATGGACAAAGGTTACATTCGTCCGAGTGTGTCCCCTTGGGGGGCACCAGTGCTATTTGTGAAGAATAAAGACTAAAACATGCGGATGTGCATGGACTATAGGCAGCTCAACAAGTTAACAGTCAAGAAAAAATACCCTTTACCAAGGATTGATGATCTGTTTGCTCAGGTGAAGGGGGCCATAGTGTTTTCCAAGATAGATTTAAGATCTGGATATCACCAGATTTGAATCAAGGATGAAGACATTTTCAAGACAGCATTCCGTACTAGGTACGGGCATTATGAATTTGTGGTCTTACCCTTCGAGTTAACAAATTCACCAACAACCTTTATGAGGTTAATGCATGAAATCTTCCGTCCTTTCCTAGATAGTTTTGTACTCATATTTATAGAAAATATTCTAATTTATTCTAAAAATCCGTAAGAGCATAAAGATAATTTGCTCACTGTGCTGGAAATGATAAGAAAACACCAATTGTATGCTAAGTTCAGTAAAGGTGATTTCTTTAAAACATAAATCTAGTATTTGGGCCATGTTATTTCAGCAGAAGAAATTTATGTTGATCCAGAGAAGATTAAGACAATCATGGAATGGCGAGTGCCCCAGAATGTGGCAGACATTTGATCCTTTATGGGATTAGCTGGGTACTATCGAAGATTTATTGAAGGATTTTCCATAATTGCTTTTCCCATTATCTATTTGAAGAGGAAAGGAAAAGTTTTCAAATGGACTGTTGAGTGTCAGAACTGTTTTGAAAGGCTGAAACAACTCTTGACCACTACACCAGTGTTGAGGGTAGCTGACCCCAACAAAGAATTTGAATTTTGAACTCACGCCAGTAAAGAGGGAGTTGGAGCAGTTCTATCTCAAGAAGGTAAAGTGGTGGTATATGAATCAAGAAAGTTGAAGGATCATGAACAAATATATTCAGCATATGATCTAGAACTAACAGTAGTAGTACATGTGCTCCGGATATGGAGACACTACTTGCTTGGTAAAAAATTTGTGCTTAAAACAGATCATAGTAGCTTGACCAGCTACTTCAAGCAAGCTGATTTAAACTCTAGACAAGTACGGTGGAATGCCTATCTAAGTGAGTTTGATATGGACATCTAGCACGTGAAGGGAAAATAAAACCGGGTAGCTGATGCTTTAAGTAGAAAACTACATGGTATACATGAGTTGTATTATAATCAGTTGGAAAGTAAATTTTTGGAACAAGTGAGGGAAGAAGCACAAAAAGATCCAGAATACCAATTTTTATGGCAACAGATGGAAGAAGTCAGAAAGCAAGGAAGTACATCTGAGTATGGAATAGATGAAGATCAAATGCTAACTTTTTGAGGTAAAGTGTATGTGCCTAACTGTATGGATTTGAAAGAGCTTATAATGAATTAGTACCATCGCAGTAATTATGTTGGTCACCTAGGATACTAAAAAATGCTGACTGTAATTAGGAAGGTATTTTTATGGCCTGGTATGCGTAAAAAAATTGCTGAGTATTTAATTAAATGTTTGGAGTGTCAGCAAGTGAAGGTGGAGCATCAACATCCCACAAGACTATTGCAGCCCATACCGATACCTAAATGGAAGTGGGAGGTCATATCCCAGGACTTTATTACAAGCTTACCCCAAACAAAAAGGAATTATGACTCCATCATGGTAGTAGTGGATAGATTGAGTAAATATGCACATTTTATACCTGTGCAGTCTACTTACAATACTGTACAGATAGCTGACATATTCATGAAGGAGGTTTTCAGATTGCATGGAATTCCAAAGACAATTATCTCAGATCAGGATGTTAGGTTTACTTTTTCATTCTGGAAGACCTTGTTTACGGGATTGGGAACTCAAATAAAATTTAGCACAGCTTATCATCCCCAGACCGATGGTCAAACGAAGCAAGTAAACCAAGTATTAGAAGACATGCTACGCACGTATGTGATGCAACAGCCAACCAAATGGGAAGACTATCTTTACCTTGTTGAATTTTCTTACAACAATGGTTATCAAGAGTCACTGAAGATGAGTCCTTTTGAGGCCTTGTATAAGAGGCAGTTCGCACACCCATAAATTGGAGCATTCCCGAGACAAAATTAATGTTGGGAACCGAGATGCTTGCTGAAATGGAATTTGAAGCAAAGAAAATAAGACAAAATCTGAAGGTTGCACAAGATCGGCAGAAGATATATGTAGATAAAAAGAGGTCTTATCGGGAATTCAAAGTGGGAGACCATGTGTACGTGAGGATCAAACCGAAGAGGAGTACCTTGCGGTGGACCTCTTGTGCCAAATTGGCTCCCAAGTTTTGTGGACCCTTCCAAATTTTGGAAAGGGTAGGACCTGTAGCTTATCGGCTAGCTTTACCCAGCCACATTTGAGTACACAATGTGTTTCATGTGTCTCTGTTGAAGCGTTATGTGCATCATGCAAAGCATGTAATTCACTGGAAAAATATACAGGTAGGATAGAAATAAAAGTCCTAACTTGAAATATATATTATTTATGATAAATTGACATGGAACCTTGTTGTTTATAGGTAGAACCAGACGACGAGTTCCTGGTCGAGCTGCAACACGTACTTGACCAGAGAGAAATCATACTCAAAAAGTGAGTCATCACCCAAGTTAAAGTGTAATGGAAGAACTTCGCTCTGGATGAGGCTACTTGGGAGGACGAAAAATTTGTAATAGAAGTTTACCCAGAGCTCTTTACAGAGTAGAGTAAAACACCGAGGACGGTGTTATTTCCAGGGGGGAAGTTGTGATAGCCTCACTAAAGATATCTAGTGTTAACTAGTTAAAAGAAAATTTTTATTATTGTGTTAGGAAAATACTAAAATTATTTTTAGTTGTCTGGAAAGTTATTTTATTGGTAATAAGTTATGAATAATAAATCAGTTAAGAGAATTAACTTAAGAAAAGTAAAATCTGATGGAAATAGTTTTTCCAAGAATTAGAAAGTGGTTGGGGATAGTTGGAAACAGTTACCTACTCCTCTAAGGATAAAATACTTATCCAAGTGAGGATTAGGGGTTTTGTGATGTTTTGGAAGGAAGAGGGTGGATTTTCCAGAGCTGGTAGAGACCAGTGGAAAATGCTCAACAATCCTGAAACAATTTATGGCACTGACTGGACTAGGCATCCTGAGGTCACAACAGAAAGTGAATCCACTGTTAACCCATACTATCTAGGACTGGAGCTCGGGGGCAAGAATAGGGCGTAATCGCCTCTCTTGATGGTTGGGTGGTCCACAGCTAAAAAAAATGCATTTTCAGATAAGTAGACTTTTATGATTTTTCAGTAAGTTTAGTATTGTGAATAATCAATTTGACATATGTTCAGATAATTATTGTTTTTGGTAATAGCACCAATAGATACCCTATGGATTGTATAATAGATGGATGAAATAAGTTGTTTGCTTAATTTATTTTCATTCTTATAGGGTTTCCTGGAAAATTGATTAGTTAGTATTAATATGGCAGAAGGCTGAAACAAAAAGGAAATGTAAATTTAACTGTGTGTTACAGTTTGAGTATTTTTTGTCTTCTAGGAATTATATCCATATTTATCACTTACAGAGAAACTCTTAAAACAAGAGACAGAATTGTTGATCTTGGATCCTGGGCAAAACACCCTACCCAAGACACATCGTTTTGTATAGTTACTGTAAACTATACATGGACACTAAAGAATGGTGGTCCGGTCACCCTATTTAGTAAATTTATCACCAGACTTGAACTAATATCTAATTCCTGTACGAGAAAAGAAAACATATTAAGGAAAAGAATCTTTTACAATAATCTTCAGTTTATCATGACTTGAATTTCTCCTTAAATACAAGAGCAAACACTATAACCAGAAATTCAATGTAGAATTCTACGATAAATTGAATGGTAAATACATGCTTAAATTAAAAGTATCTTACACAGAAGAACTTAATCATTGAAGTAAATTTTAATTCTGAAGCCTATTAAAAGGGAATTATTCCTGAGAAAACACCAATATGGCGAGAGCAAAAAACTAAGCCTGTACTTGCTGAATGAACTAATAACTGTAGAAGGAAAAGATGCATGTACAGGAGTGTGAATATGGTTTTTATTTAAAAGAAAAATCTAACAGTGAAAGAGGGTAATTGCTATATGGCAATCCTTCATATCCGTAAGGCAAAACTGGTGAGATTCACCATTTAACTATGTATACAAAATTGTTAAATATTAGAAACTCATCCACAGACAAATTCGTAAATTCAATAGCCATTTCATTTATAGAAAATCAAGCATAGAGATTTTGTTAAAGTAAAAATAGCTTAACCATAAGCTATATAAAATGATTCCGTAAAATTCCTTCAAGACAGAGCACTTGGGTTAGAAATTAATATAGACAAAACCCATAAATTCCTTGTTGAAGGAAGCCGCAAGGAAAATACTGTCTTTACAATTTATCCTATGCATTAAAAAGAAAACGTCCTTTTTAACATTACAACCCAGATTAACATATGTCAAGGAAATTTGCGATTAAGCATAGGAAGGAAGTCCTCAGAAGTGAGGCAAATGTCCTTCGGAATACCTGGAGAAGTAAGCAACACATTAGACAGAGGACGAATAATACCCTTCCTTTATTTTATTCTTTGGTATTTTTTTATGATTTGGTCTTATTATTATTATTCTATTATTTTATTTATTTTATTTTAGTATTCTATTTATTGTTTTATTTATATTAATTTATTTATTAAATAAAATAAAAATAAAAATAATTTATTTTTATTTTATTTTATTTTTAATTGTAATTTAATTCTAGTTTTTAATTTTATTCATTTTATTTTATTTTATTTTTAATTGTATTTTTATTTCTAGTTTTTAATAATTTTATTTATTTATTAATGTATTCATTTATTGATTAAATTTTTTTTTTATAGTTATAATTTTTTGACTTTGACTTTGATTTTTAACTTATATTTTTATTTATTTTTATTGTTGACGATTTTTAACTTTTGTATATTAAGGTTGGAATAATTTTATTTTTTGGTTTATTTTGACTGTATTAATTCTTTTATTTTTATTTTATTTTATTTTTAATTGTATTTTAATTGTAGTTTTTAATTTTAATTTTATTTATTTGTTAATGTTTTTATTTATTGATTAAATCCTTTATTTTTATTTTATTATTTTATTTATTTATTTTTTATTTAGTTATAATTTTTTGACTTTGACTTTGATTTTTTAACTTTTAACTTGTATTTTTATTGTTGACCGTTTTTTATTTTTGTAATTTTAAGGTTGGGTTAATTTTATTTTTTGGTTTATTTTATATTTTTATTTTTAATCTTATTTTTTTTGACCGTTTTTTAACTTTTTAACTTTTCTTGGGTTTTGACCGTTGCTTCTCTCTTCATGGTATAAATGTGTATGTCAGATCAGCCAATCTTCATTATCCTGATGATGAACTACAGTTGGTAGTTTGAAACGCGTCGGTTCCTAAATTTATTATGTGATTTCCTGGAAGATTTATATTTTAAAATGTTATGGATCACAGAAGCTTGCACTCTCAACAATACCCAACAAAATCGATACGTAAACCCTGGATGTGGAAGACCTCAGGTCAAGATTTAAAGCTGCACATATCAAGACCAAGAATTGAATATCAGTTCGGGGATGAAAGAATTCAAGCAAATAACCTAAGACACGATAAAAGAAAATAAAACAATACGAATATGTGAGAGGGAGAATAACCTAGAGTGGAGGCATATTCATTCCTCGGGGATTCCATAAGCGGTTCTGCATGTAACACAATAGAATCTGTAAGTTGAGAAAATTAAACTTGAGAGAGAACAAAGCTAAGTTTGCAGTAGTACCGGTGAAGAAGTGAAAAACCCTCAAAATTTGCAAGGAATGTCTTTACTTGTCCATGTGAGGGAGATGCGGGCATCAAGGGAGTGAGGAAGATTGGCCAAGGACGAATGAAGTTGATTTTCATTAACCTTCTCCGTTCAAAACGCTCTAAAGCCCTCCTTCACCATGCTTTAGGTTGGCAGAAGATGAATCTCCTCTGGTTAGTTGAATATGCAAGTTAATGCGGTGGAAATATAGCCAGTACAGAGTCCAAATACCTACAACAAGCCAAAAGAAGATCAGAGCCAAATGAGTAGAACTAATCTACCATAAACAGTCAAGTGATAAGCTCTGTTAGGGTTAGGCGTGAATATCCACAACATTTCTCACCTGAATCATAGACCATAAATCTAACAAGAGATAAACATAGATTAGGCTAGCCAAGTACCATAGAATCCCACACAACTTATTATAGAAGCCAACAACTGTTATCTGGAGTAATTTCCGTGTACTCCTGCCTTTAATTCTCATGTCATGCCAGCCATGTTACCAACCATACGGGGTTAAGATTCATGCATCGGTAGACAACAATGTATCGGTGGGTTGATTATGGTAAAAATCTTATAATGGAAACCGTCAAAGCTGTCCAGACTTGACCATGTTACGACAGTGCAAATGAAATAAATTGTGTGAAATCATTAAGTTATAAAGGTTAAGTTTCCAAAGTGAATTTAAGACTCAAATAGAGATGATGATTAGATCAAGTTAGGTGTTAGTTGTGTCGAAAATAATTAAGTATGAAAGAGTTAGTTTATGATGCGACCCTCTCATATCAAGTTAATCTTGTTAAAAGTAATTATTCCTAGAGGGTAAGATTATTTTTTTTTAATGTTTTTGGTATGGATATGTGGGTATGTTACAGTGGATAATTTCAAACAATATTTTATATATTTCAAGAAACAAATTTAGTATTCAATAGGGATTTATTTCAACATTTTGAGGTAAAAAATAAATGAATAAGTGTAACATTCCAAATAAGAAAAGACAGTAATACAAAATACAAAACACAATAAACTGTAAACTACAACAATATGGAAATAAACAGAAAACACCATAAAAATATATAGAACAGCTGAGCCATTGTGTTAATATGGAAGTGAAAATTGTATAAATTATATACAAGATGCATGTATATATCCAGATTCTCCTGATCTAACAATGTTTATCTTCTTGCTACATATAGAATCCTTCCACTGTTAATCTTTTGTGGAAATTTAAAATCAATTGCAAACAAATGAAGCAATAAAAACAATCGCATATAACACATTTGTTTAACGGGAAAACATGAAGCTGAAAACCCCAGGTATCATATATTATGTATCATGGAGATCATGTAACAATCTCATACAAAGCTTAGTACATCAAGCTCTCAGTACAATCAATCGTCACACACTAATCATAATTAATCTGCAAATCCATGCACTGATTTCTTGCCACCTGATAGCCTGCCTCCACTGCAAAATCCCTGCTGAAGAAGACCCCTGAATGAATTCAAATCTACCTTTATTGCACTGTGCAATCCTCTTTGGCATCTCCAATGTGTGTGTGATGCAATCAATGCATCACTATAGTCACAATATATAGTCCATCTTTCCCTTTCACCTATCTCTCCATTGGGTCTCCATTGGAACTGACATGCACTGTATTTAACTGCTGTATTTGTTCAGTTGATTAATGAGTTATTATTTGTGAATTAATTAAATAATTAATTCACCCCACTCTCACTAGTGTATCATTCAGTTAGACTAGATACAACTAGCTCAACTAAGTTTAACTCCATTAACTGAGTTAAACTGAATAAAAACTCCATGAACTACTCTTCCAACTCTGTCATAACTTTTCCACTTCAGTTCTAACTGAGTCCTCCATGCATGAACCACCAATAAAACCTAGGAATTGCGTAATTCCTTCAGCCCACTAATTTGCCAAATTTGTACACATAAATTAAGTGTTCCAAGAGAATAAGTTGATATTTAGAGTCTGATTATTATTAAGGGCTAATAATAACCGACACTTGTATTTTTAGATCGACGATCTATAAATAGACTTCACCCAGTATTCTAAAAATAGAATTTCATCTATTTTTCCAACTTGACCAACCATCCACAAATAGCATCCTGCAACTTCTGAAATATGATCACCATGTCTAAAAATCGACATAGTCTAAAAATAGACTTACACCTAAAAATAGCCCGTGGGCCCAGTTAGTGAAGGTGATTGATTTTCACTAAGCTCATCATCTTGTTGAATCTCAACTGTGAGTATACAAGATGATGAGCTTAGTGAAAATCAGTCACCTTCACTAAGTGGGCCCACTGGCTATTTTTAGGTATAAGTCAATTTTTAGACTATGTCTATTTTTAGACATGGTGATCATATTTTAGAAGTTGTAGGATGCTATTTGTGGATGGTTGGTCAAGTTGGAAAAATAGATGAAATTATATTTTTAGAATATTGGGCGAAGTCTATTTATAGATTGTTTATCTAAAAATAGATGTGTCGATTATTATTAGCTCTTAATAATAATCCGACAATAAACATCAACTTATTCTCTTGGAGCACTTAATTTCAGTGTACAGATTTGGAAAATCAGTGGGCCGAAGGAATTATGCAATTCCTAGGGTTTACTGGTGGTTCATGCATGGAGGACTTAGTTAGAACTGAAGTGGCAAAGTTATGACAGAGTTGGAAGAGTAGTTCATGGATTTGTTATTCAGTTTAACTCAGTTGAGCTAGTTGTATCTAGTCTAACTGAATGATACACTAGTGAGAGTGGAGTGAATTAATTATTTAATTAATTCACAAATAATAACTCATTAATCAACTAAAAAAATATAGCAGTTAACTACAGTGCATGTCAGTTCCAGTGGAGACTTAGTGGAGAGATAGGTGAAAGGGCAAGATGGACTATCCGTTGTGACTATAGTGATGCATTGATTGCACCACACACACATTGGAGTTGTCAATGAGGATTGCGCAGTGAAAGCAAGGTAGATTTGAATTTATTCAGGGGTCTTCTTCAGCAGGGATTGCGTAGTGGAGGTAGGCTATCAAGTGGCAAGAAATCAATGCATGGATTTGCATATTTCTTCTGATTAATGTGTGATGATTGATTGTACTGAGAGCTTGATGTACTAAGCTTTTTATGATATTGTTACATGATCTCCATGATACATAATATATGATATTTGGGGTTTTGAGGTTCAGGATTTCCCACTAAACAACTGTGTTATGTGTGATTGTTTTTATTGCTTCATGTGTTTGAAATTGAGTTTAAATTTCCGCAAAAAATTAACAGTGGAAGGATTATGTATTTAGCGAGAAGATAAATATTGTTAGATCAGGAGAATATGGATATATACATGAATATGCTATATAATTTCTACATGGTATCAGAGTAGTGTTAATTATTGAAGATTGCAATTGTGAAGAATTTTTGAGTTTGTGCTGGTGGACAATTCGAATTTGCTGCAGAAAATTCTTGGTGTGACAGTTGAGTATACATTGAAATGTCTTTCAATGGGTTGCGATTGGAGTATGCCCTTGAGGGAAGCTCAAATTACATAGCCTGGAAGGATAGGATGGAGGTGGTGCTGGAAGATAATCGATTGAAGGATTTCATTGATAGTGATGTTCCTAAGCCGGGTTATAGTGATGTTGCATTACTCGACGCATGCAAAAAGAAGGTACCAAATACAAGAAGAATTTTGTTGGAAGGTGTGAAGGCCCATATTTTGTCCAGCCTTCATGGGAAATCGACTCCCTTTTCAATGTGGAAGGCTTTTACAGAATTTTTCCAAAGCAATAACGACCAGAGGAAGTTGGCGCTAGAAGATAAGCTCAGTAAAATAAAAATGGAGAAGGGCGAGAGTATTCCAAAATATCTCACGAATTTTTTCCACTGTAGGGATGAACTAGGAAGTGTGGGGATTATTGCTGATGATGAAGACTTGGTGATCTTGGCTCTCCTTTTGCTTCCAAAGAGTCGGCATAGCTACAAAGACTCTGTTAATGGACGGAAGAAACTTCCAGGATGGGAGTGACTTTGGTCGGATCTTGTGCAGGAGGAGATAAGGCGAAGTACCAGGGATGGCTCTTCATTGAAGAATGATGATGAAGATAATTGTGCTTTGGCTGCCAAAGAAAGGAAAGTAAAGTGGAAGAAATCCCATCCAAAATCTAAAGCTAAAGGCAAGAAGCAATATTTGTCCAAGGTGAAGTGTTTTCACTGTCACAAACATGGGCATTTCACCACTAAATACCCACAGAAAAAGAAGAACAAGAAGGTTGTTGGAGATACAGTGGGTGAGGCCTTAGCCTCACAATTTGAACTTGATTTCTCTTTGATCGCATGCTTGGTTTCAAGCTCAATGGGATTGGTGTGGTATCTTGATATTGGTGCGTCTTTCCATATGACGGGAGACAAGGAGTTTTTTAGTGACTTGGAGGAGAAGGACCTTCAAATGCATATAGAGATGGGCGATGATGCTCAATACAGTGCAACTGGCATTGGGACCATTACCTTTAGAGGGAGTTAAGTAATCCATTTCTGTTGAAAGACGTTATGCATGATCCAGGTTTGTCTTTCAGCGAGGGAAAAGCTTTCTTGCGACATAAAACAACGGGTCAAACCAAGAGGATAGGGATTCGAGTTAAGAATCTCTACAAGCTGGAGGTAGATGGATGTGCTACAATTATGGGAAAAGCATAAGAAGTGGTAAGTTGGGATGAGGGCGAATTATGGCACAAGAGATTGGGCCATCTTCACCATGGCGCTTTGAATATTTTGTAGCAGATTTCTACTGAAATTCCCAAGGGTACTCTTGCGCAGTAGTGCAAGGGATGTACTATGGGTATTTTTGTGAAGACCACCTTTCATGAGAAGGAGAACCGTGCTTCGGTGATCTCGGAGAGAATTCACACAGACATGTGTCGACCTTTCTCGGTTTCTTCAATAGAAAAACATAGGTATTATGTTATTTTTTCTAATTAATATTCTCGTAGATGCTAGATATTATTCATGCAGAAGAAGAACGAAACATTCTCAAAGTTCTGTGAGTTTAAAGCATTGGTGGAGAAGGAGTCGAGGAAGCAAGTGAAGGCTCTACGGAGCAATAATGGTGGTGAATATATCTCAGGAAAATTCAAAGACTTCTGTAGCAAAGAAGGAATTCGAAGAGAACTTATAGTGCCTCATCACCCACAGCAGAATGGGGTCATAGAGAGGAAGAATAGAACAATCGTGGGTGCAGCATGAGCTATGCTGCATGACCATGGCCTACCAATGCACTTGTGGGTGAAAGCATGCAACACTATGGTTTATGTGCAAAACTGTTGTCCTCATAGAGTACTTGACATGAGTACACCTGAAGAATATTTTACTGGTAAGAAGCCTGATATTTCTCATTTGAATATTTTTCGCTCATCTGTTTACATTCATGTGACAAAGGATGCCAGGAAGAAGCTGGAGCTGACTGCAGAAGTTGGGATATTTGTGGGGCACACAGAAACACCCCATAATTATTGTGTGTATTTGCCAAACAGTCGGATGACAGTGGTGCGACGGGATATAAAATTCAATGAGGTTAAAGCCATGAAGTTGTCACTTGAGAGGTAGCTACACTTGCATGCAGAGGAGGAACTTCTTGTTCCCAAAGATGAGCCTCTAGATGTGGATCAACCATAGGAGGAGATTCATGGAATGGAGGAGTCCACTCATGAAGAACCAAACATCAGACAAGGCAGAAAGCATACCACAGAAGCTAAGAGACTGAATCTTGATGTGGCACATAATGTAGGAGTCCCTACATCATAACACATGTTAGTGTCAGCCTTTGTAGATTTCCTCCAGTGATCAAACATGCTCTTACAAAGTGATGTTAAGGTGTCAAGGTCAAATTTTTTCATTTCAATGAGTCTTCAAGCAAAATTTGGTCACTAGGCATTAGGTCTAGGGTTTGTTTTTACTCCTTTCAAAGTTGTCCATGTCGGTCCATGTCACCATTCAGCTGAGTGTACCATCATTCAGAGGGTTTTCATCATCATGTCAGGTTCCAATGGATCATTTTACACCTTGTTCATGCTTCAGTTGTGCCTAGGTAAGGTCCATTTCCCTCTCCTAGGGTTTTGGAGGTAATTTCTCTTGGATGGTCAAATAATTATCAAAACTTGTATCCTGATGTTCATACACCTTCCCATATCCTTAATGTACCTTATTAAACACTTCCCATCACTAATATCCCCCAAATTCCTCATTTTTGCACAAACCCTAGTTTCTTGCTACAACTTGGCAATTTTCTAGGCTAGCCTATGTTTTTCCCTTTCAGACCCCTTCCCCTGACTAAATCCCTAAAATTCCACTTTCCCATGCTTCCTAACATCCCTCCCTACTTCCCAAAATTTTCTCAAGAATTTAGAAGCCCCTTATTCCTTTCATTTCGCTTCATTTCGACAAATCCCTGGTTCCACACATCGGGATAGGTTTCACTCAAATGACGTTTTTGAGCAATAAAAGATGAATTTGGGAAACATGAGAGAGGTTTTTGTCCAAAACATTCCAAATAAGAAACACCTCCTTCACTTTTTACACAGGTGTCATGGTTTTAGAGAAATGTCAAAAATACCATTGCCTTAGGAGAATTGAATGCACCTCTGAAGTGACCTTGGGAAAATCAAAATTTCTCCTATCTTGGTTGACCAAATGACTTTATTGATGAGTAAAATGATAACTAGACACAAATATATTTCCAATGAGCTATCATGAGCTCAATTTGGAGTTGAGGAAGACCTTCAAACGTTGACTGCAACAGCACTCTGCCTTGAGGCAGCCTCATTCTGCTCATTTTGAAAAGTTTTGGGAGATTTGATTTCTAACAAGGAAAATAAACTCCAAAATGAAAAATTCCACTTGGGTTGGAAAGTAGACTCAAATATATTTCCAACGAGCTATCATGCGCCCAATTTGGACACTGGGAAGCCCTCCAAAGCCTCCTGCAAAATTCAGTATTTATGGCGCGACGCATTGGGTGGGAGCGCGACGCATAGAACAATTTTTCCCAGTGTAAATTAACACTGGCGTGGCGCATCCAGCCTGCGCGGCGCGTTGGGCTGGGGCGTGGCGCATAGAGCCCCAAAGGCCAAACTCATCTTTTCTCCATAAAAACTCAATGCGATTTACTTCATTTTTCTCCAAGTAAGTTCTGTGCCCTTGCTATTTGAGTTTAACTCATGTTGGGTGCCATTTGAAAGGAGGAATTCAAAGAGTTTAAATGGTGAAAATATAACCCTATATCCATATCAAAATTTTCTCCTAGGGTTTGAAATTGGTGTCAAAACTTGAACTTTGGTGCTTAAAACTCCCACCCCATTTTCCTTTGTGCTCTTATCATTGTTATCACGGTTATCACTGCTATTACTGTCACGCTATCATATCATAATCCCCTCTCCTATTCCCGCTGTCCCATATCCCTTATATCCTTTGTCCCATGTTTTAAATCCTCAAACCCTATCACTTGCCATCACTTCCCTCCATTGACAAAATCCTAATTTCCAGAATATTCAGGGACTGTCTCTATATCCTTGAATTCACTTGACCCAGGTATATTTTGTCATTTCACTTACTCCTATTTCTAAAAACTACCCCCCATCACTATCACTCATTCCCATATCACTTATAAATTGTCCAAATCTCGAATTTCCCCAAGCAGTAAGTGATGGTCCTTCCACTCCAAATTCACTTGACAGTCTATTGTATTCATTGTGATATTTCCTCACAGCACCTTATTTCATATGTGGCACACTTGGTATTGAAAGAAAAAATTTTGTTTTCACCATACATATCAGTATACACTTGTCAAACACCTTGTTTTCAGCATCATGTCAGAGACAAATTCATCATATGAGCAGGGATATGAGCAAGACAGTGATTCCGCCATTGAACTGCATGCACCAGGAGGACACTGAAACGGTGAAAAAGCCCTGATCCACTCCAAATATTTGTCGAAGCTTCCTTGGCTGAGCATGAAACATGATGGGAGACCTTCACTCCAAGTTTCAGCAAATTTGGAGTAAATTTTGTTATTTTTGAAAATTTTGGTTGCAAAACAGGTTTTTCTGCCCGACGCGTCACGCCACCCGACGCGCGCTTACGTTTGAGAGATCTTCTGGAGGAAAACTTGACATTTTTGGATTTGTTATGAAAATTTATGCATGCTTAGGAATTTCCGAGAGATTTCATCAAGTTCTGGGTGGTTTAAAGGGTCAAAAACACCTTGAAAATGGCCTTTCTGCCACTTTTTGCACCAACAGGAACCAGTCTTGGGAGATTGCAGTTTTGGAGGGGCAAATGACATCCAAATCCAAAACTTCCACTTGGGTTGGATAGTAGACAGGTAGGGCTTTACAACGAGCTATCATGAGCTCAATTTGGACTTTAGGAAGTGCCTCAAAAACAGGTCCAAAGTGGCGCGACGCATTGAGTTTTTGGGCACGGCACATAGAGAAATTTGGCCTCATTTTGACTCTTCAGCTCAGAAATTCGCCCAGTTTTGACTAGTTTCAATTTTGGATGTAATTTTTGATCTATCTTGATGTAAATTTGTGGCTATTATGTAAATTTGGCATGTTTTTACTGGTTCTAGAGGATTCATTCACTAAAAAGTGAAAATTAAGTGAATGGATCAGTTTCCTAGCATATAGAGGTAAGTTGTTTGGCTGCCTAGATTTTAGTTCCATGTTTAGAATTGGTTGAAACAGCTCCTAGAAGGATGATCTCGACCCCTAGAGGCATGGGAAGGGTTTAGGATGGTCTATATGATGTATTTTCTCAATCATTTTCAGGGGTTGGATACTTGGGAAAAGTTTGGCACCTCATTGTACATTTATTTCAGATTTTTGGCAAAGGAAAGACCAGAGTTTTGCAGCACTTGTTGGGATCCTTGTGGCTTCTAAGTTTTGATGATGTTATTCTCATGTTATTTTAAGTTTCATCATCTTATCTTTATTTTATTACCTTCTGAATTAAGCAGACGATGGCCTGAAATTTAAATTCATTGAGTTCACCGTGCTCACATAGACTTTTGTTTAGTTTTATATGTTTTTCATCAGTATGAAGAGGATCCTTGCACTCTCTTGCCCTCTTCAGCTCCTCAGCAGTATTTTCTATCCATTCATCGGATCTAAGACATCAAAGCCGCTGCCTACCTCGCCCCAACTTGAACTCTGCAAGAAATTGGCCTCATCCCCAAGCCCGAAAATTGTTTTTCCCTTTTTCCAACAAAAACCCCTAAAAATCAAAATCAAACCCTCCTATTTGTTTATCTAGCCTAATATCATTGTTTTTAGTCTCTCAAGCCCCTTATATATTTTCATTAAGATAGACCCGGAGAGAGCCCTCTCCTGTCCTCGTAGGGCTAGCTACGAGGTTGAGCGTGGTTTGATGTTGCCTTGAGTTTTGCCTTATTTCAGCCTAAGGTAGATTCAAGCGCTAACATAGTGGCAACCATACTAGGGAAGAAAATGGTTTGCTTATTGGTGCTATTTGTTTCATAAGCTACAGACGGAGCCTGAAGTTACGCCAGGTAGCCTTCGAACTGCTCTTTCTCTGCGAGTGCATAGTAGATAAACGCTACTTCAGTCGATCTCCGGTCTAGCTTGTGAACGTGACACCTAACTTGTAAATTGCCCCAGTACATGTATCAAGTTAAGATCTGATTGTTGATGGTGGATAACGATCAGACATAAGAAGGTTGAAATCATTCACCTGGTGACTCCAATTCAAAGTAGAGACTCCACTAGAGGACTAACTCTTTCTCTGAGAAAATGGAAGGATCTCACACAAAGTTCAGGTATCACAAGTGGAATGGTATTCAGGATCTAGTCTGTTTTCTTGTAAATTATTTCTTTGTTGTTCGTGAAGTTGTCCTGAAAGTCTTTCGGAGTTTGTTGTATGAGAAAGGTGATCAAAATCTTCACTCGACCTATTCAAAAAGTGTAAATGCGGTTGTGATCTTTGTTACTTAGCACCACATCTTATGTTGACTCTTCGGATTGTTGGCAAGCCTAAAACGGGCGGTCAGCGTGCTTCTTGTATATACTCCTACACCTTTTGTAGTCCCGAATGGGTATAAACCTCTTGTTTTACCTTGCTCTCCAATAACTTTCACCATGAATTATGACCTATATTTACCAAGATTTGACGGGGAATGTGATATCCTTGTTGAGCAACATGTGGGAAATTTTGAGACTTTTCTGATCTTTTTGAAGTTGATGATGAAGATGTTAGTATTATACTTTTGCTCTTTCTTTGCAAAGAAACATGAAGTTGGTTCAAGGTACACTTTGATGCGAGCATCTCAGATTTCCAGCAGTTCGTCGAAGTTTTCCTCGATAGGTGGGTGGTTAGACAAAACCTTTTCTTGATTATAGAAGAGTATAACCAGCTGAAAAGACTGCCGGGGGAGACAGTACAACAATTTTCTGCCAGATTTAACCAAGTATATTTTTTGATGCCAGCTGATATAAGACCTTCTCCTAGATCTTCTCTCTTGCACTACCCGGGTGCCTTTGATCCAGAAATGGAGTTTCAGCTGAGAGAAAGGAATCTTGCAACACTTCATGAGATGTAGAACAGTGCAGTAAATGTAGAGGCTCATTTTCTGATCCGAAGGGCAAGGTTGAAGGAAGAAGAGATGAAAAACATGGATCCGGAGAAATCGATATCTCTAGAGGTAAAGCTTGATATGTTGGTAAGTGCGGTGGAAGAGATGATGCAAAAGAACACCACAAGGAATGAGTATAATGTGGAAGCCCATGGCTTTCTGATTGAAGAAGAACAAGTTGTTGATCTAAAACATTTTGTTTCTTATCCCAGTTGTCATAGTTATTGTTTTATAGATCATCTTGAAGAAGAGAGGGATGTTGATATGACATGTATGCTTGATGATGTGTTGTATATTGATGATTTTCCTCAGTTTGATCAATATGATGATGATTATGTTCTCCAAACAGAAGCTAATCTTGCAGAAAAATCAACGATGGTTGTGGAAGGAAGTTCGATTTAGGCGGCTTGGTATGGTGATCAATCAATGCATATCAGGTTGTGACAATGATGAGAAAGTACGAAGAAATTTTAGAGTAAGTGAAGGATCTTTGCCTTTTTGTTTTGATTCGTTTCGAGTTCATCGGAAAATTTCACTGATGGAGAAATCAAATGTCAACAAGTCTTGATCTGGACCATCTTGAGCGCAATGAAAACATTTTTCAAGAATTCTCATATTCAGATTTGCAGCCCTCGAAACCCATTGATTTTCAAGTTGCAGATGAAGCCATGGAAGCTGGCACATATGATCAAATGATACAAGGTGACTCTGTACCATTTTGTTTTGAATCATTCTAGTTTTTGAAGGGTAAATTGCATAGTAAATCTTCAAATGAGCAGCCTCTAAGAAATCAGCAATCTCTTAGTGTTAATGTTGAGGATGAGATAGATAACGAAATTCTTGAGCAACCTGTAGCATCAGATTTGCAGCCACCAAATGAAATTGAAGGTCAGATTGCGGATGAAAGTGTGGAAGCTGAAATACATGATTTAATGATGCAAGAGAATTATGTACCCTTTTGTTTCGAAGCATTTCAGTTTATAAAGAAGAATCTTCGTAATATCTCTAAAGAAAAAGATGAACAACCAGTAGGATGTCATACAGTTTCAATGGATACATCGCAGCAGTCTTCTCAAGTTTTTAATGATCCTATTGCTCGTGTGTTGGATGATGTTTGCTGTAAAAATTCTTCTTCATTGGCTAATCATGTGACAGAAAAGAATGTTGATAATAATCTTATTCAAAAGTCCCCTTCATTGTCTTGTTTAACATATTTTTCATTACAAAGCTCACACCAATTTTTGCAGTTATATGAGGGGATTGATAAAGGAAACTTTTGTTCTGTTTGGAATCAGCTCCAGAGTTTGGTTATTCACGAATTTCAGGATCCTTTTGACAGTTTGTTTCATTCACCAAAGAAAGACAGCACAGATGTGAGGAAAATCTTAATATCCAACTATGAAGATTACACGAGGATCGGAAGCGGTGATGTATTAGTAAAATCAATAGCTAGCATGTTTATGAAGATCCTTTTGCAGTATTCTTGAAGTCCTCCAGTCAATTCATGCTTTGCAATTTTATCAGTAGTCAACTCGATTCCAAGTTTCCATGGGAGTTTCCTTTCGATTCTTCTCTTTTCCTGCGTATCAGAAAGCATTTGGGAAGAAATCAAATAGTAGCCAGGATGCTCACATGGTTGCATTGGCTATTCCATTTCACTTGATCAGCTGATGAAAAGAACAATTAGAGTAGGTTGTATTGAATAAGCTTCATATTGAGCATATTTCCAATTTGTCGATTGTGTTTAAGTATCGAGTTAGTTCTTAGTTGAGTGAGAGGTCAGTTTGTGTCATCAAGTCATCAATTTTTAGTCATGCATTTCAGCTTGAGTTTTTGATTCCATTTCCCAATGGATGAAGAAACTGTACGCACCGAAGATGCGCCCGTTCTTGGCACCTCCCGAGCCTGTCTGACTAGGAGCCAATGTAGTGTCGACCTTTCGACTTCCTCGGTGATCAACATTTGTTTTGGTAAGTGTTAAGGTGTCGAGAGTCAAATTTGTCATTTAAATGAAGTCTTATTAAAATTTGGTCACTGAAGCATTAAGTCTCAGGGTTTGTTTTACTCTGTCAAAGTTATTGTGTCGGTCCATGTCACCATTCAGTGATGCCATCATTTGAATGGTTTTTCATCATCATGTCGAGTTCCAATGGGTCAATTTTACCCTTTTTCTTCTTCGATTGTACTGGTGCGGTCCATTTCCCTCTCCTAGGGTTTTGGAGGTAATTTCTCTTGGATGGTCAAATCATCATCAAAACTTGTATCCTGATGTTCATACACCTTCCCCTATCCTTAATGTACCTTACTAAACACTTCCCATCACTAAGATCCCCCAAATTCCTCATTTTTGCACAAACCCTAGTCTCTTGCTACAACTTGGCAATTTTCTAGGCTAGGCCTGTGTTTTTCCCTTTTGGACCCCTTCTCCTCACTCAATCCCTGAAATTCCACTTTCCCCTACTTCCTAACATCCCTCCCTACTTCCCAAAATTTTCTCAGGTGCAAAGCCCCCTTGTCCCCTTCATTCCCAGCTGTTTGACAGAATCTCTCCACACGCCGGGATAGGTTTCCTCAAATGATGTTTAAAAATAAAAAGATGAATTTGGAGCTTCCGAAGGTTTTATTAAAATTCCGGATAAGAAAAAGGTCCCTTCACTTTTTGAGGTGTCAGGGTTTTAAGAAATGTCAAAAATACCTTTACTCAGAGAATTGAATGCACCTCTGTGATGACATAGGAAAATCAAAATTTCTCTAGCTTGGTTGTCCAAATGACTTTCTTGATGAGTCAAATAATCGCTAGACACAAAAGAATTTCCAATGGCTATAACGAAACAAAATTTGGAGTTAGAGAAAGACAAAAGGATTGAGCGCACTCTGCCTTGAGGCAGCCTCATTCTGCTCATTTTGACAAGTTTTGGGAGATTTGATTTCTGACAAGGAAAATGAACTCCAAATTGAACAATTCCACTTGGGTTGGAAAGTAGACTCAAAGATATTTCCAACGAGCTATCATGTTCCAAATTTGGACACTGGGAAGGCCTCCAAAAGCCTCCTGTAAAATTCACTATTTATGGCACGGCGCATTGTGTGGGAGCGCGGCGCACTGAAGGTGCGCGGCGCATAGAACAATTTTTCCCAGTGTAAATTAACACTGGCGCAGCACATCTAGCCTGTGCGGTGCGTTGGGCTGGGGCATGGTGCACAGAGCCCCAAAGGCCACACTCATCTTTTCTCCATAAAAACTCAATGCGACTTACTTCATTTTTCTCCAAGTAAGTTCTGTGCCCTTGCTATTTGAGTTTAACTCATGTTGGGTGCCATTTGAAAGGAGGAATTCAAAGAGTTTAAATGGTGAAAATTGGTGTCAAAAAATTGAACTTTGGTGCTTAAAACTCCCACCCCATTTTCCTTTGTGCTCTTATCATTGTTATCACTATTATCACTGCTATTACTGCCACGCTATCATATCATAATCCCCTCTCCTATTCCCGCTGTCCCATATCCCTTATATCCTTTGTCCCATGTTTTAAATCCTCAACCCTATCACTTGCCATCACTTCCCTCCATTGACAAAATCCTAATTTCCAGAACATTCAGGGACTGTCTCTATATCCTTGAATTCACTTGACCCAGGTATATTTTGTCATTTCACTTACTCCTATTTCTAAAAAATACCCCCCATCACTATCAATCATTCCCATATCACTTATAAATTGTCCAAATCCCGAAGTTCCCCAAGCAGTAAGTGATTGTCCTTCCACTCCAAATTCACTTGACAGTCTATTGTATTCATTGTGATATTTCCTCACAACACCTTATTTCATATGTGGCACACTTGGTATTGAAAGACAAAATTTTGTTTTCACCATACATATCAGTATACACTTGTCAAACACCTTGTTTTCAGCATCATGTCAGAGACAAATTCATCATATGAGCAGGGATATGAGCAAGACAGTGATTCTGCCACTGAACTACATGCATCAGGAGGACATTGAAACAGTGAAAAATCCCTGATCCACTCCAAATATTTTTCGAATCTTCCTTGGCTGAGCATGAAACATGATGGGAGACCTTCACTCCAAGTTTCAGCAAATTTGGAGTAAATTTTGTTATTTTTGAAAATTTTGGTTGCAAAACAGGTTTTTCCCCCGACGCGCGCTTACGTTTGAGAGATCTTCTGGAGGAAAACTTGACATTTTTGGATTTGTTATGAAAACTTATGCATGCTTAGGAATGGCTGAGAGATTTCATCAAGTTTTGGGTGGTTTAAAGGGTCAAAAACACCTTGAAAATGGCCTTTCTGCCACTTTTTGCACCAGCAGGAACCAATCTTGGGAGATTGCAGTTTTGGAGGGGCAAATGACATCCAAATCCAAAAATTCCACTTGGGTTGGATAGTAGACAGGTAGGGCTTTCCAAAGAGCTATCATGAGCTCAATTTGGACTTTAGAAAGTGCCTCAAAAAGAGGTCCAAAGTGGCGCGATGCATTGAGTTTTTGGGCGCGGTGCATAGAGAAATTTGGCCTCATTTTGACTCTTCAGCTCAGAAATTCGCCCAGTTTTGACTAGTTTCAATTTTGGATGTAATTTTTGATCTATCTTGATGTAAATTTGTGGCTATTATGTAAATTTGGCATGTTTTTACTGGTTCTAGAGGATTCATTCACTAAAAAGTGAAAATTAAGTGAATGGATCAGTTTCCTAGCATATAGAGGTAAGTTGTTTGGCTGCCTAGATTTTAGGTCCATATTTAGAATTGGTTGAAACAGCTCCTAGAAGGATGAGCTCGACCCCTAGAGGCATGGGAAGGGGTTAGGATGGTCTATATGATGTATTTTCTCAATCATTTTCAGGGGTTGGATACTTGGGAAAAGTTTGGCACCTCATTGTACATTCATTTCAGATTTTTGGCAAAGGAAAGACGAGAGTTTTGCAGCACTTGTTGGGATCCTTGTGGTTTCTGAGTTTTGATGATGTTATTCTAATGTTATTTTAAGTTTCATTAATGTTATATGTATGCCATTTACCTTCTCTTTGCTTCTGAATTAAACAAATGAGTAACTGAGGTAGAATTCATTGATTTGCTGGTGCTCTGCCTTAGACTTTTGTTTAGTTTTTTATGTTTTTCGTCAGTTTGAAGAGGATCCTTGCACTCTCTTTCCCTCTTCAGCTCCTTAGCAGTCTTTTCAATCCATTCATTTGATCTAAGACATCAAAGCCTCTGCCTACCTCGCCCCAACTTGAACTCTGCAAGAAATTGGCCTCATCCCCAAGCCCGAATTTTTTTTTTCCCTTTTTCCAACAAGAACCCCTAAAAATCAAAATCAAACCATCCTATTTGTTTATCTAGCCTAAGATCAGTTTTTTTTTTAGTCATCTCAATCCCTTTTGAATATTTTCATTGAGATTGACCAGGAGAGAGCCCTCTCCTATCCTCGTAGGGCTAGCTACGAGGCTGAGCGTGGTTTGATGTTACCCTGAATCTCACCTTTCTTCAGCCTAAGGTGGATTTGGGAACTAACAGCGCAGACATAGATGGTCACCTGACCAATTTACTGGATACATGGCTCTTATGAGAAAGTGTATCATGACAGAGCCATCTTCTTTTGAAGAAATAGTGCAGGAGCCCACATGGGTAGATGCCATGGTGGAGGAGTATGACTCCATTTTCAGAAATAGTGCTTGGGAGATTGTTCCAAGGCCAGTGGAAAAATCAGTTGTAGGATCAAGATGGATCTACAAGGTAAAGCAAGATGTTGATGGGAGCATCGAGAAGTATAAGGCAAGATTTTTTTCCCGGGGCTTCTCACAGATCGAGGGGATTGATTATGAAGAAACCTTTGCACCTGTCGCATGGTATTCTTCCATAAGGACCATCCTTGCTGCTCTCAGTGCAGATGGGTTGGCACATTCATCAGATGGATGTGAATACTGTGTTCCTTAATGGGATCATTGAGGAAGAGGTGTACATTGAGCAGCCTGAAGAAATTGAGATCTTCAGCAGTGAGTCGCATGTGTGCAGGCTCAAAAGAGCATTGTATGGGCTGAATAAAGCACCACGTGCTTGGTACACTCAGATCAACAGCTACTTCACTAGACTTGGCTTCACCAAGAGTGAGGTGGATGCAAACCTGTACCAAATTATGGTGGAGGGTAAGCTTTTAATCATTGTTCTTTATGTTGATGATTTAATACTAACGGGTGATGAGTAGTTGATACACTCATGCAAGGTAGATCTTGCAAAGGAGTTTGAGATGAAGGATTTGGGCCTCCTTCATTATTTCCTTGGATTGGAAATATGGCAGCAAGAAGGTGAATTGTTTGTGTCTTGTTGGTGTCCCGTGTTTTGATAGTTTGGAAAATCAAAAGACAAGGCAACATCAGAACCAATATTTAGAGTTATAGGATCTAGTCCTCATGTTCTCAAAGGGGGATCTCTCAAATGTTTGTTTGCAAAGGTTTATCTTGTGTGCTTTGAGTATTGGCTTTAGACTAGTTATTAAGTGCAAGTGTTTGTTTATTTGTTTGGTTGAATTGATACAACATAACATGAAAGGTCTAGGAAATATATATAGAAAGGAGAAACATATGGTTCGTTGGGAAATGGAGTCAAGAAAAGGTCATAACATACTCATCAATGGATATGGGATATCAGAGGGCAAATCTAACTTGGCCACAAGATCCTTTGGTTTTTTGGAATGAGATGGACATCAATGATTTGGAAAGAGAAGTTTAATTCTCAAACAAAGGGAATTTGAAAGAACAACTTGAACAATAAAGAGCTATTTGGTAGATAGGGCTAACCATAAATTCTACAAATCACACCTTTAAGCAAATAATGATTTCAAAAAAACTTTTAAAATGAAATCTAAGATTCGGGGAACACCCTATTTCCTCAAATATTTTATTTCAAATGACTTAGAAAACATAAGAGATTCACTGATAATTGCAGTCATAGAAGAGGGAACACCTAACACATCTATGATTACAACTATAAAGACCTTTAAGACAACTTTTTAAGTAAGGACAAAGGGAAAGATCATAACAGACCTCCTTGGCTTATTGTAAACATAAATACTTCAAAGGGAGACTTCAATAACAACCTTTTAAGTGGCAGCAGACAAGCAAGGAGAACCATAAATCATGCTGAAACCATCTTATTCAAACTATCATAGAAACAAACAAGCATGAGGACTAAAGAGAGAGATTAAAGACTCTAAAATGCCTCAGCAGAAGAAAACATGAAACAGTGAAGGATGAATAGGTCTAAGGTGCTTCCAGGAGTCATTTCTTAGCCTAAAAATTTCAACCTATTGTAGTAAGAAATTATGGAACAGAATGAAAACAGGAGAGAACATTAAACAGTTCAGAATACTTCACCAAAAACCAAGCTCATGGATCCAATGATAGAGCCTTCTCAGGAACAAGCATGCAACAACATCATCAAGGCTTCCAAGACTTCAATTTGTTCTTCAACTTCAACAGACTATGTATTATTTCAGAGAGTTTCAGTATTACAACTAGTGATCAAACAACCAACACTTTCTCATCTTCTCCAGTAGTATTTATAGAAAAAATGAGGAGGTGGAATGGGATAAAATATCTTCTAAGTTCAATTAATACAGTGCACTATCTCTCGGCCTTTGAGGGGCTTAATAGAGAATATTTTTGGTATTTACCCTGTATTAATTTGTTTACATTAACTATTAGGCTTTCTGGAAAGAATTTGTTGACTTCAAGGCTCCTTGTTATCCTTGCAATAACTTCTGTTGACAGTTTACAATAATTTGCTTTCGTTGAATTAACTGTTCAGTTGTATTGATGCAAAATATCTCCTGGTCTGGTAATAACTTCAGCCTTCTTTTGATTGATTTGAGGCTGTAGGTGGCTTTGTGGTAGTTAGGGGATTCAATTAGCCCCTCATGTGGCAGTGTAGGCTCTCTGTCTGAGAAAACACCCATGATTTTCTTCAAACTTTGTCTTAATTGGGAGGATTAGGCTTTTGATAATCATTTGTTGGTCGTAATCCTCATAAAAATGTCTTCAATCTTCCATGCTAGTGCGTTTTATGTTCGACACTGATATCCTTTGATTTGTGATTGAATTATTGTGTTTTGTCGGTGTATAGGGCTGTGCAGGGGTGATATGGCATCAATTCCTCATGAACCATTGATAAAACGTGGATTTGAAACCTGCAAATGATTCCTTTTGATGAAACGAAGGCAGGAGGATCGTCACCCTCTGCCTCTGAATTTCCTTCAGACATAGGGGAGAAATCATTGGAACCCTACAAAATACAAAAACATTATGAAATCTTGCATGTATAGGTTAATTTCTTTAGAAGGACATGTGGAATGAGCATGGTCGTTGGATGGCATCATCCAACGGTCGAGATTGATTAGAGGAGTTCAAAGGAGAGCGGAGGAGGAAATTAAATCGGAACCGTTGATTGCGTAGAGATCAACAATCAAGAGCGAGGGTGACTAAACAATGTGAAGGGGTCACGTTTTTTAGAAAAATAAAAATAAAAATGGGAAAAAGGTTTAAAACCTTTGTTTTAGCGAAAAAATAATCAAAAAACATGTTCGGGGTTCGGGCCGATCATGGGCCGTCGGATGAGATCGGCCCACGCGATCAACGACGTAGAAAAGGCACCAATAAACCTTAGAAAACATGCCTGGACATCAAACCTTTAATAAATTCCAGATGGATAAAACCCTCGGGTCTGGAAATGCTGACTAGATGAGGAATCAGGGCGATGAATTGTGGGTCATCTATGGCGGAGATGCTTTTAATACCACGCCGTACCCTGAGTTATCGCACAGGCATCTTCATAGAGCGACTATCGTCTGATGAGCAGCCCCAGATCAGACAGTGGGCGTCAATATTGTGCCGGGTCCATGTCTGATCTTTAACGTGCGATGAGTGGCGGTTTTTGAACAGTGCTCAAGGCCACACATCGGGCGATGAATGTAATTGCTACTGATTGGGAAAAAATTTCCCTCCGCTTGAAAGCGGTGCGATGGATTCTGCCCAGTTTTGCAATTCTAAGTGGCTGGTGGGGACCACCGGGGTGATGGATTGCGCGCCGTCGATCTGCAGATCAGATCAATGGTGGAGAGTGACTAGAACTTTGCACCGGTGGAAAACTTTAGGATATAATAAAATTGACAAATTTATATACACGAAGGTTTATACTTTGGGCGGAAATATTAGTATTCAACCTGGCTTGGCGCCCGTCTGCGGGGCCTTTGGGCGTATAGAAGATAATATGACCGAGGGGGATAGAACGGAGGGCTAATCGGCCTCGGGTTTTTTAATAAAGTGAAAAGGCTTGCGTTCTGTGTTTTCCCCCAATTGAGATAAGCGCCCACATGGATCAGTGCCTGGTTTCAGTACCAGGGCATATGGAAGGGAAGGGTTAAAGACTTAGCCCAAGGGGGCTTAAGTCTATAAGATATAAAAAATATGATTTTTATAGATCTTCAATGTTTTTCAAAGATTTTGAGGGTTTTGATAAGGCAAGAAAGGGTCTCTAAACCTTATCAAAGGGATTTTGATGAAGGGGAGATGGGGAAAAACATGAAAATGAGGGATTTTCATGGGAAAATGGAGGAATAAAATGAGGTTAGTTTTGGAAGAGGGGAGAGGGGAAAAATGGTGTTTTTAGTAGCATTTCCTCAATAAAATTAGCATAATTTCATAGTTTTTAAGATAGGAACAACAGTGAAGATTTGGACAGAGGCATGAGGCCTTCAAAAGTCTTCAAGAGCCAACACCTTTTAGCAATAAAATTTGTTCCTTGAAGGCTCCAAAATTTTTAGCCACCTTTTTCTATAACAAATTTTATAGGTGGCTAACAATGGCTCCACCTAGGGATGGTTCCTTCTTAAAGGCATCAAGAACTTCAGACTTGCATTCTCTGGGAAGCTGACCTGAGCCTCATCCATTGGGTTGCCTTTCTTTCTATGGATGATCTTCTTATGCTTTGAAACATATTAGCAACCATACAAACAATGGATCTCTTATCAACAAGCTTTCTACCTACCCAATCCTACTGATCTAACATTTTTTCTTGTTTAGAGTGCACTTGGATTGGAAAACTCTTTCACAACATTTTATTCTTTTGAAAGCTGAAAATATAATCTATTTCTACTCCTTATTTCTCCATGGACTCAGATTAAATAGTTGGGCCCATATGATTCTCTACCTAATCTAATGTTTGTTGGGATTAAACTGTCCAACAGACTTTAGTCTCTAAATTCTACAATAGAAATTTAAAAAGCATTCAAGTCAGGATTGAATAGTCTAACTTGATGCTGGTCTATGGCATAAAAACAAGCTACACATAGACATTATTTTGCACAAAACTTTTAAAACAAATATGGAAGGCTTGAGATCTGAAATTTGAAAGCATTTCCTTCCTCTTTTTTGCAGCTCTGTTTTGACTCTTACTTGAGTTGTCTTTCCTTTGTTAACTGGTTCATATTTTAAGCTATTCAGAACCAGATTTTACATCCTTTGACTCAGAATTTGAAACATATTTGAGTCATTTTCTCTTTGAAACTTAGGTTCAGATTTTGAGCATGTTTGAACCTTTAATTTCTATCCTAAACTATCTACTGATAAGCCAAGATTAAATATTTTGGCAAATCGAATTCACTGTCCTATCAATAGAAAATTTAAAACTAATTAGTCAATACTAGGCTATTTGACTAACTAGAAGTGTGTTCTTTAGGAGTGGATTTTAAGCTTGCACACTTTCAGTTTTGTTTCTCTTTTTTGGTATGGGGCTATACCTTTATTGTTTTTTACAATCTACCCTCTTTTATTTCTTTCTCTGTTTTTATATTTTTTATTTTCATAACTTTGAATGCAATGTTCAGAATATGATATTTACAATGACAAAATAGAATGCTTTGAAACTTATGATTCTTGACAGAAGTGATGCTTGAGCATTCTTCCATTGACAGGACCTCCATATAGATCTTCTCCATTCAATTCTTTCAAGAAAAATGCATTGTACCCCTTTCAGCATGAACAATGTAGGGACCTTTCCACAAGTTCTCAAACTTGCCATGTTTTCCCTTCTCTTCTCTCCTTGCATCCCACTTAAGAACAACATTTCCAACTTGGAAGTTATTTGCCTTAGTCCTCTTGTCAAATAACTTCTTCATATTTTCTTGGACTAACTATGTTCTTTCATAGACTTCCTCTCTGGTCTGTTGTAAATGGATTGTTTCGTTGATTCTTCTCTGCATATCATTCTCTTCAATCTGCATTTCTTGAAGGAGTTTCATGACTGGAACTCCTAACGAGGTGGGAAAAACTGCGTCCATACCATAGACTAGCTGATAGGGGGACATGTTTATTGATTTCTTTGTAGTTAACCTATCAGCCCATAAGGCATGAACCAGTTTACTGTGCCATGATTTCTGATTTTGTTCCAACAGTTTTTTAATGATATTGATGAGGCTCTTGTTGGAAGATTCAACTAATCCATTTCCTTGGGGATAGTAAGCAGTGGAATGACCCAAGGTTATGTGGTAATTGTAACAGAAATCAACCATCTTTTTAGACTTAAAAGCAGCAGCATTATCTGTTATGATTTTTTTGGGACAACCAAATCTGGATAGGATATTTGTTTCAAGGAACTTGATAATGACAGAGTCATTAGCATTTCTGGAAGGTATACCTTCTATCCACTTGGTAAAGAAGTCAGTGGCTGTGAGGATCCACTTATGTTGAGCTGAGGAGGATGGGTGAATTTCCCCAATGAAGTCTAAACCCCATTGTTGAAAAGGTGCCTCAACTCTGATAGGATGTAGGGGTAAGGGAAGAAGTTTTCTTTTTCCATCAAAGATTTGACACTTATGGCAAGACATGACCAAATTTTGAGTGTCTGGGAAAAGGGTAGGCCAATAGTAACCAGATCTAAGAATTTTGTTTGTTGTGGCCTTCTAGTAGAGGTGTCCTCCACATTCTCCGTCATGCAACTCATGCATGATTTTTCCTGCATCATCTTCAAGTAAACATTTAAGAAAAATTCCAACAACATTTTTCCAATATAATATCCCATCTACAATGCAAAAACTCAAATATTTTTTTTTCAAAAATCTAGCTTTAGTTTTAGACAGAGGAGGGGCATTTAAATATAAAAGCACATAAATAATGTCAGCATACCAAGGAGAATTCAGAAATGTTTCTTCAATAAAAGGAGTAGTATATTCTTCTATTTCTTCCAACATATCTACCATATTCATGTCTAGTGCTTGGAAGTTAGACTCAGCCATAAGTTTTGCTAATCCTTGGCCTTTAACTAGTTTGGTGGGCCTGATTTCTAAGTCATACTCAAGAATAGTTGCAATCCATTTTCCCCTTTTACCATCAGGGTCTTGACTTAGAATGTCCTTGACAATAGTATGTGGAACAAAAGCAATTATGTGAGAGTGTAAAATATATACCCTAAAGTCTTTTAATGCTTTCACTAATGCTAAGACTTGCTTCTCCATGATGTTATATTTAAGAGGAGCATCTCTTAAGGTCCTACTAAAGAAAGATATTGGTTTTTCTTGCCCCAAGTTATTATTTTGAAGTAATAATGCAGCTATTGTATGCTCAGATGCAAAAGAAAAGATATAAAAGTCATTGGTGAAATCTGGACTAATCAGGACTGGTGTTTGAGTAAGAGCTTGTTTGACCAGTTTGAATGATTGTTTAGCTGGTAAAGTCCATTTTACACCGAAAACTTTCTTAAGCATGTTTGTAATTTTTTTTAATAGCTCAGCAAGATTAGGGATAAACCTCCTTAGAAAATTTATCTTTCTGATGAAATATTGCAACTCTTTGAGGCTTCTTGGATGACTGATTTGTAATATGCCATCTATCCTTGTAGGGTCTATTTTGATTCCCTCTTCTGAAATTATATGGCCAAGAAGTTTATCCTCTTGGAGACCAAAGAGTGTCTTCTTGGGATTCAATGACAAGCCAAATTTCCTACACTTCTCAAAAACTTTTCATAGGTGAATCAAATGTTCTTCATCAGTTTTTGAGAAAACAGTTATTTCATGAAGGTAAATGATTTGAAATAGCCAATATCTTCAGAAAAGGCTATGTCCATGGCCCTTTGGAAGGTGGCCCCTGCATTCATTAATCCAAAAGGCATTTTGACATACATAAAGGTGCCCCAGGGTGTAGTAAAAGCAGCTTTTATTTGATCACTTGGGAGCACTAACACCTGGTTGTAACTTGAGAACCCATCTAAGAGGGATATTCTTTTGGACCCAACTACCCTTTGAAGTATATGGTCCATTTTGGGTAAGGGGTAGTTGTATTTTAGAGAGGCTCTGTTTAAATTTCTGAAGTCAATACAGAGCCTGATTTCCCCTGTTTTCTTTCTAACAGAAACTAAGTTTGAGACCCACTCTGAATACCTAATTGGCACAATGATCCCAGCAGCATGCATATTTTCAATTTCTGCCTTAACTAAAGGGAGTAAAAGAGGGTTTATTCTCCTTAGCTTTTGTTTGAAAGGATTTTTATTTTCTTTGAGAGGGATTTTGTGCTAAATGATGCTGGTATCATAGGATTTCAGGTCTTTGTATCCCCAAGCAAAAACATCTTTGAACTCTTGGAAAAGCTCTGTATATTGCATTTTTATGTGAGCTGGGAGAGTGCTAGACAGTTTGATCATCTTGGGTTCTGCTAGAATGCCTATGTTATGCTCTTCTGTATTTGTTTCCACAGGCTCCATTCTCGGTTCTTTGGCTACATCGTTAAAATCAAAAAGGTGTTCTAAAGGTGCTAGACCTCTTGGAATTTTATCATTTTTGAATTGTAAAACTTCCAAGTCTTCTTGGTTTGTGTTGTCAATTGTATATGCTTCAAAAGGATTTTCATAATTATTTATATCAGTAATATATGTCATTTCAACTTCTGGGATTTGTTCAATATACAAAATTTTTTCTTTATAGTTGGTTTCTGATATTGGTATGCTGAAATCATTTTCTAATTTCAAGAAATCATCTATGTGTTTGTCAGAATCAAACACTTGCCAGTGATATTCATTATCAGGCACAGCAGGCCTGTGTTTTACCTTTACGCTAAGTTGTTCATTTATTTCAGGCATTTGACAATTGCTGGCATTGAAAGCGAGTTCATTTGCTAGATGATTTAGTGCTCTTGGAATGAAAATAAGTTCATAATTTTCAAAGGTTTTCAATAGATCCAGGGCAGTGTTTCGATATTCCCTAAGTCTTGGATTTTTAGTTGAGTATTCTCCTTTGATTTGTATTATGATAAGCTCAGAATCTCCTAAGATGGATATCCTCTGGGCTTCTAACTGTTTAAGCAATTGTAAGCCTAGGAGAAGTGCTTCATACTCAGCAATATTGTTAGTGCATGGGAAATCTAACTTATATGAAAAATTCTGATTTGTATTTTGAATCCACACACCTGCTCCTGCACTTGTTTTATTACAAAATCCATCAAATTTTAGTGTCCAAAGTATGTCATCCTTATTTTCATTCTCTCGTTGCTGTTGATTTTCAATGTTTTTCATTTGATGCGAGGGAAGATTTGATTGTTCTGGTGAACTGATTGGGTTGATGTTTTCCTTATCTTTTTGAGTGATTTCATCTTCATTACATAAGACAAAGGAATCTAAACTCAATTAAATAGAATAGATTGGAGAGTTGTTTGGTTTGTCTATGTTGCTGACCATGTACTTCATGTGAGATTTTTTGTATAGTATTATGTTTTGGTTAAAAACAGGGATGGTGGAATAATACATGTCCATTTGAAGGCTTCCCTGAAGTTTGGCTCCACAAGATCTTGATAAGAGCATGCCATACTTAGGGGGAATGTCAGCTACAACTATGTCCATGAATAAACTCTTAGCAGGGATTTGAGATAAGTTAACACACAAATCTTTGATTAAACCCAAAAATTTGACTCTGCTTGAGTCAAAGGAATACAAGTCTTTGTATGGTTTAGTAATCTCTAAGCATAAGCTTTCCATTACCACCTTGGGCATTAGATTGTGTGAAGCTCCTGAATCTAACATGGAATTGTGTAAAATTTTCTCGTGTATGTTCAAGCTAACATAGAAGGGAGGGACAACCCCTTCTTGGTATTTTCCTTCAACTTCTAGACCAAACAACAACTCAGGTTTTTCATCTGTCAAGTTTAAGGTGTCAGTATCATTTCCTAAGTTTAAAGCTTTCAAAACTTGGTTTTTGTACACCTCTTGGGTTACTAGTTCAGCCAGGGGAATGGTAATTTTTATCTTAGCAATCTCTCCCTCAAGACTAAAAGGAACAATTGACTTGTTCATATTTACATCTGTATTTTCAATTGAATTCTTTTCAGCAATTTTGATTTGCTGAACCTTGTTTGGAATGGTAATTGGGATAGTTTTATTAGGACCACTAGCTGAAGTGCTAGGGGTGCTTTATTCAACATTTTACTGGACACTTTCGTCTTTTTTTATGTCTAGTTTCTTGGTCAAAATGTTGGTTTTTTCTGCTGTCTTTTTGGTCTGAGTTTCTGTGTTTTTCTTGACAGCAGTATTAGTGTTCCTATCCTTTAAGTTGTCTACATTCCCTTTGCTCCTAAGATCGTATTGTTTATGCACCTCCATGATTTCATTTTCAAACCCTAATCTATAGTCATTAAAATCTTCATAGGTGTTTGTACTGTGATCAGAGAAAAATCCTTGTTCTTCTTCAGTGAGGAAAACATCATCCCCACTGTCTGATCCAATCAAGTTTACATGAGATTCTCCCAACCTTTCCAACTCTCTATATTCCTCATATTGATCTACATAGTTCTGTTGGAAGGGAGGTCTAATCTGTTGGTCACTTTCTTTTTGCTTATCTTGATTGTTTTCTCTTCTATAATTCTGATTTCTCTTTCTGTTTTGGTTATTTTGAGGTTCTCTTGGTGGCACTCTCTCATTTAAGTTTATCTTCTCAATCATCCTCTCCATTACCTTCACTAGGTTTTCAATTCTTGTGTCATAAGTTGAGGTTGAGGGTAGTAGGTCATCTTTATAGGTTACCCTCTTCTCTGATCTCAACCTATTTCTTTTCTCAATTATGTTTGCTTCTATGCTCACAGCTCCTTTCTGCATGTCTTCTAAGGTTAAGTAATCCCTCTCCCTTAACTGATACATCATGTTAGCATCAAGGCCTTCGGGATATCTTACTAAGGCCATGCCTTGAGGAGGTTTCATGTGAGGTGGAAGAGCATTGTAAACGCTATTGAACCTAGTGGAGTAATCATGAACACTCTCCCCTTGATTTCTCTTGAGGCTGCTATACTCTGATAGTATTTGGAGAGGATTCTTTTTAAGTTCCCATTTGTTGATGAATGTTTGATGCAAGGCAGGGAGATCATTTATGCTGTTAGGAGGTAAGTTTTTAAACCATTTCTTTAGATCTCCTCCTAAACTTTGAGCGAAGATCCTCATCTTCACAGTTTCTTCTTCTATCTCCATGTAATCAAATGCATCTTCCATCCTATCTAAATGATGTTGGGTTTTTGTAGACTCTTTTCTAGTGAAATGAGGGATTTTGGATTGGTAATCATTTGGTAGGGGAAGTAGAGGTTGTGGTAACACTAGTGGGGCACACCATGTTGCCATAGCTGGAAATAAGGGTGGATTTACAAGGGGTAGGTTTGTAAAAGGGAAAGTGGGGTGAAAAGGTGTGTTTTGCACAATGGTATTATGGATTGGATTGGAAGAAATACTTGGGCCAACAAACTGATTTTGAGCAGACTTATTATGGAAAAGGCTAAAGTGATGAAGAAGCTGGGAGTCAGGAGGAGTGGAAGGTGAGGCTTCTCTACTGAAGCTTTGTTGCAAATCTGCAGTATCAAGGTCAGTTTGGTTTAAATCACCTTGAGATCTAGTTCTGAATATGTTCTTTGTATGATGTAAATCAAAGTGTGAACCCTCTAAGACAACAAGGTTTTTAGGGAAATAATTTGTTCTTAAGAGGCTCCTATTAGCAGCTGATTTTCCAGAGTCAGAAGTCTGCCACAGAATTCTTTCTAGATTGTCAATGATTAAAGGAGGATTTGGGTCTATATGGGATCTAGTGTTGATCCTATGTGAAGCCAGACTGTTTTTCAAAAATGAGAGAGGTCGGGGTTTTTAGGGACTGTTTTTGGGAATTTTACCTCTCACGATGTCTTATCTAGTATGGGACCAGGCTTCTAAACTTCTTCAAGGCTGGTTAACACATTCCTAAAGATATTTGGGAACCTAGATGAGTAATATGCCTACTGGAGCTAGTGGAGTCGCCAGGTGGAAACTTTTTAGCTTTTATGAAGGTAAAATATTGGATGGTTCCACCACCATGTTTATTATGAAGCCAAACTGAAATGTTTTTGGGTTTTTTTGAGTTTTTTTCGGTCTTACAGGTTAAGAGAGTGTCCTAAATCTGATTTAACACTTAGCTAAGGTGTTTAATCATACAGGGTTCACTCTTATGGCTCGGTAACTGATTCCTTCAAGGTTTGATAGGGTTCAATGAGAATCCTAAGGGTTACTTAGTTTGTAACTGATTCAATTAAGTCATATCATGATTACCACTTGTTAGGTAGTGCTTGAAGAAGGTTACTTATGTTATACTGGACAATGAGTGTTTTAATTTTGAATATTTTACTCAGGGTCCCACCGTGATCGCCATTATGTTGGTGGCGATGAGGTGGCTGATAATCACTGTATAGTCTTTGAAAATAAGGGATTTCTGGAGTCCTAAGGGGTACTTAGATTGTCACTGACTCATAAGGTCCCACCATGATCACCATTATGTTGGTGTCCCGTGTTTTGATAGTTTGGCAAATCAAAATACAAGGCAACATCAGAACCAATCTTTAGAGTTCCAGGATCTAGTCCTCCTCTTCTCAGAGAGGGATCTCTCAAATGTTTTTTTGCAAATTTTTATCTTGTGTGCTTTGAGTATTGGTTTTAGACTAGTTATTAAGTGCAGGTGTTTGTTTATTTTTTTGGTTGAATTGATACAGCAGAACATGAAAGGTCTAGGAAAGATATACAGAATGGAGAAACATCTGGTTCAATGGGAAATGGAGTCAAGAATAGGTCATAACATACTCATCAATGGATATGGGATATCAGAGAGAAAATCTAACTTGGCCACAGGATCCTTTTGTTTTTGGAATGATATGGACATCAATGATTTGGAAAGAGAAGTTTAATTCTCAAACAAGGGGAATTTGAAAGCACAACTTGAACAATAAAGGGCTATTTGGTAGACAGGGCTAACCATAAATTCTACAAATCACACCTTTAAGAAAATAATGATTTCAAAACAACTTTTGAGATGAAATCTAAGATTCGGGGAACACCCTATTTCCTCAAAGATTTTATTTCAAAAGACTTAGAAAACATAAAGATTCACTGATAATTGCAGTCATAGAAGAGGGAACACCTAACACATCTATGATCACAACTATAAAGCCCTTTTCTTCTAGCTTGTTTAAGAAGTAGGACAAAGGGCAAGATCGGGAAACTGAGACCTCCTTGGCTTATTGTAGTAAGCAAAGGGAGACTTCAATAACAGCCTTTTTAGTAGGCAGTGACTAAGCGGGGAGGAACCATAAATCATGTTGAAACCATATTATTCAAACTATCTCAAAATAATAAACATGAGATAAAGAAGATTAAAGACTCTAAAATGCCTCGGCACTTAAAGAAAACATGAAACGATTGAAGAATGAACGGATCTAAAGGTGCTTCCGAGTCATTTCTTGGCATAAAAGTTTCAACCTCTTGTAGTAAGAAATCTTCGAGGGAAGAGAATGGCAGGAGAAAGCGTGTCTAAGCAGTTGAGAATAAAAAAGCTACCAATAGCGAGCTCATGGATCAATGGTAGAGCCTTCTCGGGAACAGCATGACAACATCATCACGGCTTCGAAGACTTCAATTTGTTCTTCAACTTCAACATACTATGTGTTGGTGTATTTCAGAGAGTTTCAGTATTACAACTAGTGATCAACCAACCAACACTTTCTCATCTTCTCCAATAGTATTTATAGAAAAAATGAGGAGGTGGAATGGGATAAAATATCTTCTAAGTTCAATTAATATAGTGCACTGTCTCTCGACCTTTGAGGGGCTTAATAGAGAAGATTTTTGGTATTTCCCTTGTATTAATTGGTTAACATTAACTATTAGGCTTGCTGGAAAGAATTTGTTGACTTCAAGGCTCCTCGTTATCCTTGCAATAACTTCTGCTGACAGTTTACAATAAGTTCCTTTGGTTGAATTAACTGTTCAGCTGTATTGATGCGAAATATCTCCTGGTCTGGTAATAAATTTGGCCTTCTTTTGATTGATTTGAGGCTGTAGGTGGCTCTGTGGTAGCTAGGGGATTCAATTAGCCCCTGATGTGGCAGCGTAGGCTCTCTGTCTGAGAAAAAACTCATGATTTGATTCAAACTGTGTTTAGTTGGGAGGATAAGGCTTTTAATAATCAATTTTAGCCATAATCCCCCACAAATCTGTCTTCAATCTTCCGTGCTGGTGCGTTTTTGTCTCTCAACATTGATATTCTTTGATTTGTGATTGACTTGCTGTGTTTGTTAGTATGCAGGGCTGCACAGGGATTGAATGGCATCAATGCCTTATGAACCATTGATAAAACATGGATTAAAACCTGTGAATGATTCCTTTTGATGAAATGAAGGTAGGAGGATCGTCACCCTCTGTCTCTGAATTTCCTTCAGACATAGCGGAGAAATCATTGGAACCCTACAAAATACAAAAACATTATGAAATCCTGCATGTATAGGTTAACTGCTTCAGAAGGACATGTGGAATGAGCGTGGCCGTTGGATGGCATCATCTAATGGTCGAGATTGATTAGAGGAGGTCAAAGGAGAGCGGAGGAGGAAATTAAATCAGAACCATTGATTGTGCAGGGATCAACGGTCGGGAGCGAGGGTGACTAAACAACGTGAAGGGGTCACGTTTTTAGAAAAATAAAAATAAAAATGGGAAAAAGGTTTAAAACCTTTTTTTTAGCGAAAAAATGATCAAAAATCATGTTCGGGGTTCGGGACGATCGTGGGCCGTCGGATGAGATCGGCCCACGCGATCAACAACGTAGAATAGGCGCCAATGAACCTTAGAAAACATGCCCGGACATCAAACCTTTAATAAAATCTAGATGGATAAAACCCCCGGGTCCGGAAATGTTGACTGGACGAGGAATTAGGGCGATGAATTGTGGGCCGTCGATCTGCAGATCAGTTCGATGGCGGAGATGCTTTTAATACCGCATCGTACCCTGAGTTATCGCACGAGAATCTTCAGAGAGTGACTACCATCCGATGAGCAGCCCCAGATTGGACGGTGGACGTCAATATCGCGCCGGGTCCATGTCCAATATTTAACGTGCGATGAGCGGCGGTTTTTGAATAGTGCTCAAGACCACGCGTCGGGCGGTGAATGGAATCGCTGCCGATCGGGAAAAAACCGCCCTCTGCTTGAAAGCGGTGCAATGGATTCCGCCTGGTTTTGCAATAATAAGTGGCTGGCAGGGACCACCGGGGCGATGTATTGCGCACCGTCAATCTGCAGATCAGATTGATGGTGGAGAGTGACTAGAACTTTGCACCGGCAGAAAACTTTAGGATATAATAAAATCGATGAATTTATATACACGAAGTTTTATACTTTGGGCGGAAATATTAATATTCAGTATGGCTTGGCACCCGTCTGCGAGGCCTTTGGGCGTATGGAAGATAATATGACCGAGGGGGATAGAACGAAGGGCTAATTGGCCTCTGGGTTTTTAATAAAGGGAAAAGGCTTGCGTTCTTTGTTTTCCCCCGATTGAGATAAGCACCCACATGGCTTAGCGCCTCGTTCTAGTACCAGGGTGTATGGAAGGGAAGGGTTAAAGACTTAGCCCAAGGGGGCTTAAGTCTATAAGATATAAAAAATATGATTTTTATAGATCTTCAATGTTTTTCAAAGGTTTTGAGGGTTTTGATAAGGCAAGAAAGGGTCTTTAAACCTTATCAAAGGGATTTTGATGAAGGGAAGATGGGGAAAAACATGAAAATGAGGGATTTTCATGGGAAAATGGAGGAATAAAATGAGGTTATTTTTGGAAGAGGGGAGAGGGGAAAAATGGTGTTTGCAGCAGCATTTCCTCAATGAAATTAGCAGAATTTTAGAGTTTTTTAGATAGGAACAACAGTGAAGATTTGGATAGAGGCATGAGGCCTTCAAAAGTCTTCAAGAGCCAACACCTTTTAGCAATAAAATTTGTTCCTTGAAGGCTCCAAAAGTTTTAGCCACCTTTTGCTATAACAAATTTTATAGGTGGCTAACATGTCTCAAGGGAAGTATGCCTAGGAGATACTGGAGAAGTTTCACATTCAAGGCTGCAAGCCTATAGACACTCCTCTTCCAGGAAATTGGAGGAAATAGGATGCTACATCGGCAGAGGTAGTGGATTCCATTTTTTATCGACAGTTGGTGGGTTCGCTCATGTATTTAGTTAATACAAGACCGGACATATGCTATGTGGTGAACCAGCTTTCACAAGCGATGGTTAAGCCTACCAAGATCTTTTGGAAGGCAGGAAAGCATGTCCTGAGGTATCTTAGGGGCACATCTGAGTATGTATTATGGTATATATAGATGGATGAGGTGAATTTTCATGGCTTCATGGATGCAGATTGGGCAGGCAGCCCAACAGACAGAAAGATCACATCAGGAGGGGTTTTCAGTATTGGATCTACAACAGTTTATTGGTACTGCAGGAAACAAAGATCCGTGGCACTCAGTTCAGTGGAAGCAGAATGCATGGCAGCAAGTCAAGCTGCATATGAGGCTATCTAGATGAGGAAGATCCTGGTCAGTTTGTTCAGTTCACATTTAGATCCTACAGTGATACATTGTGATAATCAGAGTTGCATTAAACTCTCGATTAATCATGTGTTTCATGATAGATATAAACATATTGATATCCAATATCATCATATCAAAGATTGTGTGCAGTGGAAGATCATGTTTCTTTAGTACATTCCTATGGAATATCAGGATGCAGACATTCTGATGAAGGCGCTCACCAGGAGAAAATTCAAATACCATAGAGGCAGGATCGGGGTGAAGGATAATCCCTATCGTGTTGAGAGGGAGTGTTGAGATTCAAAAAGATGATGAGCTTAGTGAAAATCAGTCACCTTCACTAAGTGGGCCCGCAGGATATTTTTAGGTGTAAGTCTCTTTTTAGACATGGTGATCATATTTCAGAAGTTGCAAGATGCTATTTGTGGATGGTTGGTCAAGTTGGAAAAATAGATGAAATCTATTTTTAGAATATTGGGCGAAGTCTATTTATAGATTGTCGATCTAAAAATAGATGTGATGATTATTATTAGCTCTTAATAATAATCCAACAAAAAAAATCAAATTATTCTCTTGGAGCAATTAATTTCAGTGTACAGATTTGGAAAATTAGTGGGTTGAAGGAATTACGCAATTCTTAGGGTTTACTGGTGGTTCATGCATGGAGGACTCAGTTAGAACTGAAGTGGAAAATTTATGACAGAGTTGGAAGAGTAGTTCATGGAGTTTTTATTTAGTTTAACTCAGTTAATGGAGTTAAACTCAGTTGAGCTAGTTGTATCTAGTCTAATTAAATGATACTGATCAGAACTGGATCAAGGACCTAAGGATTAGCTCAAAATTCAAAATTACAGGATTGGGTTGAAACTAAGATGGTTGCACTGGTATCATCTTCTTTATTCCAGTGCCACAAACAGTTTGAAAAATAGACACCGTATGAAGAATTTATTTCATTTTGAATGCCGAGTGGGTCCGGCAGAGCATGGAGTGGCCAATCCTCTTCCCATGGAACCTCATTGTATGACCAGTGTGGAAGCTTAATGTTAAGAGCACTTAAGGAGCCTAATATTAGGTTTAATATTTAATTAAGCTTCATTTAAGTGGAGTTTAACATGGCGGAGATTCTGGAGGTGCTCCCAAATTTAGGCGGACTTCCACTTTTAGTGGAGTCAACTGGCAGTTGCCCCACATTTAGTGGAGGAAATCGGGGAAAAACAATTTTGGTCATAAATCCCTCATTATTGAACCAAATTGGATGCAATTTTGGTCAATTTTAAGTCCCTTCGACCTTCTGGAGACTTTGGGATATGTTTTAGTTCGAATTCAGGTGAAATTCAGTAGCTTTTACTTCAGGTAATATGAAGAAGCCATCAGGGCCACCATGAGACAAATTCAGTTTGAGGCATAACCGGGGGAGTTAGAGTCCTTTTCCAGAGTTCCAATAGGCTAAATTAGATAATTTAGATGTTATGAATCTGATGAAATGGTTTTTAGAGCCTGTAGATAGCATTAGAAAGCCAAAACGCTTCATTTAAGTTCCAGAGGTCATTTTTGCCTACTTTTTCCAGCAGCAGTGTAGGGCCTAGCCAAGGGAGATAGAGACCATTTGCAGTGGAAAAGTGGTCATTATTGACTGAAAATTTGATTCTAAATCTAATGACATAGGTTTCAGAAAGTTTGGATAACTTATAGAGGTCGAAAACTCAGCAGAGAGGTTTTCTTTAACCTTAGTGCCAAGGGGTGCCGACAGTGTATGGAGGTGAAACCGGAGTAGCCGGAGGCCGTTTCTGATGAAAAAATAGTCGAACTTGGCTATTTTAGACATTTTGGAACCAATGGAAGTGTTTTAAGAACATTTTGAGAACTTATAGAGCTCTAAAAGATTATGTGAATTTCTGGGCAGCCCTGGGCAAACTGTGGAGGATAGCCTATTTGGGGAATGCGGTGCTCAATTTGAGCAATTTATCAGTTGATATTTGATGTTTTATGTGTATTGGATAAAAAATCAGTGGTTTCAGTGACAGAAACATAATTCTGAGGGATTTTTTTCTATTTAGAAGCTTAGAGTAGCTTAGTGCACCGACAGAAGGAATCGTGTCAACAAAAGCCCAAAGATGTTTTCTAGAGTTTGGACAGCCAATTGAGGGATATTTATGGTAATTTAAGTCCTTTGGATCATTTTTTTATTCATTGGAATTAAGTATTTAATTTGTAAAAAAAATTACCATAATCCCAAAGAGCTGAGTCATGATGACAAAGCTCAAAGGAGATGTAGCCCACGAGATTTCGAGTGAACTCCTAGATTAAAAATGATGTTGTGTTTGAATGATTATTTTATACATTATTTTTCTGTCATACATGTTAAATTACAACAAGAATAAATTAATTTAAGACACATAAATAGTAAAAATTCATACACCACTTTCAAATAAATAATTCCGCAAAATTGTCAAGTACAAGCTAGATCATTTTTAATTTAAATTGAGTGGTAGGTTCTTGAAATACATACAAGTTATCCAGACCATTTTCAGATCAGGTTGGTATCGGAGCATAGTTTCTTGCTTGATAGAGAATTTGGTTGCTTGATTGTATAGCTTGAAAGGTTTTTAAACAATGTAAAAGATTGACTATTTTACTGTTTGCAAACTGATTGTTGTTTGAGTTTGCTTGAGATTTGGGGATAGATACTGATTAGCTAAGTCTTGGATAGGACAAAAAGGAAGAAAGGACAAGGAATCTTCCTTACCCCAAAGGACCTCAAAATCACCCTTGGAACACAAAGCCTCTTGACGATTGTTTGTTAAGAAGCTCTTGGAGTTTGTTTGTTGTTTGTTTGCTTGAATAAGAGTTGGTCTTTACAGTCATTTGGTTAAAAAAGATTTGTCATTTGTTTTGAAAAGATTTGAGAACTTTGTTGAAGTTCCTTTTGTTCATTGACATCATAATGACAACATCTGCAAGTGAAGTTTCCTCCTTCACAAGATTCTTCGATGATGATATGAAGCGTGAGTTTATTATATTGAAGGACATGCTGAATATTTTGTTTAAGGATAAATGAGAAAGCACTGAACTTCGTGAAAAGTTGTTTTCCATGAAGGAAGAGAAGGAAGAAATTCTTCAAATATTGCATGATATGGAGAGGCAACTCCATCAAGCCCAAGAGGCTTTGACCAAGAAAATGCGTGAGGAAGAGGTAATCCATTCTAACTTGTCTTCAGTTTCCTCTTTAGAAAGATATGTTGGTTCTTTCGAAAAACATACGAAGGTATAGGGTCCAAATTAATGATTAAAATGGGCTATGAAGGCAAATGATTAGGAAAGCATGCACAATGCATGGTTGATCCCATTTCAGTTGAGGAACGGCCCAAGAATCCTAGTTTTGGTTATGTGCAGTTTAATGGCGAAGACTCCAAATCCTTGAAAGCATGTGATGCTACTTTAAAGAGAACCTTTATTCCAAGTTCTAAGATGAAAATATGTCAAATTTGTTTCAAAGATGATTGCCATTGCTTTCAGCCTTTGTTGTAGTAAGTAGATGGAAGACATGTAGCTTATGGTGAGCATACAAGTTCATACAGTTTTCAAGATAAGAATGATGATGTTAGCCTGCAAATGAAAGTTGTAGCCTCTACTAGTTCATCTTCTCATGAAGACAAAAAGGATGAACATTCAAAGAATCACAAGAGGTATAAATCTTCTCATGATCAATTTTATTGTGTTTCTGCAAAGCATGATAATTTTGCATGCTTAAATGGAAGAAAGGTTTGTTGTACATATTGTATTCGTTTTAACCATCACGTTTCAAGATGTTGGATGAAGAAGAAAGCATACAGGAAGCAGATGAGGCAAAGACAACTTTCAAATAAGGTGTGTGATTTTTGCACATATTGCCAAAAGAGGGGACATTTTTTCTCTCATTGTTGGACTTTCTATCCAACTAGTCGTCCAAAGCACATGCAACAACAAGACAAAAAGATTGGCGCACGTGGAACTATGGATTCCATTATCGATCTGAAAATGGAATATTCACATGAAGAAGTGTTGCAGCAACAAAATTCACCATGGAAGTGGCTTGGAAAGAAGTGGATGGACTTCTTAATGCATTAAGAAATACTCCTTTGTACATATGCACATTTCGGTTGTATGCATGTATTTCTGTTGAAAAGTTTGATGTAATATTGCATATAAATGCGGTTCAGTTGAAGGAATTTCTTTGTTGTTGAAATTTTTTTCTGTAGAGGTATAAAAGATGAGTATGATACTCACTTATATTGAAGAAATATATTTTAGTTCAGTTCTTATAGTCACCCACATGTTTTTTGGATTATGTACTTGTTGGTACTTGAAAGGAAGAGTTGAAGGTGTACATGTGCATGGAAGTTGTATGTGTAAATAGCGAACTGTAAATAGGTTCATTGTACATTGATACATGCACATGTGGTTGTCAAGATGTATCATGTTGTTTATCAACTTCTGATGATTGTGTCGCACATGTTTTTCGACTTGTGTCGATTGTGTTGCACACTTTTAACATTGATTTTATGTCAATTGTATAGCACATTTTATGACGACTTGTTGTTGATGTCGCATGTTGCATGAATTATGTTTGAGCCACCTTGGATCATTGATCAAGGCAACGATGTTTAGATTCCTTCTGCAAATTTCTCTCCATAAATTTTCTGAGTGAGTGCAAGAAAGGCAGCTCTTGACAGGAGGATAAGCGCGTCGAGGAAGGGAAGTGTGAATTTCTTTCTAGTTGTGATTAAAAGTCACTAGCCATGCAAGGCAAGTCTTTGGAAGCCGAAGAGAAGAGGGTGAAGTACTCTCATTTGCTGTACAGATCAGTTTTAGTAGTCCAAGAGAGATTTTAGTGTCCAAAAGCTTCTCATTTGGGAGGTGTGATCATAACTGGATCAAGGACCTAAGGATTAGCTCAAAATTCAAAGTTATAGGATTGAGTTTAAATTAAGATGGTTACATAGGTCTCGTCTTCTTGATTCTGGTGCCTCAAATAGTTTGAAAAACGGAGACCGTATGAAGAAGTTATTGCACTTTGAATGCTGAGTGGGTTTGGCGGAGCATGGAGGGGCCAACCCTCCTTCCATGGAACCTCATCATATGACCAGTGTGGGAGCTTAATGTTAAGAGTGATTAAGGAGCCTAATCTCAGGTTTAATATTTAATTAAGCTTCATTTAAGTGGAGTTTAATATGGTGGAGATTCTGGAGGCACTCCCAAATTTAGGCAGACTTCCACTTTTAGTGGAGTTAACTGGCAGTTGCCCCACATTTAATGGAGGAAATTGGGGCAAAGTTTTTTTGGTCATAACTCCCTCATTATTGAACAAAATTGGATGAAATTTTGGTCAATTTTGGGTATTTTATACCTTTTGGAGACTTTGGGATAGGTTTCAAGTCGAATGGAGGTGATCTTCAGTAGCTTTTGCTTTAGGGAAGATGAAGGAGCCATCAGGGCCACCATGAGACAAATTCAGTTTGAGGCCTAATCAGGGGAGATAGAGTCCTTTTGTAGAGTTACAATAGGTTAAATTGGATAATTTCGATGTTATTAATCTGATGAAATGGTTTTTAGAGACTTTAGAAAGCGAAAAAGCTTCATTTAAGTTCCAGAGGCCATTTTTGCCTTCTTTTGCCAGCAGTAGTGTAGGGCCTAGCCAGGGGAACTAGAGACCATTTCCAGTGAACCAGTGGTCATTATTGACTAAAAAATTGATTCTTAATCTATTGTCAGAGGTTTCAGAAAGTTTGGATAATTTCTAGAGGTAGAAAACTCAGCAGAGAGGTTTTCTTTGACCCTAGTGCCAGGGGGTGCCGACAATGTATGGAGGTGAAACTGAAGTAGCCAAAGGCCGTTTCTGATGAAAAAATAGTTTAAATTGGATATTTCAGACATTTTGGAACCAACGGAAGTGGTTTCAGAACATTTTGAGAACTTCTAGAGCTCAAAACGCTGATGTGAAGTTCTGGGAAGCCCTGGGAAAACCGTGGAGGATAGCCTATTTGGGGAATGCAGTGCTCAATTTGAGCAATTTATCAGTTGATATTTGATGTATGATGTGTATTGGATAAAAAAATAGTGGTTTCAGTGATAGAAACATAGTTTTGAGGGAGTTTGTGCCATTTAGAAGCTCAGAGTAGCTTAGTGCACCGACAGAAGGAATCATGTCAACAAGAGCCTAAAGCTGTTTTTCAGAGTTTGGACAGCCAATTGAGGGATATTTATAGTATTTTCAGTCCTTTGGATAATTTTTTCATTCATTGGAATTAATTATTTACTTTGTAAAAAAACTTACCATAATCCCAAAGAGCTGAGTCATGATGACAAAGCTCAAAGGAGACGTAGCCCACGAGATTTCGGGTGAACTCCTAGATTAAAATTGCTGTTGTGTTTGAATGATTATTTACTGCATTATGTCACTGTCATACATGTTAAATTACAGCAAGAGAAAATGAATTTAAGACACATAAACAATAAAAATTCATACACCACTTTCAAGAAAATAATTCCGCAAAATTGTCAAGCACAAGCTAGATCATTTCTAATTTAAACTGAGTGGTAGGTTCTTGAAATACATACAAGTTATCCAGACCATTTTCAGATCAGATACACTAGTGAGAGTGGAGTGAATTAATTATTTAATTAATTCACAAATAATAACTCATTAATCAACTGAAAAAATACAACAGTTAACTATAGTGCATGTCAGTTCCAGTGGAGACCCAGTGGAAAGATAGGTGAAAGGGCAAGATGGACTATCCGTTGTGACTATAGTGACGCATTGATTGCACCACACACACATTGGAGTTGTCAATGAGGATTGGGTAGTGCAAGAAAGGTAGATTCAAATTCATTTATGGGTCTTCTTTAGCAGGGATTGCGCAGTGGAGGCAGGCTATTAGGTGACAAGAAATCAGTGCATGGAATTGCATATTTCTTCTGATTAGTGTGTGACGATTGACTGTACTGAGAGGTTGATGTACTAAGCTTTGCATGAGATTGTTACATGATCTCCATGATACATAATATATGATAGTTGGGGTTTTGACCTTCAGCCTTTCCCGTTAAACAACTATGTTATGTGCGATTGTTTTTATTCCTTCATGTGTTTGCAATTGAGTTTAAATTTCTGCAAAAGATTAATAGTGGAAGGATTATGTATTTAGTGTAGAAATTATATAACATATGCATGTATATATCCAGATTCTCCTGGTCTAATGGAATTGGCTTCACCACAAGTGAGGCGGATGCAAACCTGTACCAAATTGTGGTGGAGGGTAAGCTTTTAATCATTGTTCTTTATGTTGATGATTTAATAATAACGGGTGATGAGAAGTTGATACACTCATGCAAGGTAGATCTTGCAAATGAGTTTGAGATGAAGGATTTGGGCCTCCTTCATTATTTCCTTGGATTGGAAATATGGCAGCGGGAAGGTGAATTGTTTGTGTCTCAAGGCAAGTATGCTCGGGAGATACTGGAGAATTCGAATCTAAAAATACAAAACACAATAAAATGTAAACTAAAACAATATGGAAATAAACAGAAAAAACCATAAAAATAGACAGAAAGTCTAAGCCATTGTATTAATATGGAGGTGAAAACAATACAACAGTTCTTCCAAATAGATAGCACTCAAGCCGACAAAAGTGGGTTGGAATGGCCTCAAGCTCTCCCACTGAAAACACTTCTCTCTGCTGCGCTGCTGGAGTTCTCCCTCTTCTTTGCCCTGCTAGAAATGTTGTTGCTGGGTGAATAGGACTGCGTAGAAAAATCTGGGATTTAGAATCCATAATTTATGGAAAAAACCTAGAATAACCCATAAAGAATTTCTGGATTGACTGACCTCGGAAAATCACCCTCCTAGGATTTAAAATGAATAACTACAGGGTATGCAGAACTATGGGCTGAAATGAAAGATAGAATAGCTGCAAGTACTCATAAGCCTGGCTATTGAAGGGTTCATCCCTTCAATGGATTCCAAGAATAAACGTTATGGAATTTCACCCTCTTCTAATGAACTCTGCTATTGGACTGCGTAAGTCACTAAATGACTGTGCAACACTAGAGGGTCTGCAACTGGCCTGAATGCCGAATCATGGGATCAGCTCACATGGACAATAATAATCCTCTCCTGAGTAGGCACTCGAAGTCCCCCAGGAATGAGGTTAGGTTCTACGCTCAGAGAGACCCTCGTGCTAATAGCACTACAGACTCGGCTAAACAGCTCAAGCATTCTCAAGTCATGAACATCAAGAAGATAATAATAATCCAGAATGATCTCCATGGATACCTTGGCCCTTTTTTTTATACTTGTGGAACCTTCACACCCTAGGCCCCACACAATAATGATGGTACTCTGATGGCCACTAACCTCCATTATGACTGCGTTTTCCTCCATTGTCTCCACTACCTCCATGAATGCGTTGTTGATTTGGTCAAATTGATCCCATCCACATGCACTAACCCAAATTCACACCAAGGAGTGGTTTATTCATTATGACCCTATCTAGATGCATATATCCACATTCACATTAAGAAGTGGTTTTATTCCTACTAAAGGGATTTATGGTTCCCTCTACCCTCTTATTCATTTATTAATTAAGGAAGACACAATTTAATATTATTATTAGCTAAAATCTAAATTAGGAATATTATGATAAGAAGCATTTCCATATCATAGGAAATGTAGAAATAACAGTGTACCTTTTTCAGGCTATGAGAGAAGAAGATCCATCTGGTCTTTCCATAGTGCAAAATTTTGAAGGAAAGGCTAAATTATATATCAAAGAAGAACAATTATAAATAAAGAGGAGTTGTTAGCTTGAAATTGTTCGAATAAATAAATAGATTTTTGTAAGTTTTCTTGGCAGATGAATAACAAGAGGTACTGATAAAGACACTTGGGAAAGTTGATAAATGTACTACCAGTAGTTGTCATCACCCAAATTGGGCTTCATTATATTTGATATTTTATTGTGAAATTAAAATTCAAGTATTCATATAGTCCTGGGTACCACAATTTCAAAGGTGCTTCTTTGAGAAGAGACCAACAATGTTTATGTACAAAGTTGGTTAAGTAAAGGAGTTTATTGTGAAACAACTACAAGAATAAATGAGCAACTCCATGGAAATGGGAACCATACATGCAGAAAATTTCTGGAGGAATTTTGTTCACATCTTGTTATGGTCACCAGGTTGTTAACGTAGTCACTGAAGATGTCAATAAAAACTACAGAAACTACATTATAACATACAAAATGGCAGAATTATGTTTTTTATTTATTTGCAGTCATATTATTCCAATGAACAATAGTATTCATTTTGGCAATTTTACCCTTAAGTGAAAGGCCTTTGCAGGGAGAATATTCACTATTTTTAAAATTATCTTTTGCAATTCATTTTATCTCAATTTTATAGAACATGTGGCAGAGTTGAACAAACTTAAAGGAAGATGAACAAAGTTTCAGGAGAAGCTAAAACCACTTCAGATTTCCAAGTAAAAAATCGGCAAATTGAAGATCAAACTCCAAATTTCCAGCATACATTTTGAGCAGGTTGAGATTTCCAAACAGAATATCAAAAAAAAATTCAACCACTTCATTTTTAAGTGGAAAAACATCTAAATCCTTTCATATTTTAATCCACGAGACTTTCAATCGGTTCCAGATTTCTTACAATTGATTAGGAATTGTTTTTATTTTTAGTTCATTATTGAGATTTTTATTGTAGAAATATTGAAACAATTTTAAGATTGATGTTTCCTATATATATTGTTTCATTTTCATTGTAAAAGGGTTGGTTTTTTATGCCAAAAATCTAACATTTTTTGTAAAGACTTTTTTCTACAGAATTTTCAATTAAAGTTTTTTGGCTTTAGTTTTATGACATAATTTTTTCTTGATGCATGTATTTTCTTGTGATACATATCTTTTTCCTGCATACGTTTGAGGTAATATAGGAGTGCTGGGTAAGGCTAGGTTGAGTTTTTATCTCTCTGATAGCTCCTACAAAGTTATTTTCATTACTGAGATTAGCTAATTGAGAAGTTTGTTTAAATTAGTACCTCTATATCATTAAATTATTTCCTCTAGTTATCTATTAAATGTATTAATGTCGTTTATAGAAATTCTTCTATGTGCATCTGCTCTTGTTAGATGATTAAGTATTTAGGGATGATACTTGATTATCTAATTTATCTTCTATTCCTCTACGAAAATCTTTCAATGCTATGTGATTCTATTATAATTGAACGTTGGCACTTGATGAGGTCTCTGCAAGAGAGGGCTTTATCTATTAACCAGGGATTGGAGACCCGAAGCAACCACCTATACAACAAATCTTAGATCTGAATGTTTTGTTTCATAGGTTGGTGTCTAGTGACAACGAATAACATTAAAAATCCTTGTAACACTTGAGGGAGCCCCCTCTGGTTTGAGGGAAAAGTTGAACCTAAAGATTGGTGAAGTTGGTTTATCGGCGCAGTTTCGCAGCTAAGAAATACCTTCGAGAAACATATACAAAAATTTCATGACAATGTGTGTAGCTAGCCAGAGGGCCACTTGAACCATTTGGTAGGCTCTCTCGTCTCTCAGAATCAAGCCAAATCCCTTTTGGGTTTTGTTGGCCTTGTTGAGAAAAAAACACCAACTCCAATTTCATATTTTTTTTAGCACAACTGAGGGCCAATTTCCTATTTCTTTTCAGCATTAGTGGTAGTGAATTTCCTAGGCCATCACAAATATTTTTGGTGAAGCTGTTCTAGCACTTGGGCATCACAATTTCAACCTGGGTCTTGCCTAGCTTGTTGTAGCAAGCCCAAGTTCCTCTTTTCATACTCATATGTAATTTTTTCCACTTGGAATTAATAAAATGACTCAAACCTTTAGTGCATTTTCTTTAGATTTTTGTTTTTCTATGTATGTGTCGAATTTCCTAGTTGTTGTTATAGTGTATGTTCAGTTATTCACTTAATATTTCCAATTAGGAATATTACATTGTTTGAATTACAGAGTCATTATTAGTGTCACATATTTTTATAGAAAGGAATTGTTTTCGATCCAACAAAGATATACACTATTATGAAATGGTTGGTCCTACAAATGTACATGGAGTACATCATTTTATGGGCTTGGTTGGCTACTATAGCATATTTGTTGAAGGTTTCTCAAATATTTTGAACCCTATCACATAACTACAAAAGAAACATAATAAATTTATATGGATGGAATAGTGTGTACAAGTGTTCAATAAGCTTAAAATAATTGTTAACAACAAATCCCATATTAGAAGTATCAAATATGGAGTAAGACATTCTAGTTTATATGGATGCTTCAAAAGAATGATTAGGTACAATTCTAATGCAATAAGGTATAATGATAGCTCACATCTCAATAAAATTAATACCATATGAAGAGGACTACGTGACGCATGACTTAGAACATATTTCAATAGTGCATGTGTTAAAAATTTGGAGACATTACTTAGTTGGAAGAGAGTCTAAATTGAATATAAGCCATAATAGACTTCAAACATTTACACATAGTAATTTAAGTATTAGATAGAGAAGATGGATAGAATTATTGATTTTGTGTAATTTTAACATAATATATATTAAATGAATGCTCAAAGTGAAATTGGACATGTGATAGCTCCTGCTACCACCGTAACAAATTTCCTAGCATTTTATCTATTCTCTTGGGAATAAGAATTGACCTCTTGATCACTCAAATTTGGGCCACTTGTTAACATCCATAGTGTCCACGTTGTTAGTTTTTGTAGTATCGGGTGTCTTCTAGCCTTGAAATTTTGTGGAGAGGCTAAAATACATGAGTTATCCAAAACCCAAAAACAGTTTATGGAAATTCCACCTAAGGACGACTTAATTATATTATTTTTCATTTTTTAAATATTTCCCAAGTATAAACTTAAAGAATATGTTTAATTAATCAGAATTAATTAAGTCATGGTGTCATGTTCTAGACTCACATGCATTGATTGCAAGTTAATCCTAGCCATTGATTAAGATCTAATCTTGGTCGTTGAAGTATCAACAAAGGATTATAAGAGAAGTTAATGGGGCTTGGATAAGAAACACTTGAGCAGTTTGATTTTACTGGGAAATGGATTCTGAGAGTAGCAACTTTTTGTTGTCGGAGAGAGATTTAGTGAGGTCAAAGAAGTGAGAGAGGAGCAAAGATAGTGAAGTTAGAGGAGGAATTCCAGATTTGGTGAGTGCATTTGTAGAGAGGTAGAGAAGCCATAGTGAGGTTGACGTAGTGGCAGTGTATTAGCTTCAGTGGGAAAATTCGTATTTGTTGGGGAGAAGTAGTGATTCTACACTGGAAGGTAGGAAGATTTTCCTAAGGCCATGAGAGTCAGTTTCTTAGAAAATAACTGACAAGACATCTTGAGGTGATGTAGTTCCATGCTGAGTGATGCAGAGACTGCATGAGAGTGATGTAGAGACTGCGTAGAGGAAGTTTGGATGGCTACAATTCGAGTTGAGGTCAATGATCAGATTCGTATATGGAGTGAGGAATTTCCTCACTAGATTTTCTTGCCAGTTTTTCTCTGTAGGATTGCTAGTTTGGGCATGCAGTTTTACTCAGATATTTCACTATTGCATATTATTAAACCCTTAGTTGCTGCACTAGTTTTCCCAAGTTAGGTTTTTCCAGGGACATTGGTCCAAAAATAACGGTTTTATTTTGTGTGTGTGCATATATTTCTTCTAGCATTTATTTTCTTCCGTGGTTTATTTGTGTATGTTGCAATGTGATTGATTCAATATTTTATGTAGTTAAAAATAAATAAATTGTTAATAATTAATTTAACAATTAGGATAATTAATTCTAGTTGTTTCAATAGGATTTGGATTTAGTCTAATTTTCACATGTTATCAGAGCACAGATGATGAGCCAGAGAGCTCAGTAGTAGAGAAAAAATGGAGTTTCGTGCTCATCGTGAGCAACAGTTCTAAACCCTAGAGAGGCAATGCAGTACCTTGGCCAAGAGGAAAAATTTCTTGACGAAAATTAGTTTTTCTGAGAGAGTGACAAAAAAACTTGATTTCTCCAAATAGAGGAATTCAAGACGCAGAGCGAGAAACCTGTATTTTCTTTTAGAGTAGATCTCTAGCTGGCGCAGTAGTTTTGCAACAGTTTTTGGAGTAGAAACAATATCAGGTGGAAGAAGAGCACACACAGAGGATAAATTTTCCTCAAGGAATTTCTAGTCTCAAGAAGTTCGATTTATATTGCAGATCAACAGTAATTGTGGGAAAAATTTCTCACTCCAGAAGGGAGTGTGTAGAGCTGAGCAGCAACTGAGAAAAAGGGAAGAGGACATTTTCAGCATTTTTTGTTAAGATGGCCACAATTGGGCTTCAAGATCATTTCAGGTTGGACGGAGCTTCCAACTATGTTATCTGGAAGGCAAGGATCTCCTTCGTTCTAGATGGATATGATCTCAAAGCATATATCAATAACATGGTAGCTATCCCCATGAATCCATATCAACTAAAGCAGTACAAGAAGGATATGGTGAAAATATTACAAGAAGGAGATGGTGAAGGAAAAGAGATTGATCCTTGATGGAGTTCGAGATGACTTGGTATCACACTTAGTGGCCCAGGGAACGAATAAAGAGATGTGGGACACTCTCTCCACATTATACCAGGGATATTCCGAGTATTGGAAGATGTACTTGGAGGAGAAGGTGAGATGCATGGGGATGCAGAAAGGGGATTGCATAGACCCTTTCCTTACTAGGATTCATGAGATCCAAGATGAGCTTGCGGTTGTTGGGTCAACACCTCAAGCCACATAGCTAGTGCTATTAGCTCTCAATAGTGTCTTAGAAGAGTGGCAGGTTTTTTTCCAAAGTATTTCTGGCATAGAAACCCTGCTAAGATGGGACAAGATTTGGGAAAACTTGTAGCAAGAGGAGTTAAGACGAGACTTGATGAAGAGAACCATCAGTGGCAACAGTAGTAGCAAGTCAAAGTAGGTGACGGTGGAGGAGAATGTGGCCCTCACATTGAAGGGTCCCAGTCAGGGAAAGGGAGATAAGCGTAGGAAGAAGAAGGACTTATTGAAGGTCAAGTGCTTCAGGTGTGGCGAGCTAGGCCGCTACAGTTCCCAATTTCCTCTCAGGAAGAAGGATACGAAGGAGAAGCAGGACTAGTAGGAAAATTCTTTCAAGATCGATAGGCTTTCCTCTAGGCTAAAGGAAGACTTCACCATGATTGTAGACATCCCTCCAGGAGTGAGGTGGGGTGACATGGTTTTGTATCCCCATAGTGCTACCATTGGGCAGGATTCTTGAGTAGGTCAACCTCTTGAATCAATACCTTGCTATGGGGGACCATAGTACGTAGTAGGAAGATGGACTAGTGGAAGTTGATGCAGTCAGATATCAGAGTGACAGATGCAGAGTCTAGTATCAGTCAGATGTTGGGGAGTGCAGTGTAGAGTTGGAAAGAGTGTAGTTGGCACAATGTAGAGTCAGCAACAGTGAAAAGCCTTTAGTGACAGCATAGATACTAGAAACAGTCAGGATTCGGGTGATAGATGCATCATATTGAACAGAGTTGGTTCAATATTTCAGATGCTTCTCAGTTGTAGATGTTTTAGTTGCAACAACAACAGATGAGAGGGAGTTGAAGTGTAGATGCAGTGTTGGCAGCAGTTCAGTAGGGTCAACAATAGCTGTTGAGCAAGTAAATCCCCTCTACGGATAGAGGTGACCCCTCTAGCCCTAGAGTGGGTCTAGCAATAAGGGAACAAGATGGACTTTTGGATTCCTAGCTTATAAATGAAAACGAGTTAGGATAGATGGCCTACCTTGGTCCAATTCTCTTGTTGTCATTTACTGCAGCGATCCACCGATCTTTGTCTTCACACGTCGCGGTCCTTCAGTGATAATTTTTGTGTACCTACACAAGGATCAAGTGAACGGTGACAACATACGAAAAAATATTTTCATTCATAGCTATTCGATTGGTCAAGGAGAATCAAACATTTTGCATATTATCGAACACACAATTTGAACCAAAAAAATAGTCTTGTATTAATGATAGAGAAAAGAAGTTTACAACCTTAAAGCCTTGACGTTTTAACCTCCTTCGATGGGTTTAGTCAAATGTGTCTCAAGAATTTGTCGGGGATCGTACTTGGTGAGGAAATGGGCCTAAAATATCTCTCAACAATGGACTCCCCTTTGCCTTATTCTTCACACCAGCTATAGTAAGGATTGTTAAGCTAGCTGAAACTATGTGAGAAAGAAGTATTTATAGGAGAGGAGGAGGTGGTTTGGGATCCCTGATAAGGTGGAAGGGAGGCCTTATCCTTTGGGAATTTTCTCAATTGTAGGAAACAAGAAGCCAAAGGGAGGACTTCGACGTTATTCAGTCGAACAAACCATGATGACTCTACTCACGAAGTGGTTGGGCATGGAAAATTCGTTTCTATTTTAAAAAAATTTCCAAAAATAGATCAGCATGCGTAGTCCACTGAGACAGATTTCCAATGGGCGCGAGGCCCAATTTTAATTTCTCTATGGGCACGAGGCCAAAACTGCCTACCAACGTCGATCCAAATTCATGTGTTTTTGAGAGCCTGCTTCAGGAATGATCAACAGAGGAAATTTTCTTGACATGCCAAGGGATGCAATGACACCTTTTGCAAGGTATGAAAATACACAGAAGTCACTGAAATGGTCCTCCAATGTTTGGGATTGGGATTTCAGGGACGGTGACAAAATATTGTGTAACATATGCCCTCTAAAGCATGAGGTCCGAGAGAGAGGGAGGAGTGAAATTTTTTATGAGAATGTGCCCCAGCTAAACACCATCATTAGAAGACCTGCAAGTACAAGTACAACTAATATATGATACATGAATATGTGGCATGGGCGCATCCATCAATAATAGAGTACATATAAAAAAAAGATCTGAGGTATCGAAACCATCCAGTAAGAAGGATCATTAAATAGACTCCAGTATGGTCACAACCATCCAGTTAGGAGAGTCACTCATACAGTCATGATAAAAAAAATCTTCTTGCAGCCTGGATTTTATCAGACAAAACCCAGGGTCTTGCACTCCATCTCGACCTGAACAAGTACAAATTCAAGCATGAGAATAAGTGAGTTAAATTCAAACATGCGAGAAAGTTACCTGATTACCATCCAATGATGAAATCTATTAACAAGCATGAGAGAAACCACCAATAATGACAATGGTTGTCAAGGTACAACTAGTACAATCCATGGATTATAAACAGTGAGCTGGAGTCGAACATTTGCAAAATCACTCCATCGAAGGCTAATGATAAGGACCTATCGTCGAATGTGAAGAACTTGCAATTGAGGCATGCAAGCTCCAAGGTACCGGAAAGGAGTCTCTAGACTAGCTTCCTAGATAATGAGCTGAAGTAGACATGAAGTTACCTGGTTGAAGGAGGGCCATAATTTTTCCCAAATCATCGACATGACACAAAGGAACGAGATGATAGTGAATCAAGACCAAACATAGGATCAGAGGTTGAAAACTACAAAAGGAAACTTCTCTTGAACATATTGGTGACACGACTTCGTAATTTGGGAGCATTTGACATCAGGAGATATGAGGTCATGACGATGTGGAAAAGAGCATATGAGAGGTCAAAATAGATTACCCAAACCCATGGAGGCAAAAAAGATGAAATGGGATGTCCCCAACCTGACACGAATTACAAACAAGTGTCATGTTCAAGAGCGACATACTATCGACAAGACTGAGAACTGGTTCCATTATCCCCCACCATTGCTGGTGAGTACCCCAATTATTTTTGGAAACAAGCTTTAAGGGGATAGCAATGCTTGTCATATAAGTTTTTCCTTCGGGAAAATCCATCCTCGTACATTTTACGAGCCCTAGGAAGGAGGAACTCAGTTACGTCATGGTGACGATGTCTGATGTCATGTAAGTTTTAACGAGCATGACAAAGGAAGAAATAGACATCTTTTCATGTTTAGAGATTTTGAAAAGAAGCAGAAAATAAAACTCAAGCAATTCCATTTTCGTAGGTAGTCTCACAGATCCGAAAAGGTAGAAAACTATATATGAGAGAACCTCTTAGTCGCAATAGGCTAAGGTATTCCTTTTTGTAAATAATATATCCCAGCCAGAAAAAGGGGTAAATGTATACTGGGTAGATGTCGTTTCGTAGCCTTTAACGAGTTCAAAATGACAATATTCTCAGAAATATTTTCAATTTTCGAGAGTCAGAAAAGAGCTGAAAGATGACTCCAGGGGGTGAATTTTTCGCGTTTTTACCGAGTTTGAAAAAGTAATAAAATACAACTCGTCACTTCATCGCCGTCGTGTTGAGGACCTGTTGTTGCACAATAAACGCACAGAAATCCCATTTTTCGAGATAAAAATATTAAAATAATAAAAAAATATTCTCAAAAACCTAATTAGAGTTTCGAAAATTTTATAAAATACCAAAAATATTAAAAAATGATTACTTTCCACTTTTTACCTCTTGTGAGCATTTTTACCCTTTTTCACTGTGATTTGTGGAGCTATCAGCGGACAATCAAGGAAACCAATTGTGAATCCCTCTTTTACAGGTGAGAGCTCGTGTCCTTGTCTGCATTTTGATGTAATTTCCATTACCTGTAATCCATTTTTTTAGATTTGTGGGGGGTTTTTGTTCAATTTAGGGTGCAGCGGTCGACGTGGGTTCTAGGCATAGACTCGCGCCAACCTGCCTTGAATCCAAACAGGGGCGCGCCACTTGGCGTGACAGCTTTTAAAACAGTCATGCTAACCGCTGCCACAACTTTTGCTTACAAATTCAACTAATCTGCCTATTTTAAACAATCCAATAGTTAATAATTCGACTAATGAAAGCCACATTGATGTTTTTGCAGGTGTGTGAAAGCAAAATGGTGATCGAATATAAAGAAAGAGAACATGGAGAATAAGATGAGGAAGCCTTGGGCAATTTAAGATGCATGGATGTTCTCAGGGACTGCGGGCTTCTAAAATTCTTCATGGTGCCATGTCTCCGAGCTCAACTAGAGTTATTACAGTACCTGATCAGTGTATAGGACATTGATCGGGAAAGATTCATAATTCATGATCAGGAGCTAGATATTGAGGTATCAGATGTATACTTCATAACTGGATTATCACAGAGGGGGGGAGTACCAATCCTGACCGGTACCCGACCCACGATAGAAAATATGAGCATGGTCATAGACAGGGTGTACCGAGGGGAAAGGAAAGGATCCAAGAGCAGGAAGGTGGATATCCAAACCATTCCTGATTTGGCAATAAAAGTATTGCTGCACACCATCACTTGAGTTATCGGATTTTAGGCTCCACATGAAGCCACAAAAACATAGTTACTTCTTGATGTAGATTGTATGGTACCAACTCTCTATAACTGGGCAGAGACGGTCACGATCAATATGAAATGCCAACTGAAGAAATGTAAGAAAGGCAAGCTGAAATAGTTTGGCTATGGGTCCATCTTGCTACCATTCATCTTGGAAAGGTTACCAATCTTTCAATGTCAGGAAGTGATAGTTCCTACACCACTAGCCCAACAGCCATGGATGGTCTGTTGGGTGAATTTGATGCCTAGAACAGGAGGCAGTCAACAAATGTCCTGGAGACCGGATTTCTTTGAATGGATGCATTGATAACTCATTGTCGTGGAGGACTGGCCATATTCTGGCACAGACTTTACAGGTGATGCGGATCTCCCACTCCCAGCAGGAGAGGATTGGGATGAAGCATTGGATAAGACTCGTTTTTTATTTTATTTTGATGAGTATTATGATTTTTTTATATATATGTTCTGGTGTTTATCCATGTATTTGTAGATGTGGGCCTAGAACGACCTGTAGGAATGTCTCCAATAAAGCAGAGGATTCCTCATGATTTTTATGTGGCCCCTCAGGGTGAGGGAAGCGAGGAGGAGGAAATTGTACGCAACCTAGAGGGACTCACCAGTAGAATCCCAGACTATGCGATATTTTATGATGTTCCTTGCACATACCAGAGGCACACTGCGGGGGTGTCGAACCGTGTTCATCGCTTATTGTGGCGGCTTGTGTGTGCAATGACATGCTACCATTAGCACCATGCCAACTAGACACCTAGGCTTTTATATCTACATATTTTTGAGAGATGTTGTCTCAGGATGTAACCAAAACATACATATTTTTTGAACTTATGATGCACGTGGATGCAAACACTCAATATATATATATATATATATGTATGTATGTATGAATATTATTATGTGATGATGATGTTTTACAAATTACGCAAATGTCTATCTAATACAATATTGGCTACTATATAAGTTAACGCATTCATTTGTCTACAAATAAAAGAACATGCAAATACAACCTTAAGATTTGAGGATTTCTAATAGAATAATGCCCATTAAGCTGAAGAAAAAAAAGATGAGAGTCTAGGTTAACAAGTAATGAACGAATGTCGAGAGCAATGGCATCGGTGAAGAGTTCAATGACGACACTATATTCAGTGACATTGTCCTTGGTTCATCCTAGACAAATACCTTGAAGGTCTATCAACTCACCATTAGGATTATAAATCACCCAGGTTGCAGAAGACAGGTTCTAGATATTGCGGGAGGCACCATCCGCATAACCAACATAAGGAGTGACATAAATCTGCACAATAAGAAACGACACAATAAGTAGGAAAAAACTGCTCACAAAGCACACCAAGGAAAAAATGGAAAAACACCTATGTACAAAAGAAACATGCACGAGAAACACATTCATAGTATATTTTGAGATACAACCCATTTCTGGGCTGATCCAAAGGAAAACATTCATAATCAATTAGCATATAAGCCTCATTATTCAAAATATGCTTAAAGATATAGGGCCCATGCCACATGGGTTGGAATTTTCCTGCCCCCAGCTTATCATGAGCTTGGTCATACAAGAGGACGAGGTATCCTTCTACAATGGAACGAGGGGAAACTGATTGGTCAAAATGAGCTTTGGCCCTCTTTTTCTATGCTTCTATGGAAAGAGTAGCAAAGCATCGAGTTTCATCAAGCCTCTTTAAATATAGAAGACGCTCTTATTCTGGCAAAGTATTAGGCAGCAATTCAAAAACTATCTTGAGAGAAGGGATTTCGCATTCAATCAGAAGGGTAGCTTCCAAACCATAAACAAGCTGGAATGGAGTGAATCTAGTTGCATCCTTCACTGAGGTTCGGTAAGCCCAGAGATCTGAAAAAAACATGTGATTCCAGTTGGACTTGTGCATCCCATTCGTATGTTGAAGCATAGTGACCAAAACCTTGTTCACAGCTTCAACCTAGCCATTGGCCTAAGGGTAGTACGACATTGAGCTGTCGTGACGTAGACCCAACTAGGAAGTCAACTTAGCGATCATGTAATGATGAAAATGAGAACCATGATCAGTAACAACGGCTTGAGAGACACCAAACCTAGTAATGGCATGATTGAACATAAATTGTGCGGTTGTCTTACCGTGAGACGTATGTGTAGGCATTTCTTCGGCCTATTTTGTGAAGTATTCAACAGATACAATAATATAAGCATGCCCCCTCGGCCGAGTGAGGGTTACACGTCATAAAATCGATGCCTCACTTCGCAAAGGGACCAATGGTAATGACAGGATGGAGGTGTGTGGGTGGCACGTGCTTCTTGCACTAGTGAATATGGCAATCATGACACTTGTGAACAGCAACAATGCAACCTTTAAAGATGGTGGGCCAGAAATATCCAACACGAAGAATGTTTTGTGTAGTAGCATATCCAGACATGTGACCACCACAGGCACTAGAGTGGCAATCATTAAGGACCTTTTCAGCCTCCTCGAGAGTCAAACACCGACAGAGAATAGAATCAGCTCTGGTGCGGTATAGAGTATCTCCGACTATGCGATAAGGTTACGAATGATGGCAGATGTGTCAACGAGCATCCTTCGTCAACTCATATCAGAAGGTGGAATTCTGAAGATATACGATGATATCACTGTACCAAGGATCAAGGGTGCTAATGAGAAAAAGTGTGTCGTCCAGAATGCGTTCCTTGGAACCATATGGAGGAGAATCAGAAGGGAGAGAGAAAATAAAATCGGAAAAAACCAATGATTTCTTCGATTTGGCGTTAGTAAACTCCAAATCGAACTCTTGGAGGAGAAAAATCCAATTTGAGTATTTCCCCCCCAACAATTGATGATTCAATATGTAGGTCATGGGGTTGCAATCAGAAATCACGGTCACTGTGCACAGTAGAATATAATGGTGAAAAAATTGGATGGCTTGTACAATAGCCAATGAAAATTTCTCGACATGTGAATAACATTTTTCGGTATTGAGAAGATTGTAGCTCAAATAATAAATGACGTGCTCATCACCATCATCTTCATCTTGCACTAGAACCATGGCAATAGTGCTAAATGCGGCAGCCAAATAGAGGGAGTAGTCGCGATGATAATTGGGAGGACACAACAGAGGAGCATTGACAAGAAATGTCTTCAGTGCATCGACGGTTTTTGGGCGATCTCATCCCAAAGGAATGGGATGCCTTACTTAAGTAATCGCGTGAATCCTTTGGCCACTCCAACATATATTGGTATAAAAAAGCAGAGGAAATTAGCTTTTCCTTGCAGACTCTGCAGCTGATGTAAAGAGGAAGGGGAGGGGAGATGGAAAATAGCTTCGACTTTGAGGGGATCGAGATGAATTCCATCTTCAGAGACGATAAACCCTAAGAGTCTATATGAATCAATGCAGAAGACACACTTATGTGGATTGAGCCGAATGTTATAGCATCTACATAAAATAAATATTTGACGGAGATGCTCTGGGTGGTCTTGACACTTAGCTGAATGAGCCAGAAGGTCATCCAGGTATTGTTGAACAATGCATTTGATATCATGGAAAGCGTACGATATTTCTCTTTGAAATTTAGCCCCAACATTCTTAAGACCAAAAGGGAGCTTCTTATAGGTGAAGGTGCCCCAAGGACAAATAAAGGCGGTCTTGTGTTGATCTGCTGGAAGGATATTGATTTGGTTGTATCCATAAAACCCATCCATAAGGGAAAATATATCACTCCCAGCATATTCATCAAAGATCTGGTCAATAAAAGGAGTGGGATAATTATCCTTAGGGCAAGCGCGGTTGATATCATGGTAATCTACACAGACACGAATAATACCGTGCTTCTTATCCACAGGAACAATATTAGAAACCCATTATGTTAAGGGAATCGGATAAATGAAGCCAGCCTTAAGAAGTTTTTCAACTTCTCCCTTAATGGTGGTCGCCTTTCTAGGGTGCATGGGATGAAGACGTTGGTGAACAGGCTTCACAGTAGGATAAGTAGGGATCTCATGCACAACTATACTCAGGTTGATGCTGGGAATTTCTTCGTAAGACCAAGCGAAAACATCGTGAAACTTGTATAAGAGACTAGTATAGACCTCGATCTCATCAGGAGAACATGTCACCCCAATGTGGATGTTCTCGACAACCCCCAGTTTTACAGAGATGTCGATAGGCATCGTTTGTGTAATTTTCCCCAAGTTACCTTCCACAAAGTCTTCGTGTGTCAGGATGGGAGTTTGAAGTGAATGAGAAGGAACTTGGGAAGCGAAATTCTCAAGACAAGTAGACATGGCCCCAAGGCCAGGCATGAAAGAGGAATGATGATGACTATCATCCCAAGGAGGATCCTCAAGAGACATAGTTTCCACGATGGCCTAATAAGTGGGAAATCTGTATTTTAAGGGATCAAGTGAATCCGAAGTGTCGAGCCAAGGGGATTGAGAATACATGTCAAGAGACACACTCAAAGGAGCATGATCAGAGGGAGGAGGAGCCAAAATAAGTTCAGAATAATCAATTTCAATTGGGCTAAACAACATCAATTCACCAAACAAATCAATCTGCTTGGGTGAAGGGATGATCAGTGGATCAGAAGACCAAGAGATCATGTTGACCTAAATACTGTTGTGTGGAGGAACAGATAAAAGACCCATGAGGGCATGATCTTTGAAAATACCCGGCCCTATGCTCTCATAAGGCATAGGAATATGATCTACATATGGAAATTTTCTCTCAGAAGACGAGGAAGTGAAAAAGGACAACAAATCGATAGTGATGATCTTTCCTTCGTGTGAAAATCAATGAACACAAAAGAGAGTGGATGAGATGCATAGCATGGCATGAGTCCAACTGTGTCAGAGGAGAATATTGTAATTGAGCTTGGCGTCAACGAATTCAACCACAAAGTTAGCCATTTTCCCTTCTAATGTAATAGGTAAACTAGAAATAACACTAAGAGGGTGAGATTCCCTTCTGTCAAAATCTTCTAAAGCGTTTGGAGATTGATTGAGGGCTGGAAAACCTGTTATGAAGATTAATCCCTCTTGCGGACAAGAGCGATCTCCCTAGTATTCTACAAATAGATAGAAACAAACATCCATTTCTAAATTATTTTCTCTATATTATTTTCAATTCAGAATTATTATAAACAAAGAAAGAGGACATGCCCCTACCATGAAATCCAACGTTTGGTGCAGTATTTTATCCAGTCGCTCCAAAGAGGCTTCTTCAGTAAGTAGAACCTGCAAAGACATACAAAATTATTAAAAGCACCTGCAACATATAATAATTAAGAACAACTAATATAAATTAGTGATCAAGGAGTCTAAGTATTGAATTATTCAAATAAGAACAAGAACAACTCAATGAGAAAATGAGATCCATATGTATTATCTTGAATGAAAAGAGTAACTTTACAACTTGATGCCTTGATGCCATACAAGTTCCTCCCGAGGTCCTGAACAATCGTTCGTCCTTCACTTTGACAATCCTTCCTCTCTTAGAACTAGCATGGAGTTATGGACATAAGTGTGTGATCATTATCATGTCAAAAACAACTAGTGTAGAGAGTATGCTCTCTTGAGAATTTCTTCAGCAATTACCATATACAAGGTACAATCTACCCTTGAGACTGAAACGTGAGCTCAATTTATAGGGAAATGGAGGTAGTTTTAGTTCCATGAAGAGGGGGATGGATTCCTCTCATGAAGGGATTTGAGCTCCATAGACCAAGGGATAAGCTCCATGAGTGGAGGGATAAAGCTCGAAATGATCATGCGTCTAGAAGCTTCCAGTTGGGAGAATATTTGACCATCTGGGCTTCTAAAACTTAATTTTTCCTTTATTTGACTGTTTACGGGGGTATGCAGGTTTTATAAGTAGAACGTGTGAGAGCTTCTACAGGCTATAGAACAAATATCCGCGGATCCGTAGGAAAGAGCTAGGAAAAGTGTAGAGTTAGACTTTTAAGGGTTTTAGTGATATTTTCTCCAATTCCAAGTCTTGGTTTAGGAACATTAGGGCTTTTGACTTCTAAGGGAGCATAACATAGGTAGTGATGAACATATATGGATAGTTAAATGTCATGTTGACAAAATAACGTGTAACAGATTGCCACCTAAAGTGTGAAGTCTGAGGTTTTTCTGAAGAGTGAAGTGCTTTATCATTTCGAGGATTGGATTGCAGACACACCAGTCGAAAAATTATAAAAACATTCAATGCAAGCATATATATATATATCATCGCTGAGGTAGGCATTCCCATACTCTAGATCAAAACTAACTAAATGTTCTGGTACAGAAATGATTTTAATCATTACATCAATAGTAGACACAGCATGGGGGTAGCCATCTATCAAAAGTATTGTATCATGAATAATAAAACTCCTTGCAGCCTGGATGGTGGAAACTAGATCCAGGGTCTTGATTTCCGCTTCCCGAACTAGTACGATTCTATCCATGTGATTGATTGTGTCGAAGTCGAACATGGTAGAAACCACTTGATTACCAGTCAATGATGTGAAATATTAACAAGTGTGAGAGAAACCACCAATAATGATAATGGCTCTCAAAGTACTTAGTAAAATTTGCGAAGTGTGAATGAATTATTTGCAGTCCAACACTTCACGGAATCATTTGATCGAAGGTCAATGATGCAACCTGTCGTCGAAGGCGAGAAACCTGCCATTAGGGAATGCAGATCCCAAGGTATTGATAGGATTCTAAATCAAATTTCTAGATGATGAGCTATCGTCAATAGAAAGTGACCCGTCATAGGAAAGCCCATGACACAAAACCATTAGATCAATTTTTGAAGAAATATTTGAAAGGACTGACTCAGGGATGGTCAACGCGAATGGAGACAAATGTTTGCAATGAATGGTTTATTTGAACTATCTCTTGAACAAACAATGACACTGCAGATGGTTTGGTAACAATTGACCTAAATCTAATACCCAGAAACTGGCTGAAGACTTTCAATGTGGTTTGATTAACTGTTAGACAAAGGATTTTCCCAACCCAGGTACAAGTGTGACCAAAGTGTCCGGTTCAAGAGTGGTATACTGCTTTTAAAACAAGGGTGACAACTAGATTCATTTTCTCTCTTTTTCCACCACCATTACTGGCAAGTACCTCTTTATTTTTGACAAGCTTGAGGAGGATAAAATTTACTTGTTGTGCAAGCTCATCCTTCAGATGAGTCCATATTAGTATTAAAATCAAATCCTAAGAAGGAGTGGTTCGGTCCTTTTTGTAATCGACAAGTCCTTTACTGTTAAATTTTAACGAGTCCAATATAGGAGAAACTCAGTGTTTTTTAGTTTTAGGGAGTCAGAAGAAAAACATAAGTAAATTTCGTGGTTGTAATTTTTCGTAAATTTAGTCTCTCAAGTCCGAAAAAGGATAAAATAATACAGGAGAGAACTCTATTGACCATGATTAGTCAACGTATACCTTTTTCGTAAATAGTCCATTTCCGTCTGGAAAAGGGGTAAACTTATACTAAAGGGACAACTGTTCATTTCCTTTAACGAGTTTGAATAGTCAAGTACTCGATGATAATTTCATGTTTAGATAGTCTGAAAGGGCTTAAAAGAGAACTCCAGGGTTTCTCTTTTTCATAATTTTCAAGAGGCTGAAAAAGTGATAAAAGTATACTCAACACAAAAATAATTATTTTCACCAAAAAACCTGTATTCTACACAAAAGCTCAAAATTTTAAAAATACATGTTCCAGAGAAGTAAAAATATTGAAAAATAACCTTTTAAAGTGAAAAATAAATCAAATATAATATTTTATTCATTCAAAAACTATAAAAATGAGTTTAACAAAATCATTTTCACCTTTTATCTTTAGAGCAGTGAATTGAGAGCTTTTGGCAAAAAATTTCTGGAGCTAATATCTGGAGGACCGACTGTTCACATCATCTTTCTGGAGCTAATTTCTGGAGCTTTTGGCAAAAAATTTCTGATGTAGTCCACATCATCTTACTCTTCATTTCTATCTGTTTAAATTCTCTTTTTTGGCTTTAATTTCATTTTTTGAGATGAATTTGTGTTCAAAAATGCGCTCTCGCGGGTTTGCAGGTTATACACGCGCTACCTGCGGACCCTGATAATTTTTCAAAAGGAAATTTATTGGGCTACCATAATTTTTGCGTGGATCCCTTGCGGACATCCGCATTGTCTCCGCATAAAAACTACAAGGGCGCCATGAGCATTTTAAAATTTAAAAATTCTTTTAAAAATGATTAAAAATTTTCACTCCAGTGGTTTCTAAGTTTCAATTGTGTTTATTTGTAGGTTATTTCACTATGCTAGAGTGGAGAGAACATGAGAATGAGACTATAGATAATGAATACATGAATGATCCCGCAATAATGCGTGTGTTAAAAAATCGTGGTTTATATAAGTTTTGGGCGATTCAAGGTATGAAAGCATAGGTAGAGCTGATGACATGGTTAGTGAACACATGGGATGTTCAAGATCAATGCTTTATCATTGGTGACCATCGGTTCGAAATTGAGCTCGAGGAGATCTATTTCCTCACTAGATTGTCCTGAAGAGGAGAAAACATATCCTTGTTTGGGGCTAGACAGGGTGGCCTACCCGTTGCTAGCTACAAACAATAGTTTTGTAGTGATGAGGAAAATCTAAAGGACAATCACATAGACATAAAAACTATCTTGCGATTAGATATCAAAGTGATTACATTCATGGTAACCAGGTTGTGTGGGAGTGTGGCTCCACATGTAGCCACTAAATCTCAAATGCAGAACGTGGTAGAGTGTTTCAGAGGCACCATATTCAACTGGTGTGAAGGGGTATTGGCCAACATGAAAGGCCAACTAACGAGAGAAAATAATTCAAAGTTGAAAATCTTTGGTTATGGCGCCATTTTGATTTCTTTTTCTTTGGAGAGAATCCCACTTCTCGCCCCTCAGATAATTCCAGTAGATCACGGGGAACCTCAGGACCCTCAGATGGTACGTTGGGTTGCATTAATGGCCCACCATGGTGGCGATGGCAGTTCAGTGGTTTGGTTCACACCGACGTACTTTATGTGGCTAAAGAACCAAGTCTTCACAATCGAAGACTTCCCCTATGCAGGTATAGATTTCAGATATGATCCTGAGATGTCCTTGCCTCCAAGGGCATAGTGGGACGAATCGGGTAAGAAAACTATTTTAATGTTTTTAATCTAATTTTTATTTGTTTTTTATCATCCAATACTGATAACAATATTTAAATGCAGATGTTGGTCCATGACGACCATCTACACTTTTCCACTTTGATAGGTAGCAAGCAGAGCCTATAGCACCACCACAGGATTAGGTAATAGAGATCCTAACTGATATGGAACACAACCTAGAGAGGTTAACCATAGATATTCCCGAGACATGGACATATGACATTCCTCTCCGGCTTCAGTGACATGTTACAAGTGTTCCAGGACAGTTTAGGATATTCCTGTGCAAGGTGGCTCGTGCCATAATATAAAACCATGATCATCATCGCGGATAGTGGATGATCATTGTGGATTGACATAATTTTTTTTTTTGTATCAGTATCTATTAGTTCATAAGGTGTTTGAACCTATGATCATAGACCATGTAATATTTTTGAAAACAAACCTATCTATGATATTACTACTTTCTCTCAGTATCTTGTTCAACATGTATCGAATGTTGTTTTGGTTTAATGTTTTAATGTTTTAATGTTGCAAATGTCTATTTAGGACGCGATTAGCTAATGCATTGGCAAATGTGTTTAAATTTCTTGAAATGTGTTGATATTCGATGTAATTAAACTGTCGTACCAAGAGATGAGCCTTCAAAAATAATCTCAATAACATTGGATCTTTAAGTGTGTATACTCTGTTTAAATGTAATACAATGAGTTATGAATCTAACCTAACAATAAAACGTCGAATAAAAAATGAAATGGCATTAGATAATAACTCAATAACTGCGCTATATTCTACGATATTTTTCATTGTTTGACCAAGGCTTACCCCATGCATAGAAACTAACTCATCAGTGGGTGAATAGATAACCCAAGCTGCGGAAGAGATATTCCATGTATTACAACAGGCACCATCAGCAAAACCAATGTACGTTTGAAGGGATGTCGACATCTGCAATATCAAGAGTAATCAAGATAAGCAGTGATAGTAGTAAAAGAAAACTTAATCTAGACACATTTATCTAATCTAAATCACACTATCTAAAAAAATAGCTAATATAAAAGTGATATCTTCACACGAGAGTCAAACAAAATATCTCTTAAGATAAAAACCATTTATGGGCTTATCTAAAGATACCCTGTCATAATCATTCAATTCATAGGCCCCTTTGGCAAGCACTCGCTTGACAATGTAGGGACCATGCCACATCGGTTCGAATTTCCTAGCACCTAACTTATCGTTAGCTTGATCATATACTAAGACTAGGTCACCTTCTGAAAGAACATGAGGTGTAACACTTCGATCATACTAATATTTCACACGTTTCTTATGAGCTTCAGTAGCTAATGCAACGGTACACTGAGTCTCATCTAATTCTGCTAAGTACGAAAAGTGTTTTTCCTCTGCAGAGGTAGTTGGTAGTAACTCAATGGCTAATTGGAGTGACGGTATTTCACATTCAATGGGTAACACAGATTATAAACCGTAAACCAGTTGAAAAGGAGTGAACTCTGTAGCATTTTTTGTTGAGGTTCTCTATGCCCATAGTGCTAAAAAAAGCATGGTATGCCTATTTGATTTGTGAGTTTCGATAATCTGTTTAATCATGGTGGTTAAAAATTTAGTAACGGCTTCAACCTGACCATTAGCCTGCGGGTAATATGGAGTAGAGTTATCATGGAGCAGTTCAGTCATCATTATATTTCGAAAATGACTCCCATGGTATGTGATAATAGCTTGGGGTACACCGAAACGAGCAATCACATGATTGACTATGAATGTAGCTGCAGGTTTTCCATCTGTCGCCAATGTAGGCATCATCTCGGCCCATTTGGTAAAGTAATATACAACAAGAATAATATACCCATGCCCCCCAGCCAAGTGAGGGTTACATGTAATGAAATAAATGCCCCATTTCAAAAAAGGACCGACAACAATGATTGGGTGAAGAGGAGATGGATGTGCATGTATCTTTCGATAAAATATTTGGCAGTTGTGGAATTTTCGGAGCGCAATAATACAATATTTGAATAATGACGACCAAAAATAACCAGCGCGCAATATCTTTTGGGCTGCGGCAAACCCAAACATATGACCACCACACACTCTAGAATGGTAGTCATTCAAAACCCTTTCAACGTATTCATGAGTTATACAATGTCGAAAAAAATAATTCGCACCATAACGATAAAGTGTGTCCCCAACAATATTGTATTGTTGGGATTGATACCAGATTCTCTGTCGATTTGAACGTGAAATATCTGGGCTAAAGGTTTGGGTTTGAAGATAAATGATGATATCTCCATACCATGTATCTAATGTACTAATAAGAAATAGAGATTCATCTGCGATGGGATTTTCTACCATGGTTTCTGTCTCAGTATTGAGAAAGTCGCACATGAGTTATGCAAACACCAGTGATTTCTTTGATTTAGATATCTCGAATTCCAAATCAAACTCTTGTAGGATGACAATCCATTTAGAGTATTTTCCCCCGAGTAATTGTTTTGTCAAAATATACATCATCAGGTTTCAATTAGATATCACAGTTGTATTTCGTAACAATATGTAGTGACGAAAACGTTGCACAACTTGAAATGCTGCCAAGGCCAATTTCTCCACATGCGAATATTTAATTTCGGTCAGATTCAGATTCTGACTTAGATAATAGATCACATGCTAATTTTCAGATTCATCCTCTTGAACTAGAACCATTCCAATGGTGGAATCAGAGGCTGCTAAGTATAAAAAATAGTCTTGGTTGTAATTGGGTGGATGCAATAACGATGCATGGGTTAATCCATGTTTTAAAACATCAAAAGATCGTTCAAAAATCTTATCCCAAATAAAAGGAACATTCTGTTTCAACAACGGGGTAAAACCTTTTGTTAACTCAACATAGTTTGGGATAAATCTACGTAGAAAGTTTTATTTCCCTTGCAAACTTTGGAGTTGGCAAAGTGTGGAAGGAGGAGGTAAATTTATGATGGCCTAAACCTTTGAGGGGTCGACATGAATGCGATTTTTCGAAACGAAGAATCCTAGTAATCGTCCGAATTGCACACAAAAAACACATTTGTGGGGGTTCAAACGAATCTTGTAATGCATACATCTCATGAAAAAAGCTCGTAATTGAGTAGGATGATAATCCTTGTGTAATGAGTGAGTAGGTAAATCATCCAGATAAGGTTGAACAATATGTTTGATATCATGAAAAGCGTAAGACAATTCCTTTTGAAATTTTTCACCAACATTCTTTAATCCGAAAGGTAAATTGCAATAATAAAATGTTCCCTAGGGACATATAAACACTCTTTTTGGTTGATCAGAAGAGAGTATGTTGATTTGATTATATCTGGAAAATCCATCCATAAATGAGAACATTTAATTTATGGCACAATCATCAATAATTTGGTTGATATAGGGGGTAGGATAATTGTCTTTGGATATGCTTTATTGATATCCCTATAATCGACACATACTTGTATAGTCCCTTGCTTTTTGGTAACGGAAACTATATTAGATACCCAACCATTCAATTATATTGGATAAATAAATTGTGCTCGCAGTAGCTTTTCAACTTCAGCTTTAATAGCAGCAACTTTTCTCGAATGTATTGGACGTAATATTTGTCTAATAGGCTTGGCATCCGGGTATGTCTTTATTTCATGAACGATAATCTTTGGATTGATTCATTCCATCTCTTCATAAGACCAAAAAAATATGTCTCAGGATTCTTGAAATAGGGCTTTATATGTATTAATCTCTTCAATCATACAAGAAGAACCTATATGAATGTTTTCAAAAATTCTAGGTTTAGCTGATATGTCAATAGGAACAGTTATAGAAATGTTTCCCAAATTAATCTCGTAATTCAAATTTGTAATCGATATGGGATTCTGTGGTTCCTTGACATAATCAATCATAAAAATAGATGAAAAATCATTTTCAAATCTATCAAGTTTAGGTAAAAATGAAGATCTATGATGTAGATCATCCCAATGTAATTCATCCACACAGAAAAATTCTCGAATACTTTCATCAGTGTGAAACACTTGTTGAAAAGGATCAGAAATTGATGTCAAGGCTGAGCTTGATAGTGAATAATATTCTTCAGTGATCACATTCAATGGATTAGGAGTAGTTGAAAGTGTGTCAGAAAATTACTGTGCTGCCACAAATTCCATCTCAAAAGGACTCAAAGGCATCTCGGCATTGAAAGAATCCAATTCTAACTATGAAGGCACTACCAAAGTGTCATCGAATGGTATAGTGCTTGATGAAATCATATTGATATTGGAAATGGTACGTGGTACATTGGGTGGAGGCATAGAGAAACTTCCCATCAATGCAATTTTTTTTACTAAACCTACACCAACATCTTTGTATGGGATAGTCGATTTTCCAACATGTTGGATATTGTCTGTAGAAGCAGGGTCAGACGAATAATGTGAAAAATGATCTATTTTCACAATATTTCCTTTATGAGGAAACATTATTAACTGAAAGACGGATGAAACGACAACAGTCATGGCATAAGACCAACTATGACCCAAAATAAGATTGTAATCTAGAGGGGCATCAACAACTTCCACATCTAGATTAATAGTTTTGCCTTCTACTTCTATAGGTAGATCCTGGATTATTCCAAACGGATGGAATCCTCTTCCATCAAAATATTTAAGGATTGTTGGAGATTGGTTGAGTGTCGGAGAACCAAGATTTTCCCAAAAATTTAACGACATTATACACGTGGATGCCCCCTCATCAATTACAGTACAAAAAACTCGTCTGTTTTTTACTAATACTGGAATATGAAAAGGCATCTGATGAGAGAGTATAGATGTAAAATTTTCTAGATCAAAGACTATGAGGTTATAATATTGAGGATCTATAGCTCCAATAGCTAATAAAAGTAATTTCCTTTGTGCTGGACATGATTGTAGCACTTCTAAGGCCGACATTACTGAAGGGGATATCACCAAGTCTTCAACAATGTAGTAGTTCTAAGCAGCTCTCACATGTGGATTGAAAGATGATTTTTGAAGTACACCTTTACCAGGTTTTTTAATCACTAGATCAGGATTAGCTTTCTCGATATGAAGTGGATCAGAAACCGAAGGAGATACAACTGGTTTTGAATTATAATTTTCTATCTCTTTACCAGTTACATGATTTTTTCTTCCATAGTCTTGTGATGGCGTCGCAACCATAACCTCAGACATCATTAAAATATATGCCGATGAATTTGAAGAAGATCTTAACATTTTTCTATCTTGAGTAGGAAAAGGATCCTTCAAGACGGCAGGTGTGGGTGAACCTTTGACGAATTTAGAGACCTCAGACCGATGCGGGCACTCTTTGGTAAAGTGATCCTCATCACAGATAAGTCAAGGATAACAAGGTTTCCTTTTATCATCAGATGGTTCATTATTTTAAGTTTTTACTTTGGGAGGCGAAGTTTGTTTGTTTCTATTCTTTCCTTTCTTCTTATTACCGGTTTTGGAATTAACTGTAGATGAATCTACAACATGTATGTCGGCAAAAGTTTCAAGGGAAGAATCTCCTTTCAGTGAATTTGGTAAATTTATGATAGGAGAAGTAGTTTTTGAGGAATTCTTCTTAATTTTATTAGCGTTAAATAAACCAATTACACACTCTACAGCATGAGACCCTGAAGGAGTTTCAATTATTTGACTAGGACGTGGTAAGTCAAGAATTTTTTCATATAAAGTAATAGACTATGTATATACAAGGTCTAGGTAATGAGCTTGATCAATGACTTGTTCTTCCATAACAACCCCTCCATTAGCCACATATTTAGTGATATTTGGAAGAAATGATTTAATAAACCATTCTGCCAAAATCTGATTCGGAATAAAAAAATTCACTAAACTTCTTCTATGTCTCCATTCATGTATGTGATATGATATGTACGTAGACATATATTGTTTTAATGAAGTCAAGAGTTCCGTGCCACTGTTGTATCTAACTGGAAACTGAAAGTGTGTTAAGAAATCCATTTCTAACGCGTTGAAATTATTGAATGAGCCAAGAGGTAGTTCAATATACCATTTTTCAGCTAAACCTATCAATGTTATCTGAAATAGCATTAATCAAATGGAATCATCAATCAAAGAGTTGGATGCACACCAGAGGTGGTAATTCATGACATGGTTTGAGGGGTCCTCTCCTAATTTACCTTCAAACTTAGGAATATCACTAGGAAACTTATTCGAAATTGGAAACCAATATGAAAGATAATAAATCAGATCATTCATTAGGCGCGACAAATCAGGTAAATCTAAAGTTGCTATGAATGGCAATCGATGATTAGGGTCCTGCTGAGCAAATTGATAACCTTGTGGAAATATACCAGTACCAGGAGGAGGATATCCAGGATATCCTAGAATAGCCTGTGCATTTGGGATTGGAATGCCTCCTGAATAACCAATATTAGCCACACCATATTGAGGTTGATCTGGTATCCGATACGTGTAACCAGGGTACGGTTGATGATAGTGTACTAGATTTTGTGCTACAGGTCCATATTGATACTACCCTTGATATGTTTGATAAACAAACTAAGGTTGGCTTGTTACAATTATACTTGTACCAAGTTGTCCCATAGCCATCTGAACAGTAGTCTGAACTATGGGTCCAGGTTGTTGTGCAGTGACTGGAGGGATTTGTTGTGATACTTGAGGGGCTATAGAAATAGGGGCTACAAAAATTCCAGGGATAGGTGTGGTAGGTTGAACAAAAGTTGGTGTAGCAGTTTTAGGTGGAGTTCTAGGTGTACTCGGACCAGGCTACTGAACAATAATAGGTGCAAATACCTATGGTATAACTTGAAGCGTAGGTTAGATAGGTTGTTGGATTTGACTGTAACCAATCAGATGACCAGGTTGATTATAAGGTACTTGCACATTAGGTTGCAAATTCTGTTGATTTTGTGTTGGATTCCACACTGTGTTTACTCTAGGATATGGAGCTCCCATTGAAGGTTGTGCTGCATAAGACGGACCATAACCAGGTTGATAATTTGGAACGTATGTTTGATAGTTGGCTGGATAATTCCCACTAAAATATTGACCTCCCTGAAACAATTGTTGTTCCGGGTAGAACTGTGGCCCTAAAGGAGGTTTCTATCCTTGGAAATATGGTTGCCCTGGCATAGGGTACTATCCTTGAAGAGGTTGCAGAGCCTGAATTTAGAACTACCCTTGAGGTTTCCCCCCAGGCAGTAAAATAATACCTTGAGGATGCCCCCAGGTGGTAAGTTACTACTTTGAGGGTCAGGGTTAAGAATGTTTCCAGATATCATGTAAAATTGTTTCGCATTCAAATTTTTGGTATGTGATTAATTTGGACCAGGTGATGGTATAATTTTTTTGAGAGAAGGAGCTGCCCTTGAGAAAGTACCAAAAAGCGACTGGTATCCCATAGGAATAGACATACCACCATACAAATATGATTCTGGTGATGCAGAAAACATCGATGACTCACCAGGCATGGTTAATGAAGATCTGTAATTACCTCTTGGTATGGCGTAAAAAGGAATTCAGGGTGGTGAATAGTTTATACCAGAATTGTGTAGAAATTATGTTAACTAAGAATACCAAGGATCTTGTTTGAAAGGGCTATATTAAATTGATTCACTAGGCTAAGATCTAAATATTCTAGATGTGAAGGAAGAACAACTTCTTCTTCTATGTCAGTAATTTCTTCAATGCTAATGAGGCTAGGAGGAAGGTTCTCAGTGATGCGAAACTTTACTCGAGGTGAATCAGGAAGACCAGGGGTTGGAGTGATGAACTCTAAAGCAGGCTCACACATAGCATGTTCAGTTTCTAGTTTAGAAATTTCAAGCTCAGTAGCTGATAATTCACTAGTTCATGTGGAAGCAAGTTCAACTAGTTCAGAAATCCTAAGTTTTCTTTGAGAACTCAATTTCACAAAAAATGATCAATTAATCGTTCGAAATGAAATTCCTTAATCAATCAGATCAGAAACTACAAATCATTAAATCAAAAGAAAAACTCTAATTTTGAAATCTATCTAGAAAGTTTGAGGACATTTTCTCCTAGTTTGTGATCGAACCAAGATGAATTTATACTTATCTTAGTAGAAATGAAAACATCCAAAAATGGTTTGATGTGAAAATCAGGCCTTAGTAAGTTAAAAGCACTTCCAAATTTGCAAATGAAAATGAAATCAATTTTCATAAAAGTAAGGTTTGCAATGGGTTTAATGGCTCAGAAAGAGAACAACATCATACCAGTAAGCTAAGGTATATGAAGGTTTCTTATACGGAGCAGCCATAAAGTAGGGAAAACACTCACTCATAAAATGCAAATCAGATGAAAAATCACACAAATGTAGAAGTTGTTGAAAATAAACTCACACATAAGATTTTGACAACTAAGGTAGACTGGAGAAAACACAAAGAATCATGTAATCTGGCTCCTAAAAAGAGAATTTTAAATTTTTCAAAAATTTTCCATAGGTCTACAGGTTCTAATGGAGAACAGAGCAGTATCGCACTATTTTGAACTAAAAACTGCGGAGGCTATCACACTTTTTTCAAACAAAAATTGCGAAGGCCAGGAAAAGTACAAAAAAAAAAAATATTTAGTTTTTATTTTCAAGGATTCTTAAAATTTATCTTCCCAACCCAATTTTAGACTAATCAAAATCAGAAAACTCTTAAAATTAAAACTAAAAAATAAAAAAGGGAAAATAAGTTCTATTCCCCGGTGGTGTCACCATTTTGTTATGCAGATTAATCCATCTTGCGGACAAGAGTGATATCCCTAGTATTCTACGAATAGATAGAAACAAACATCCATTTGTAAATCATTTTCTCTAGATTATTTGCAATTCAGAATTATTATAAAAAAAGAAAGAGGACATGCCCCTACCTTGAAATCCAACGGTTTGTGCAGTCTTTTATCCAGTCGCTCGAAAGAGGCTTCTTCATTAAGTAGAACCTGCAATCAAAGTCAGACAAAAGAATTAAAAGCACTTGCAACGTATAATAATTAAGAACAACTAATATAACTTAGTGATCAAGGAGTCTAAGTATTGAATTATTAAAATAAGCACAATGACAACTCAATGAGAAAAGGAGATCCATATGTATTATCTTGAATGAAAATAGTAACTTTACATCCTGATGCCTTGATGTCGTACAAGTTCCTGCCGGGGTCCTGAACAATCGTTCCTCCTTCAGTTTGACAAGCCTTCTTCTCTTTGAACCAGCATGGAATTATGGACATAAGTGTGTGATCATTCTCATGTCAACAACAAATAGTGTAGAGAGTATCCTTTCTTGAGAATTTCTTCAGCAATTACCATATATAAGGTACAATCTACCCTTGAGACTAAAACATGAGCTCAATTTATAGGGAAAATGGAGGTAGTTTCAGTTCCATGAAGATGGGGATGGACTCCTCTCATGAAGGGATTTTAGCTCCATAAATAAAGGGATAAAATCCATGAGTGGAGGGATAAGGCTTGAACTGATTGCGCCTCTAGAAGCTTCTAGTTGGGAGAATATTCGACTAGCTAGGCTTATAGAACTTAATTTTTCCTTTATTTGACTATTTATGGGGGTTCGCAAGTTTTATAAGCAAAACGTGCAGGAGCTGCCACAGGCTTTAGAACAAATATCTGCGGATCCGCAGGAAAGTGCTAGGAGAAGTGCGGAGTTACACTTTTAAGGGTTTTAATGAGATTTTCTCCAATTCCAAGTCTTGGTTTAGGAACATTATGGTTTTTGAATTCTAAGCGAGCATAATATAGGTAGTGATGAACATATATGGATAGTTAAATGTCATGGTGAAAAAATAATGTGTAACAGAACCAATTGATTTCTAGCAGGAAAAAGAAATGACGTACATAGATGCACCCTTGTCCACGACCGCTCGGTGGATATTCTTTCCATTAATCCTAACTTGAATGATCAGTGAAAGCTGGTGAGGGAGACATGGGACTAAATTTTCCAAATCGAAAGCTATAAGGCTATAATCGATGGGATCAATCCTTCCGATGGCAGATAACAAAGATTTATGTTGTGACGGAAAGCTCTGAAGTACTTCCAATGCAGACATAGCAGAGGGAGCCTGAGCCAAATCCTCAAAAATGTTGTAATGCTAAGTGGCATGGGCATTGGGATTGTAGGAAGATTTCAGAATACACCTTTAGAAGGTGGTCGTACATTGGGCTCAGTGCTAGGCCTTTCGATCTGAAGAGTTCCAGAAGCAGGCGGGGGAGAAGGACCATCAGCGATATCCTTCCCTGTTGCTTGACGTGGTTCGGTATAATATTTTGATCGGGTAGCAATAGAAATGGGTGTAGGACTGTTCATCATGAAAAATTGAGAGCCAAATGGGGCAGAGGACTGAGGTTTCTCCACCAACTAAGTTTGTTGTGATGGAAAAGGTTCCTTAAGAACAGCCAGAGTGCCTTGGGTGCCTTTGAGTAGTCGACTCACCTCGGCCCGCCGTGGATAGTCCTTGGTGTAATGCTCGTCATCACAAATCAGACAAGGGTAATTTGGTTTTTGTTTTGAACCATCATTATCACTAGGTTTCTAAGAATCCTGTTTCACGGTATCAGATTTGGCCTTACCTTTACCCTTCTTCTTACCCTTGGAATTTTTATTTTCCGGATTGGACTAGACGACATTCACTTCCGCATTTTTACCAAAATTCGGAGGTGGCTGAGAAGCAGTATCATTGGAAGGATTAGATTTTTGCTTCACGGGATTTGGAGAAGACTTCCAAGAATTCTGAGACACAGAATTGATGATACTATCGACGGATGGTGTCACCAGTGCTTTGGAATTTCCAGGTCATGGGGCATCATGCAAGAGTTCATACAATGTGCTAGACTAAGAGTACACGATATCAAATTATTGGGCATGGCAATGGCTTGTTCCTAAGTAACACATGCCCCCATAGCAATGTCCTTAGCAATCAGAGCAACAAAAGAGGTAGTGAACCATTCAGTTAAAAGTTTATCCGGAATCTCAAAATTTATTAAACGACAACGTCGCCTCCATTCATGAATATGATCAAAGATATGGGTAGCTTGATATTGTTTCAAGGATGTGAGGAGGTGCGTCCCATTTTCATACCAAACCGGTAACTGAAAGTGTGTGAGAAATGCCATGGCTAGAGAGTTGAAATCTTGGAACATGCCACAGGAGAGTGCAATGTACCACTTAGCAACGACACCAGTGAGAGTCCTTTCAAAAAGACAGAGTCAAATGGAATCATCAACCCAAGAGTTAGAGGAGCACAAAAGATGGTACGTCATAACATGCACTTAGGGTTCTTCTCCAGACTTGCCCTCAAATTTGGGACAATCTCCAGTGATTTTAGTCAGAATTGGAGGCCAATATCGACTATGAAGGATAGGGTCATTAGTCAACTTTGACACATCGGGCAGTTACAGTGTAGCAAGAAAAATAAATTGTTGATTGAAAGGCATTGTAGGCCTTTGATAAAGACCAGTATTGGGATTCCAACCAGGTTGGGAGAAATTCTTCCCCCATATGTTATATCCTAAAGGATTTTGTCTATAGGGGTTATAAGCCTGATAATGTTGCCCATACACTGGTCGAGGACCATGATATTGATTCTGACCATACCACTGAGGTTCTATCTAAGCAACATAAGGATTTCTTTGAAAAATGTAAGCAATGCCTCGATGTGAGTTATATAACACTTGAGTTTGACCTTGAGGAATGTAAGAAATGCCTTGGGTGCACTATATACCCCTGAGATTGACCTTGAGGAATGTAAGTGGCGCCCTGGGGCTGGACGGGTTTCCCTTGGGGTGCAGGTTGACCTGGATGTTGTGGATGGATAGGTTGTCCTTGCGGAGCAGGTTGGCCTAGATACTGCGAGCCATCAGGTTTCCCCTGTGGAAGAGGTTGGCCCGATGGTTGGGATGAGCCAGGTTTCCCCTGGAAACTAGATTGAACTAGCTAAGAAATAGAGGGTTGACCTTATTGTATAAAATTTGGGCTTTGCTGAATGTAAGGCTGGTGTTGTTGCACAAAAGGTTATCCCTATGGTGGATTGATTTTCCCCTCGGGAACATAAGATGCTCCTTATTGAACAAAATGTTGACCAGCATGACCGTAGGGTTGTCCTTGTTGGACCGAAGGTTGTCCCTGAAAGGGTTGTCCTTGTTGGACCGAAGGTTGTCCCTGAAAGGGTTGTCCTTGTGGATGATAGAGTTGTCCAGGTATGTACGTGAACTGGTTGGGATAAATAGGAGGTAGATAGATGGGATTTCCGTACTCGTCATAATGATGTGGAGGATTAACAGGAGTTTTCGGCTGCTGAGAACCCTAAGGGGTATAATTCTACTTCTAAATGGATAATAGGTACTGATTTAATGTCAAACCTCTAGGAATTGAAGTATAAGTGATAGGCGCAATAACAGTAGGTTGGATTCTTGAAATGTGAGGTTGTGATCCACTCACGATGGGTCTAACAGGTATCGTGGAAGTGATAGGAATCGACCCACGAACATCAAAAGATGTTGACAATGACCGAGACATACTAACAACCGGTGCAGATGAAGCCACACCGACAGTGGGCTGGATAGGGATAGACGTAACAATCGTCGACATCATGGGAGTCGAGCGTGATGCCTTCGATACTGTGACAAATGAACTTCCCTAGGGGGTTGATGTACTTGACCATATCGGGCTCTGGTACAATGATGCAACGCTATAAATGATCTAACCCAACGTACGATAACCGGATGGAAGAGATATTGGCTGTGAGGAAGGTTGACCTGAGACATTAGGAGAACTCTCCAGAGGGAGTTGATAATCTCCTGTAGAAACATAAATCTATTCACTACTGATGGGACTTGAAGAATCCATGTCGGATGAAGCCATAGTATTATCAAAAATGTGATGAGAAGTGGCAAATAAATATGGTTCTGAAGTAAGAGGAGGGAACTCTTCCTCGTTCCCAAAACCAACCCAAGTGTCTTAAGGCTGCCAACTGATATCAAATGGCTCCTCAAGAGGAGATCGGGTAGCGATAGCTAATATAATCGGAAGAATAGACTCTCAGTAATTGTAAGTTCTAGTGGGTTGAGGTGCTCCTAAAGAGACTTCAAGAGAAGGATCTCCACTAGCAATTAATGAAGGTGACAACGAAACTATTGGTTTCTCCACCGTGACTTTGTCTCAAAAAAGGAGAGAACTGAGATGACCAATTTGAGGCTTCAAGATCAAACACTAAGGAATTACTTAAGAAAAAGCCAAGAAAATATCTTTAACAGGCATGAGATCATAGGCAATTGATTTTATGACACTAAAACAAAACTCTGCCTTTTCATATTTTAAGAGTCAAGAAAGAGGCAAAAGGTGACTCTAGTCACTTTCAGGTTGAACGAGTGTGAAAGGACAAGTGCTTGATGATATTTTCAATTTTTAGGGAGTCACGAAAAGAGAAAAATGACTACTCAGGAAATCTAAGCAAGAGGGTGTACTAAGTTTCCGTGAACTGCAATATACACCCTGGTGATCAAATAAAAGAGAAATGACCAAGGACTTAACTTACGTGCAGGCAATCTCCCTGAATGTTGTGTTTGGTGTATCACAGTTATAGGGCGACAGAATCGGCTTCCTATGGATAAAGGATTGCAACCTATAAGGGTCTCCCTTTATATACTCGACGATATGGGGAGCACAAGTCCATGCTAGCGTTGTCTAATGCCAAGTGGTGAACGACAGCTACTAGGTTTAACGACGTCAGAACACGTCACTAGCCTAGACCTCTAAATGTGTGCTTTAGGTTTCAATGATTCCTTAGGTTGATTGAATTCATTTTAAATTTGATTTTGAATTAATTTTGCAATTTCAAGGCCTTACCGAATGTGATATCGAATTCTTAGTGCACAACTATATGCAAAATAAAATCATTCCAATTCGATGAATGCTAGCTAAGAGAAGGATAGTAGTTCATAACAAAGTAGCAATCAATCAAATACAAAGAAGAAATTTTCCTAGTGCATCTAAGACAACCAAAGTAGAAAACGAAAAGCTCTTTCCTTGCTCATTAAAAGCTACTGATGTAAAAGAATGTATTTCGTTTTCAAACTAAGAGAAAGAATGCAAATTTTTTCCTTTTAGATGAATGAGAAGCAAAATGCACTACTACACTAAATGACAAAATAGACACTAGTTTTGAGAAATTCGAATGAAACGATCTAAAACAAAGGGATTAATCCAACACGAACATCAAACATACTCAAAACAGAGATGCATTCCTTCAAGAAAAAAAAGGGCTTTCAAACCGATTCAGTGAGAAATGTAATCTATTCTCAAGGTGACATATGGAGAGCTAAACGAAGACCAAGATGATCATTCAACAACCCAATGACACGTAGAACCGAAAGACAAGTTAAGACAATTAGTCCACAAACTAAAAAGATAAAGACTAAATTGACTCTAACTCAACTCAAAAGGTTCATTGAGGAGGAAGCTGAAAAAGCAGCACAAGACACCTAGAAACCCTAGGATAACAAAATCCACTAATCAGATGAGGGACAAATAGTTGAGAAGAATGAAACAAGAGAGTCAAAGAAATTCCACTAGACCAATTGAAAGATAAAATTCCAACCCGGAGGAAAGAGAAATTGACAAAACTCAGGGAAAAGGCTAAAATTTTAATCTATAGGATTCAGCGCACCTGTCTAGCTGTAATTCATGCTAAATATAGGTTGGCACACATGTGACACAGGAAACAAGTGCTAATCAGTGTGAATGTTCAAGAAACAACAGTGTCGAGCCAAAAAACTATGGAAAAAAGAAAAAACCACTTAGCCAAGATTAGACTTGACACTCTAAGACTGAATGGGATGGATGAAAATGGTTAGACATGAAAAACAAAGAAGAAAAACGATGATATGACCAAAGTCGACTCGACAAGAAAAACACTAGATGAACAACGAGAGACAACAAACACACTGATCCCCAGTATGGTCACCAACCTTTTAAGCAGGTAAATCCCCTCTGTGGACTGAGGTGATCCCTCTAGCCCTGGAGTGGGTCTAGCAACAAGGGAACAAGATGGACTTTCAGACTCCTAGCTTATAAATGAAAACGAGTTAGGATAGATGGCCTACCATGGTCCAACACTTTTGTTGTCATTTGTTGTAGAGATCCACCGATCTTTGTCTTCACACGTCGTGGTCCTTCAGTGATAATGTCCATGTACCTGCACAAGGATCAAGTGAACGCTGAAAACATATTTTTGATTCACAGCTATTCTATTGGTCAAGGAAAATCAAACATTTTGCATATTATCGAACACAAAATTGTAACCAAAAAAATAGTCTTGTATTAATGATAGAGAAAAGAAGTTTACAACCTTAAAGCCTTGATGTTGTAGCCTCATTCAATGGGTTTAGAAAAACACATCTCAAGCATTTGTCGGGGATCAAACTTGGTGAGGAAATGGGCCTAAACTCTCTCTCGACAATGGAATCCTCTCTGCCTTATTCTTCACACCAGCTATAGTAAGGAATGTTTAGCGAGATGAAACTATGTGAGAAGGAAGTATTTATAAGAGAGGAGGAGGTTTTTTGGGATCCCTCATAAGGTGGAAGGGAGGCCTTATCCTTTGGGAAGTTGCTCAATTGTAGGAAACAAGAATCCAAAGGGAGAAATTCGACAATATTCAGTCGAAAAAACCATGATGACTCTACTCACGAAGTGTTTTGTCATGGAAAATTCATTTCTATTTTAAAAAAATTTCCAAAAATAGCTCGGTGTGGGCAGTCCACTAAGACAGAGCACCAAAGGGCATGAGGCCAAAACTGCATACCAGCGCCGACCCAAAATCATGTGTTTTTGAGAGCCTGCTTCAGGAATGATCAACATAGGAAATGTTCTTAACATGCCAAGCGATGTAATGACGCTTTTTGCAAGGTATGACAATACACAGAAATCGTTGAAAGTGGTCCTCCAATGTTCGAGATGGGGATTGCAGGGACAGTGCCAAAATACTATGTAACAGTAGCACAAACACAAAACATTTCAAAGTTTCACAGTGGTTGGTGGGCAACAGTAGTGAGAGATTAGTAACGTGACAAGAGATGGTGCAAAAGCAGAGTATTGCTACTGGAGGTGCAGTATTTCTAGAAGAAATTCCTCGTGTTGGGTGGCTTAATTGTCAGATTAAACCTCTCAATATTAATTATCAATCTAGGAGTCGTAAACGTGAGTTGTACTGCGTATTGGCTCAGCTTAATGGTCAAAGTATAAATATATTCCTTTGTAATGATAAACTAGATACTGAAATGAAACACACATTTGCTGGCAAACAAGCAAACTCGAAAAAGAAACCTACTTAACCAATTTCGTTCAGTGCAAAACTCCATAATGCAATTAAACTGTAAGGAAATATGAAGAAATCCTCAACCACATAACATTCTCGCACTCACATTCTACTTTTAAATCTCCTATGATAACTTGAAAAAATAATCTATTAACTCTTCTCACTAACTTGAAACTAACACTTGAAATTAATCTTGAAATAAGCAGAAAGACACACACGTTATTCTAATGATAACTCACACCTTAAAAAAACTACTCTTCATAACAAATTTAAGATTCAAATTAACAAAATAAAGTTCATCATAATAAATTCAAACCTTAAACTAACGAGAACTATTCTTTATAACAAATTCAAGATTCAAAAATAACAAAAGAAACAATCCTGACTATTGTTAAAAGACAACTACTTTACTTTATGTAAAATAACACTTAAAAAGATCCTATTGAAAATAGTATTGCAAATAACCTATGATAAACTTTCAAACATTTTAATCTAGATTAAATAAATCAAGCAAACCATGTAACTTAATAATGAAAACAAAATCACTCTACCTACACATTTAAATCTACACTTCAAACTTTCTCTCTAAAGGAAATGATTACACTATAAAAAAAATAAAGAATCTAATTAAAAAGAGATCTAAAATAAAACAAATTCTAATTAAAAAGATCTAATTATTGAGTGAAAACATGCGTAAACAAGCATTTAAATCCTACAAACATTCAAAGAAATTAGATAATAAAAACAATGATTTAATATTTTAAATGAGCAATGTTAATATATTCAAATTCAAAGCATCTACAATCTGTCCTAATTCCATATTTAAACTCAGAAATTGGAAACAAAATAATAATAATCTAAGTGTAGAATTAGATGCTATTTAAAAACAATTTAAAACAAAAGATAATTCTACAAATTAAACAAATCCTAAATCTATGAAAAATGAGGGCTCGACTCCAGGTTGCGGTGGATCCTTGCCACTTCTTGGAGCAAGTCCTAAACTAACTCAATGCTCAAAATCAAAATTACAATGCGTATATAAAAACAAACAAATGTAGAGCCAAAATTTATTAAATAAAATCAAAACATTGCTTAAAACATTAATGAATGTACACATGCCAAAATTTATTAAATCAAATCAAAACATTTCTTCAAACATCAATGAATGTACACATCATCTGCTGCTCCATTACAACCATTGTGCTCGGCAATTCGATGTGGAATTTCTGAGAGAATCGATTTTGCATTTGAGAAAATTGATGGACTCACAAACTCTGCACTCTCTACATCTTCAGAAAATCGATGCTTCTTTGATCTAATACTGGCTCCTTCATTCTAATGGACAACTACTTATTCTAATGCACAGCTCCTTCTTCTAATACATAGCTCCTTCTTCTCCTGGGCCGACTGCTCTATCCCTCCATTCGATCCCATCTAATGCACAATTATTACATTCTAATGCGCATCTCCTTCAATTCTAATGGATCGACTCCTTTTGTCTACACAGCTATTACATCACTCTATCTACATGATCCATCGATTCCTTCATTCTACAACTACTCCATATATCTCTATCTATCGATTTCTCTCCTTTGATCTAATGCACAACTCTACATTTTATAGCAGTGGAGCTACTCTTGTTTTCCCAGAGCCATATTTATAAATAGCAGAGTTTTTTACAATAGATTTGAAACCAGATATTAGAAAAATCAATTTCCACAACTGCATGAAGTATTTTCCAGAATAAGAATCAGCTTGAGACATAATGCCAAATTCAGGAAATCGTTCCCCTTTTTGTGGGATGTGGCTGTTGCTGGAAGGTGCGTCTTGATTTCTAGAGAAAATTCGGACTTCGTTGACTTCACACAACAATTCCAACAACGATTTTCATTAAGGATAGAAATTTTTTTATCGATCAAAACCTGTATCATGCGTTGATCATTAAGATAGATATTAATTTTGTTAGTATTTTTTTGAACATCTTGAATCCTCTTAACAAAATCAGGGTGCTGCAAATACAATCTTGCTTTCGAATCAGCTGTTAGTTTTGCCCACAATTCTGGCCCCTGGAATATATTTCCAAATGGAGAGGATGCGGCTCAAGATCTACTTGCTTCCTGTGCATCAGCAAGTTTTTATTTTAATGCTTCATTCGAAGGATCAAACTCCAGGCCTTTTTGTAAGAATAAATTTCATCATCGTATTTTCCAAGCCCAACATATGCTGCCCCAAGTCTGGTGTAACCCTTGGACCAATTTGCCTTGATTTCCACTGTCTTATTAGCATCCTGAAGAGATTCATTATACTTATGTAATGAAGCATATGTTGCAGAATGATCTGAATATAAAACATGATTGGTCGGAGCAAGAGCTATAGCTTCAGAGAAATGTTTTATAGCTTCCTCATAGTTTCCAGAAGAAAATGCAACATTTCCTTTGGATTTTGCTTCATCAGCCATTTCTTCCTTCAAACTTAACTATTCAAATTTATTTCAAGAGGCATTCCAACACTGTTGGTGCTCAACCTATTCTCCTGTTATATTGTTCAGGTTCACTCATCACTTCATAAATTGCAGATGATTCTGTCAATCCACCAGCTCATCTCAATCTAGAAAATGTCTTCAAAAATGTTAAATTGTTTAAAAAGGAACCATATGTTTGATTTATCGATGGGTCAACATCTTGTTTTCCCATAATCCTTAGTATTATCTTTGTCTTTCTTCTTCGTCATTTGTGGTGCTATGGCTTGTAAAAACCTCAGGTGAAGAAATGTAGTTCAATTTAATGGATTTTGATAGAGATAACAGATATGATTGCGTGCTTAAGTAGTGCTCTTCATAAAATTATGGTTAAACTGAGATTTGTTTTAATCCCCAAACATAACTAGAGTAGCAATATTCATAGAGACCCAATACGTTCACATTCAGGAGTGGTCTTCAGTGGAATATTCCCCTGACGATAACTCTTTCACGAAGCGGAATTTCGCCAAACGGTTTCTGGGTTATAGGAAACATGGTGCTCTGAACACAACCCATGTCTCAGAATTTAGAGATTCTAATCCATTTGGTCGAAAATTTTATATTTTCACCTACAGTAATTCAACTACCCAGCTGTTGCTTTTATTCATTTGGTGAATTCGCACTCGAATGCATTCCTACACCGAACCTTCCTGCAACCAAGAAGAAATTTATTAGAAACACTCATCAAATTAACTAATAACAAGAATAATAACTATTGTTTCTAAATTCCTCTAATTAAAAACATAATGGATTAATAATGATTAAAAACACCAAGTATAAGTATGTATTTATTTGATAAAAATCGTAAAAATTTGGACAAAGATGCAGCTCAACATCCCCCCACACTGAAATTCTTGCACATCCTCGTGCAAGAAAAACTTACAAGATGATGAAATAAGGTAGGGAAAATGTCAGCAAATATTTTAGCAAATAAGGATGCATATGCTTGATAAAGAAATGACTTCATTAGCCTGCAACATAACTATTACAATGCCAGCTAAAATCATGTGAAAATAAAACAAGATCAGGTATCAAAAGTAAAATTTATGGAGAAAATAGTGTTTGCACATACCTGTTACCTTGTCCCAAATTTTGTTTTTGCCCGGAGTCTTATGATAAAAATCAAATTTTGTTGAAGAGGTGCAATTTTACAAATACTACCATATGTTTCATGCACCTACTATAGCAATCTTGTACCTAGGTCATTCAGCACATATGTAGAGGCAACTACAATCAATACACATTGTTGGCAACCAACACTTTGCGAGTAGTCATCATTAAGTAATTCATCACTCTGAATACCATGAAAATTAAAGTGAGTTATGATACCAATCAGCAACCTCTTTATTGAACACTCTAAATTACTTTGTCATCTGGATTCAAAAATAAATTTCCTCTTAATATAGTACAATGGATTACCTTCACTAAGGGTACCACATCATTCAAAGATCCTTGATTTTTGAAAGATAGAACTCAAAGAATCATATTCAAATTGTCCTAAAACCATTGCCCAAGAAAAATGATGAGTCTTAGGGAAAGAGAAGGATAACTAAGAAAATCATAGTATGCAGTTAAATTTAATACCATAGACATGGCCCTGCTGCCCGCAGGTGTCCATAAGCTCAACAGGGATGTCTTTCACCTAGAAAAATGTCAATATCCCACTTACTATGTATAGATTCAGAGTTATCTTATTTTAATTTTTAGATGAAAGCCACTGTCCTAGCTTGGTAACCAGCTAATGGCAGTGCCACTCATGAGAAGTAACATGGATGAACAGGCCGGCTTGTGATGAGACCTCCTGTCTTCCAGCTTTTTTTTTTTTGGCTAAAAGCCATTACTCTGGCTTGGTGACTAGTGGCAGTAATGTCATGCATGCTATATCCTATGATCATGGTAGGTCAGCTCATTACGAGACCTCCTATCCTCCCCTAAATATTTTCTAAACTTTGATTATGATTAACCTTAAAGGTTACTTAATAAGTGGGGAGACATATCTACTCCTTAAGAGTACAGGATGGCGTGAAAAGTTTTTAATGACTAATCATTGCTAGCTAATTCCTCTACCCTAAATACTTATTAAAGATAACCTAGACAATGACTGAAACATTATTTGAGTTTAAGAATGCTAGAGTTCTCCTGAATAGCACATTACGATCTTTGCAAGAGTGGTCCATCATAGGGGTTTTACAATAGTACCTTCTAAGGGAAATTGAAAATATATATCCGAGACGACAACTTACTAGAGTGATTAATCATGGTTAATTTTTGCAAAATAATGAGGCATTAGAGTGAGTTGTACTCAACAAGATTTCTCACAAATGTGTGTGTTAAAAACTAATGTGAATCAAAAGTAGCTTTAACAACCATAAAAATTCAAAACCCTAATAGCATTGTAACTGCTTTATTCATTTATTCTCCTACCCTACTTTACCCTAAGAGGCGAAAGACTCCCGTTTAAGTATAGGAGTACTTCCAATGAAGCCATGTGCGTAAAAAAATGCTGCTTATACTCACACTTAGTTTTAAAGAATATACTTCGAGACATACGAAAGCATGAGAAACCAGTTTCTTTAATTGATATGGTACCAAGATTTTCTGAATGCTGAGGAGATAATATGGCTTGATGACTACTTGAAACCATGATTCAATGGAATCCACATATTTATGATTCTCCAACTGATGCAAGTCTTCCACAACTTGTTATTCGCTTTCTTGGAGGCAAAAAGGATCGGGTGAAATTCAAAAGGTAAATCCCTCAAGTTCAGGCTCAAATATTTGATTTTCAAATTGACAAGAATGGTTGAGAGAGATTCTAGGGCTTTGAGTTTTAACAACATTTTCAGAACATGTTCCAATGAAATATTTCTCCTCTGGCGGTCTTTGAATACATCTTCCTGGGGTGCATGTTCTACGGTAATGGGTGAAGTTTCCAGATTAATTCCCTTTTCCAACATGGAAGGTGTAACATTTTGTTCAATAGAGGAATCAACGGGAAGAATAGGTGGCTCAAACAACTATGCAACCTCATATTTTAGATTAGGGTTTAAAATATGGTTTGGGGTAGGGTTTCGGTTAATGTTTGGACTAAGATTTGGATTTGGATTAGGATTAGGCTTTGGACTAGGGTTAGGTATAGGTTTTAAATTAGAATTAGGGTTAGGTCTAGGGTGTGAATTAGGGTTAGGTATAAGGTATGGATTAGGATAAGGTCTAGGGTATGGATTAGGGTTTGGATTAGGACTAGGGTAAGGTTTCACATGTGGTTGGGACCATGGAGGAGGATAACTTAATGCCGCGTTGGAAATAAATTGTGGTTGTTGTGGGTGCTCATATGATTGAATTTGCATGGGAGATTTCCCTAGAGATAAGGATCCAAAAGATGCTTGAGGCCATGGATATATCTGGTTCAAGGATGAAGGCCAAGGTGAGGGCCACTGTGGCCATGAAGTAGGATATTCAATTGGAGGAGGATCAGAATTTTTCCATGAAACTGCAGGATTATAAACATGTTGAGGAACCTACTCATGGAAATAATAATTATTCCAAGTATCAAATGGTGTTGGGTTTTGAGTTATACCTGGCGGTTGATTCAATTCCTTACTTGATCCCATGAGTATCTTTCGTAATCGTGGCAGTGATGGGAAATGTTCGGTTCCATGACCATCCTCACAAATTTTGCAAACTTTTAGATTGCTAAGTGGACACTTTCCAAGGCAATGTTTCTTTCTATAGTTGGCACATAGGATAAGCAATGGTTCTTCATCCTTCTCTTGTTCCTACAAATCATCCAATTTCGAAATAAACGATTTAATAATATTGAATTTATGTTCAAGAAAAACATTAAATTTTGCACTTGTGAATTTTTCATTGGATGAGTTGTTTGTCTCTATAGCAGCATACAAACTCTTCATTGAATGATTCCTCAAAATACCATCTTCTTGACTTCAATGAGAAAACTGGTACATTCTGTCATCGCATAGATTATTACGCAAGGGTTATTACAACACCCCAAAAATGATATAACGTTGAATATTGGATTCTGAAGATAAATAGATTTAAAATATACTAGTTGAAATAAAGCTCACCACACTTTCATGAAAGAAAAATGCTGAATGAAAGTACTATTTAATCTATGAAAAGAAAAGCAATTTGGAAATTAAATGTCTAAAGCATGCTTCTATAGGAAAGGAAATAAAAGTTCAAGAGATAAGAAAGATGGTTATACTTTGGAGCAACCCCACAATAGTGGATGCGTGGCTCTTCACTCACGTCTTACCATACACTCTCCGCCCTCTGACATCTTGAAATATCCTTGAAACTCTATAAGAAATTTTTTACCTGAGCCAAAATAAAACTCCCTGTCAACGACACCAAAATGTTGGGTGGCTTAATCGTCGGATTAAACCTCTCAATATTAATTATCAATCCAAGAGTCGTAAATGCGAGTTGTACTGCGTATTGGCTCAGCTTAATGGTTAGAGTATAAATATATTCCTTTTTAATGATAAACTAGATACTGAAATGAAACACACATTTGCTGGCAAACAAGCAATCTCAAAAAGAAAACCTACTTAACCAATTCCATTTTGTGCAAAACTCCATAATGAAATTAAACTATAAGGAAATACGAAGAAATCCTCAATCACATGACATTCTTGCACTCACATTCTAATTTTAAATCTCCTATGATAACTTGAAAATCTAATCTATTAACTCTTCTCACTAACTTGAAACTAACACTTGAAATTAATCTTGAAATAAGCATAAAGACACACACGTTATTCTAATGATAACTCACTCCTTAAAAAAAAACTACTCTTCATAACAAATTTAAGATTAAAATTAACAAAAGAAAGTTCATCCTAATAAATTCAAACCTTAAACTAACGAGAACTATTCTTTATAACAAATTCAAGATTCTAAAATAACAAAAGAAACAATCTTGACTATTGTTAAAAGACAACTACTTTACTTTATGTAAAATAACACTTGAAAAGATCCTATTGAAAATAGTATTGCAAATAACCTATGATCAACTTTCAAACATTTTAATATAGATTAAATAAATCAAGCAAACCATGTAACTTAATAATGAAAACAAAATCACTCTACCTGCACATTTAAATCTGCACTTCAAACTTGCTCTCTTAAGGAAATGATTACACTATAAAAACAATAAAGAATCTAATTAAAAAGAGATCTAAAATAAAACAAATTCTAATTAAAAGAGATCTAATTATTGAATGAAATCATGCGTAAACAAGCATTTAAATCCTACAAACATTCAAATAAATTAGATAATAAAAACAATGATTTAATATTTTAAATGAGAAATGTTAATATATTCAAACCAAAGCATCTACAATCTGTCCTAATTCTATATTTAAACTCAGAAATTGGAAACAAAATAATAATAATCTAAGTGTAGAATTAGATGCTATTTAAGAACAATTTAAAACAAAAGATACTAATCTATGAAAAATGAGGACTCGACTCTAGGTTGTGGTGGATCCTTGCCACTTCTTGGAGCAAGTCCTAAACTAACTCAATGCTCAAAATTAAAATTACAATGCCTATATAAAAACAAACAAATGCAGAGCCAAAATTTATTAAATCAAATCAAAACATTGCTTCAAACATCAAATAATGTACACATGCCAAAATTTATTAAATCAAAGCAAAACATTGCTTCAAACATCAATGAATGTACACATCATCTGCTGCTTCATTACAACCATTGTGATGGGCAATTTGATGCCGAATTTCTGAGAGAATCAATTTTTCATCTGAGAAAATTGATGGACTCACTAACTCTGTGCTCTCTACATCTTCAGAAAATCGATGCTTCTTTGATCTAATGTCAGCTCCTTCATTCTAATGGACAACTACTTATTCTAATTCACAACTCCTTCTTCTCCTGGGCCGACTTCTCTATCCCTCCATTCGATCCCATCTAATGCACAACTATTACATTCTAATGCTCATCTCCTTCAATTCCAATGGATTGACTCCTTTTGTCTACGCAGCTATTACATCACTCTATCTACATGATCCATCGATTCCTTCATTCTACAACTACTCCATATATCTCTATCTATCGACTTCTCTCCTTTGATCTAATGCAAAACTCTACATTTTATAGCAGTGGAGATGCTCTTGTTTGCCCAGAACCATATTTATAAATAGTAAAGTTTGTTACAATATATTTGAAACTAGATATTAGAAAAATTGATTTCCACAACTGCATGAATTATTTGTCGGAATAAGAATTAGCTTGAGACAGAATGTCAAATTTAGGAAATCGTTCCCCTTTCTGTGGGATTTGGCTGTTGTTGGAAGGTGCGTCTTGATTTCTAGAGGAAATTCGGACTTCGTTGACTTCGCACAGCAATTCCGACAACGATTTTCATTAAGGATGGAAATTTGTTTATCGATCAAAACCTACATCATGCGTTGATCATTAAGATAGATATTAATGTTGTTAGAATTTTTCTGAACATATTGAATCATCTTAACAAAATCAGGTTGCTGCAAATACAATCTTGTTTTTGGATCAGTTGTTAGTTTTGCCCACAATTCTGGCCCCTGGAATATATTTCCAAATGGAGAAAAAGCGGCTCGAGATCTACTTGCTGCCTGTGCATCAACAAGGCCTGATTTTAATGCTTCATTCGAAGGATAAAACTCCAGGATTTTTTGTAAGAATAAATTGCATCATCGTATTTTCCAAGCCCAACATATGCTACCCCAAGCCTGGTGTAACCCTTGGACCAATCTGCCTTGATTTCCACTGTCTTCTTAGCATCCTGAAGAGCTTCATTATACTTATGTAATGAAGCATATGCTACAGAACGATTTGAATATAAAACATGATTGGTCGGAGCAAGAGCTATAGCTTCAGAGAAATGTTTTATATCTTCCTCATAGTTTCCAGAAGAAAATGCAACATTTCCTTTGGATTTTTCTTCATCAGCCATTTCTTCCTTCAAACTTAACTATTAAAATGTATTTCAAGAGGCATTCCAACACTGTTGGTGCTCAACTTATTCTCATGTTACCTTGTTCAGGTTCACTCATCGCTTCATAAATTGCATATGATTCTGTCAATCCATCAACTCATCTCCATCTAGCAAATGTCTTCAAAAATGTTAAATTGTTTAAAAAGGAACCATACGTTTGATTTATCGATGGGTCGACATCTTGTTTTTCCATAATCCTTAGTATTATATTTTTCTTGCTTCTTCATAATTTGTGGTGCTATGGCTTGTAAAAACCTCGGGTGAAGAAATGTGGTCCACTTCAATGGATTTTGATAGAGATAACAGATATGATTGTGCGCTTAAGTTGTGCTATTCATAAAATGATGGGTAAACTGAGATTTTTTTTAATCCCCAAACATAACCAGAGTAGCAATATTCATAGAGATCCAATACGTTCACGTTCAGGAGTGGTCTTCAGTGCAATATTCCCCTGACAATAACTCTTTCACGAAGTTGAATTTCACCAAACGGTTTCTGTGTTATAGGAAAAATGGTGCTATGAACACAACCCACGTCTCAGAATTTAGAGATTCTAATCAATTTGGTCGCAAATTTTATATTTTCACCTATGGTCTGCACCGAACCTTCCTTCCAACATATTGGAAGCAGAGGAGATTTAGTTTATGATATTGGCCAGAAGCTGGAGGTTGAACAGCTTGAGAAATTTGAAGAAGAGACTATTTAAAAATCTCTGAGGTGTATAGAAGACTTGGAACAACAGGAAGAGTTGATGATTGATTCATCAAATGAGACCATGGGGTCTTATGTTTTAAAAACTAACAAGTTGTTTATGAATGCAGGTGTTGATGAAGACAGTTCACATGATGGAACTGTGATGAATGAAGCTGACTATTGCCAAGTAAAGTATGATGAGTATCTTTCAGATGAATAGCAGATTGAATTATTGCAGCAGAAGGAATTCATTAATTCCTTATTTTATAGAAGATATTGCTTCAATGAGGTTGTGTTTGGTGGTGATGAATTTGTCATTAATGCTGATAATGACAAATTTCTTTTGTTAAATGGCCAATTGAAGAATGATGGACATATGACTAAATTTGTTTTAGAGACAAAAGATCATAATTATGTTCTGATGAAGGCTGAAGAGATAGTGACAGTAGGGAACTTGATTTGTGATAGAAGGGAAGATAGTGAATATTGTGAAGATGTTTTCCCAGATGAGATGCCAGGACTGTGGCATGAGTTAAGTGTTCTGGAGCAGAGGACAAGAACACAGGAAGAAGATGTTCAGATTGTAAGGGCAGAGCTGGGTAAGAAGGAGAAAGTTCATTTTTATGAACTAGTGCAGAGAGACATCATTGCAGAGAATGATGCAGAAGAGAGACTAATTGATCATCTCAAGAATTGTTTGAAGAATTGGAATCAACATACTGATGTGTTGATTGAAGAGGAAAGAATTGCAGGACAGCATACTGAGATGCTGGCAGAGGAGAGAAAGGCACTTAGGCCTTGTGAATTTTATTTTAACAACTGTTTTGTGAATGAAGATCCTGTTTATGATGGAGATAAATTGACAGCATTGGATAGTCAATTGAGAGAGAAGGAGAATTCTGTGGAAGATTTTAATCCATGGAATGGAGAAATTGAGTTGCTGGAGAATATGTTGGATCAGCAGGATCCTGTGCAAGAGAGGAAACCTCAATTTCAGAATTGGGGATTGAAGAATATAAAAACACAATGGGATGAAGATAGAGATGAATTGGTGATTGAATCATCAATTAAGACCATTGGGTCTTGTGAATTAAAATTTGACAAATTGGTTGTGTTGACAGGCATGGCAGAAAACAATCCCTCTTTTGGAGTTGTTTTGAAGGGTGATGAATTGTTGCAGAAGGGTGAAGGTGAGGCTATCATGCCTCCTATAAATGAACTTGTTATTTTTGGAAATGACAAAGAAAAAGAGTTGTTGCAGAATGAATATGAGCAGCCGAAAGAAGATGAGACAGTCATGTCTCATGTGCAGAAATTTGTTGCTATTAGTAGCAGAGAAGAATTGGCTTGTTCGAATAGCCAAGGGAAGATTGGAGAGAAGGTTGTATGGTAGAATTTTGGGGCTGCTACAACAGTAGAAAATCAGAGTTTTACTCTGATAGAAGATGAAATCTCAGTGTTAGAAAAACTTGATATGGTTAGCAGAACCAAGCAAGAAAAAGGAAGGCAATTGCTGAAGATTGCCAAGACAGAAGAAGAAGATGCTAAAACTGAGTTGCAGCACATTGAGGATGTGTTTGGCCAAGGGAGATGGCTAAAATGTTTCCAGAAAACATCCATAGAAGAGAATGAAATGGCTGAACAACATCTTGGAGTGTTGCTGGAGAAAATGTTGAAGCAACAAGCTGAAGTGTTGCCAGAAGAGGAGAAAGGAAAAAAAAGAGTTTATAATTTTGATGTTTGTTTCCTGATTGTAGATACTGGCGGAAGGACTAAGGCATGTTTAGTCCAGAAGAATAGAATGGATGAGGATTATGACTGGCAATTTAATTACCAGTCTGAAGATTTGTTGAAGACAAAGAGTAGAGAAGTTGTCATGAGTGACCATCAAGAAAAGTTTTACTGTTGTAGAGAGCATGAGGGTATGGATGATTGGGTGGAGAATAGGGCAGCAGTAAAAAATAAACAAATAAAATCCCAGCAAGAAAGAGCTCAACAAATAAAAGCTATAGCTACAGCAGGAGATTAACAATTGGCAGCAAGAGTAAGAACTGAAGAAATAAGAATGCAGCAAACAGAAGTAAGAGTCCAGCAGTTAGAAGACACATTAGATCAAGAAATTGAATTTGTGAGAGGACTGATGATGAAGGTGACTGAGAAAAAGACAGCAACAAAGATACAAAGAAGTAGCAGCAAAAGAAAACCAGAAATAGGATATAAAAGTGTAGCCAGTGGAAAGATACAACACAAAGTATGGAAGCCAGGAGGAATGCAAAAAAAGAACACTGCAACAGATGACCAGTTGCAGAACAAAGTGTGGGATCCAGGAAGACGAAGATGAAAGCACATGATCAGGAGATCATGAATTATTTTAACCTAGGGATTCTGATGCAAGGGCATTAGGCCCAAGACGATATTTTGTATATAGATAGGCATAGGGGGTCTTATATATTTCTTGCTCATGTAATTATTGAATGAATTGAGTGATTTTAGTTAAATGTAGAGAGAAAAATATTGTAACTGCCCCCGAATCATTCCTGGGCATATGAAGAGATTCAGTTTCAGTTTCTTTAGGTTTTAGTCTAAAGTTAGAAAAATTGGGAATGTGAAGAGTTTTTGAGCTGTTAGAGGAATTGAGTCAGTTTTGTTGTTTTGTATAAAAATAAGCCTAAAAGGCATAATAGAGATAGAGTCCTATAGAGACTTGCATAGAGCTACAAAGGGTAAGGCCATCGAATAGAAGACCTGGCCTAAATGGGAGGTTTTGTAAGTAATTTCAAGATTTTATTATGAAAGAACTGTTCAGTATTACATGTGCATCGGTTGAGTGAATTTCTGTGAGTTCCAGATACAATTGTATGAGCAATGCATAATGAGAATCCCTGTGTGAATGCTTCTATTCATAATTTCTTGTAGATATACGCGTCCTGTGTATGTATTGAATGTTTGGCTGCCTTGTGTGAAGAGGAAATTGTATCAGAAGTCCTTTTTGAGGTTGGTGGTTGTTGAAGAGGTGCATTGTATTAAGTTAAAGCTTATATATTTCAAAGGGAAGGTTGAATGTCAGATTATTGCCATTGATGTAATATTCCGAAACGGGGGATTTTTACAGTGAATTTTTGAATCAAGTAACAGTGTTCTCTATGGAATAAAGTTCAGGTTCATTGTCTATATGTGTGTTGCTGACAATCTCTCTGAAGGACTCATTCCTTCGTTTGTAAATTATGTGTATTCAATTGGTATCAGTTAAAGTATTAGCCTCTGTATGAATGTTTGTGTTCCAGAACACCTTTGAATATACACTCTGTGAGTGGTTGAATTAGAACCAATTCTGCAAGGAAATATCTTGTTTCCTCCCTGCCTGTCTTTGGATTCACATTCTCAGCGAATGGCTTAACTGTATTTGTTGGGAAAAGGTTGAATAGGTGTTCTATTGGAATAACGAACTGATAGATGCACTCTATTATTTTAAAAAACGCTGAGCCCATCTGTCACAAGAAAATACACTGTTTTATGAACAAGATGCTATAGTGGAAGGCTTTCTTTGTCGAGGTGGGACCCACGAATCAAATAGAAGTTAAGAATTAAGTAAAATCGCGTAGAAATTTGGTGAGCAATGTTCCAATCCTGGAGCGGGTTTCTGAAACCATTACCACTCACGTCACACTTCTTTTGGCCTGGAGTGAAACAACCCAAAAAAAACGCAATCCAATGGAATGGTGCCACATCGTCGTGGTAATACCACCCTCATCATGTGAATATTAAGTGTTATCTCCCGGCTGTGGAAATAACGCGATATGGACAGGGAGCGTTCGATCGGGAGCCCAAACGATTTGATGGAAGTCGCACAAAGAGTTGCACGGTTGATAAGTTAAGGTATGGTCCATTTTTTTGTGTCAAAACCTCCTTATTTAATAAGTTGATGTGTGGGCCCATGGGCGAACGTGTGTTATAATTTTCGCGTTTATAAAGCTAAGTGAATTTAAGGATATAAGCTCGAGGTTTCGAGTTGAATAGCTATTTTCCTAAGGTTTCACTATGGTGGAAAGTTAATTATATTCATAGGCTTATAAATATTTGTGTTGGAAGGGAAGCGAATATAATTCAAGCGCCTTATTGCAAAGGCCAAGGACCATATTAAAACGGGATGTAGTCTCGGCGCATTATTCAAAGAAAAAAGGTCATATTTTTAAAAGTTATATTATTAAAAGGAGTATTTTACATGCTTTGAGGGTTTATAACAAGGTTTATTCCACATAAGGGAATAGAATCTGAGCTAGTGAAATGTGCAAGTTCATAACCAAAGCAAGAATTTAAATTAATATCTCAATCTCAGATTGAGATATTGAAGCTCCAGATTAGGTATTTAATTTTCCAGCTTAGAATAAAAGAATGTTGTGAGATTGCCCGGATTGGGGATTGGTTGGGCAATGAAATTTTGAATGCAATTGTACACACAAATTTGCTGAAATTTTGAGTAAACAGGGACTGTGGGTTTTACCCGACACCATATTTTTATGCCATCTCTGTCTAGCAGTAAGAAAAATTATTTTTTTTATTCTCTGTGTTAGGAGGAGAGTATTATTCTCTCAGTCATTGTTCTGGAATTATCATAAATTCCAACACTGTCCAGTTATTCTTTGTGTTAGAAGGAGAGTATTATTCTCTCAGTCATTGTTCTAGAATTATCAGAAATTCCAACATTATTCTTATTTATCCCACCATTAATTCGATGACAACTGCAAAAATATCATCACAACAAAACCGGTGGAAATCAACCCAATGCTGGTGGCCTTCGACAAATTATTGTGTGTTATTTAATCCCTAAAAATATAATGTGTAGTATTTTCAAGAGAGATTTTTTTTTTAAAGGAAATATCACTCTTGTGGTGCCCTTCAAGATAGTTTGTATCATAGACAACAAGCATTCCTTGAATAGGTCAACAATGCACACTGTCTCCATTCACTACCATCGATAACCCTTCACTTAGACACACATCCTCATTTGTGTGATTAGGGAAACCCTTCCAGTGAGAGTTGCAACAATAAATTCACCATCCCTCCCTTACGTTGTCCATGGCATGCCAAAAAAATGAGCTTAAAACATGCATGAATATAGGAGGAGTGCCCAATGTTCATGATAGCCACAAAACTAGTGGCTCAATCTATTCGACAAAGCAGATTAACCTCTATTTTGATATTCCTCAAACTACAAAGAAGATTAAATTTTATTTTGATACTCCTCAAACCAGTGCTATGATACCAATTTTGGAATTAGAAATTAGAAATGAATTCCATTATACATTAATTATCATAAGAATGATGTATATATTGTACATATAAATTTAATAGGAAAACTGTTGATTCAATTTTCAAGGTTTCTTGGAATCTAATAGCTAATTATCATAACACACCATAACCCAAATCATAATCTGGGGATTAGGTATCTAACATTATTTTTGTAAACAAACTAAGGACACTTCAATAAGGAGAGGTAAATTGGTAGCTTGTACCATTACTTCTCTGCAATATTGTTGTGTGGTATCGATTAACAATACTCGATGCTTGTTCATAATTAAGATGATAATACTAGAAAGAATATATTCTTCAGTTATTGATCAGTGGCATTTTTTTCTTGGGCTTAAATGGTATATTCTAGTATATCTTTTATGATTTTCATTAATTATTTTCTCTCTTTGTGAGTTATTAATAGTCGTTAAAATTTAGTATTTTTAATTGTTATTGCTTTTGCATAGGTTACGGGGTGGTTGTCTCACTAGGATGTTATACCTTTAATACAGTTTCCAATCCCATGGGGACACCATGCCCCATCATAGTAAAGTAAAAAATATAGGCATCATGTTGGAGTCTGGGATCCCAGCTCTAGTTTCTAGTGGTCTCTGAATGTCTCGATCCTATACTAAACTATGAATTTCTGATATATGTTACTTGCATATTGTTACATATACATGGAGAAATTGCTAGTTCTCATCAACCATTTTCCATCTAAAATATTTAGTAATTGACACTAAATTTTAATTGCCAATGAATTTGCATCCTCCAACTCAAATCCTTAAGATATGGAGTCTTCGCCAAAACTGATTCATTCATTGAAACAAGTTGGGAAAAGTACACCTAGAAATGCCACTTTTATTGGTTTTTAAATATTCTTGAACATAATAACAAGATAAATTAAAATAATTTTAAACATGATACTTGCAAGGTGATTTCAACACATACATGTTGACTAGGAAGAAACTTGACAAATGAAATTAAGCAATGTTCAAATGGTAAAAGTGAGATTATTTTATCAACCACCTTTAGTTCGAATAATTGTTAAATTGGTGCTCAATTTGTAGTGACAATAGTGTACAACTATTTAACTTTGATATTATCCAGAATATTAAGAAAAAAATATTACTTACCATGCAATATATCATGAATGCTTTGGAGTGCTATCAACTTATAAAAAATCTCTTCAATTAGTGTTTTAACTAGTTGTCCATCAAGGTAAGTGTAGAAATTTACAGGGTAAGTTCCTTAGATCAAACACCAAAGGTAACCGCTCACAAAAAGATCACAAATTAGTACACCAGTATTTGACGTGGTTAAAACCCGATTGGTCCATGATCTCTATTTAAAGAGTGTGGAGGGTCATCTGTCCGGTAACCGTTTATGATGGAAGCTTATGTAAATTTTCTTTCTTTATATTAATAAATTTCCTGAAGTGGTTGCGTTGGCTTAGGCCATGGATTGTTTCCCTCTTCGAGGGTTTTAACCACGTCAAATATTGGTTTACTGATTTGTGATCTGTTTGTGAGTGGTTATATTTGGTGTTTGATCTAAGGAAATTACCTTGTAAATTCCTACATGGTATCAGAGTCATTTTGAGGGCCACATTCGTTGTTGATCCAAATCCAAAGCCGTTTTGACTGCATGTGACTAAAATTTTCTAGTTTTACTGTTTTTGACCACTTTCAGGCCAGGAAAACTGCTCTGTTGTGTTCGGAGCATCTGTTACAATGAATAACCCCTTTCGTTTCATGCGAAAAAGTTTATTGTTGCCCAAGTTATGTCATTTTATATATGGAGGTATAAAGTATATTTTTTGCAGTTATATTTATCAATCCATCTGTTTATTTCGATTTATATATATATATATATATATATTTTTGGATCTATACCCTCTTCTCTGTGTATGCTCTTTGGTGTGTGTTGTGTGCGATCTTGGCAAATTAGAAACATAAAGACATGATTTTTTTTTGCTACATATTCTCTTTCCTTGTGTCGTTGTACTATCTTAGGAAATAAAAAATAGCAGGATAAAGGATAGTTACCAGAAAGACAAACCAGAAATTTAACATTTTGCCATAAGGCTTGTATTTTGTTTTTTTTGTAGGAAAAAACACGCACAACGAAGAGAAAAATAAATAATATATATATATATATATATATATATATATATATATATATATATATATATATATATATATATATATATATATATATATATATATATATATATAAACCCTTACTCCTTTCAAACAATTACAAAATCCTTTTACTAGCTCACTTGGTGTAAAGTTACTTTATGAGAATATAGGTTTTGGGTTCAAGTCTCTTTCTCAAGCTTATTTTTCTAAAAAACTTTTTGTTAGGTTACTTTTTCTTAAAAAGCATTTTGGAAAGTTGTCATTTAAAAAAAATGGTTTTTTATTTAAAAAGCACATGCAAAAGTAACATTGTAAAAGCGACTCACTTATTTATAAAAGTGGGTCACATAAAGTAGTTTTTTTTTAAAGTGAGCTTATTGTATTAAGTTTGGAAAATGGGGGGGTATTTTTTTTTTTAAGTTCATCTTCATCATCATTTTTCAACCTGTCATGTAACTATTCGACATCTCTTATAAATTTTTTTTTAAATGCATAACTTCTTCATCCGGAAGCCATTTTCAGAGCCATTTTTTTTAATTGCCCTAATTTTTCGATATCTTTCCATTGGAGCAGTTGGTTTCATCTCTTTCAGCTTCAATACTATTTGAAAAAAAAGAAAAGTGCATGCCCAGTTATTCTTAACAACACCAATTATTTCAAATGGCTATCCTACATGGTAGACTTATTTAGAAGTAAAGGGATTCATTTAATAGCCACATGACAAGAAACTAAACCTACCGATGGAGATAAAACCACTAAATGGGAAAATAAACAAGATCAAGCACGAGGGTTGATAGGAATATCCATCGCTCAAGATCTTATATTTCATATCCAAGTCATTGACTCCCTTGATGGAGCTATGTAAAAGCTAAATATTTTTTTTGGCATTAAAAATGAAATTAGAGCCCATCAAATTGAAAATGAGTTCCTTACTTTAGACCCCAATAATTTCTCCTCTATTGAAGATTTTCTGTCCAAATTCAAGACCCTTACACTTATTTTAGAAGGTTGTAAGGTAAAAAAGAAAGTTTGTAGCCTTATCATTCCATTTTTTCTAAGCTTGGCCCTACATACTCTGTATTTTTTTCCACCTTCCATTCCACTAGAGAAGCCCTCATTTCTCAACGAACAACCTACAAGCCACCCTATTTTGATGCATTTTGCGATCCTTTGATAAGATAACAAGAAAAAATCTTAATCCTTGGTCTTATTAATACTGGAAACACTTCTAAGAAAGCCTTATCAACCCAGAAGCAACGATACCAAAATAATCCTAAGAAGAATCATCCTAAAAAGAATGGTACTAAACCAAACAAGGGTCTTAAGAAATTTCAGCCACAAACTGAAAAAGCAACTCAACAAACTGATAAGGCATAAAAAAATAAAGGGAAGAAGATAGATAGACATTGCAACTTTTGTAATCATGATGGCCACGTAGATTCAAAATGTTTAAGAAGATGGAAGCCTTGGAAGCATCAATGAAGAAGCACAACATCAATTCGGAGCCCTCTTCAATTTCATCTTCGGGATTGACATTTTCTGCTTATGGTTGTGTTGTGCTATACAACAACCTCCATTTAGTAAAACTAAATGTGGACCCTTTAGAAATAAATAGGAAATTTATTCTATTAAATTTTTAACTTAAAGTAAAAAAAAATTAGAAAATAAAGTTTCTTTTGCTTTTACGCTTTCATTCCTTAGTGCGCATCGCAATTCGCATAGCTTACAAACTTAAATGACTTAAAATCCACTAATTCATGGGGGCTGTGATATGCGCTAAAGTATTTCCAAAGTCATATCAAAGTCTTATTGTAAATGCTCTAATCACCGTTATAAACCAAAATGGCATCACGCCTCATTTAACAATCAAAACTTATAAACAATTCAGACAAAGTTGCAATTAAACGGACTCAAAAAGCCAATAAATAAATAAACATAAAGCTCCAAAGTCAAATAGAGAGCATAAACATGATTTCTTGAAAGTGCACTTCGCATTTCGCAGGATATAACTAAAAGCAAACTCAATGCCGCATAAAAATTGTGATGTCTGATTTGTGCAGATTTCATTTCACGAGATTTATGGGTAACATCATATATGGTAATAATTATAAATTGCGATGTGCAATGAATGGTAGTTAATTACTCAAGCATGTGAAATGATTCATTTCAAATCAAACCAAATACGAGATCCAACGCCTTAAATTGTACGATAGAAATTTCACGTGAAGGTGTAATAGATTTGATTTTAAAAGGTTATTGGTGATTAACTACATTTAATAGAAGTAAGGTTTTGATAGATTAATATCTACTTCGAGCATGTGTTGAAGTTGTTGGCCACCTGTAAATTTTGGTCTATCAAAAGGTGGCCAAAACATGTTTTCAGCCTTCAAGAAACACTTTCCTGGCCAAAATGTTATCTCTTGAAGCCTGTAGACGACCTCATGCTCAAGTCTCAAGGTTTTCACTGTTATTTCTCGAAACTCAAAATTCCGCTAAAAAATTCCATGAGAAGACTGCTGCAATATCCTCATCCTTTTCCCCTTTTTTCTCTCAGAGACTAACCTTCATATTTTCATCATTTTCCTTTGTTCTCCATTTTCCTCACCCTCTGTTCATATAAAATTGCCTTTGCAGAGTTCCAAACTTCTTTCGAACTCTGTTGAAACCCTCAGAAACCTTTGAAAATCATTGAAAATCTGTGTAAAAAACCCCATTTCTCTATTAAGGGTTTAAGCCCCTTGGCCTGAGTTTCCAAACCACTTCCCCAATACGCCCTCATCATAAAAACTAAGAGCCAAACCCATGAAGCGCTAATCGCATCAGAACGATTCAAAGTGTGCATGTTTGAGAGCCATTTTAAATGTCGATTGCGATCAGCCCCTTTGCCATAAACCGCAGATCGTATTGTCATTTCATCTACCCCATAAGCCCGCAATCGGGTGCTAAACCATTGAAAAATCCCTTTCTGATCAATATTTTTCTGTATAAAACTTGAAAACCCATTATTCCAAAGTTTGTTTTAAAATGCCAAAATCACGTGTTTAAATAAAATAGGTTGATCAAAAAGACCGATCGCGCAATCGCGATCGGAGAATTCAAAATGGGTTGATAAAAAAAAACCGATCGCGCAATCCCGATCAGAGAAGTTACAAATGGGTTGATTGAAAGACCGGGCCCGAATGTTCCAATTGCGATTGGCCCTAGTTATATAAAGCCCCGGGCCCATGGTACTCCATACACCCAATGGCCCCGCAATCGGGCGCCAACCTATCATATATATATTCCGCCCGATCCACTCAAAACCTTGGTTTTTATTGAAATTTATGGGTTTCTAATAAAGTATAAGGGTCCCGCCGGTGCAAAGAATTAAAGGATCTGGACCGTTGATCTAGACCAGATCTAACGGCCTGCGCTCAATCGCAAAGTTTCAATCGATGCGTTTCAATCGCATGCTTTGTTGCTGCCCTCCCGATTGTCGATCCCCGATTAAATCTGGGCCATCCGTCTCCCTGATGATCGGACGGCTTGCGCTCAAACGCATCGCAATGTTTCAATCGTATGTTTTGTTGTGACCTGACGATTGTGATCCTTCGATTAAATCTGGGCCGTCCACGTGTCCAGATCGGACGGTCCCAGATCACCCCCACCGTTGCTCATCGCGCGATCGACGGTTCTATTCTTCCTCCCGCGTCATTTAAAATTCCTCTCAGTTAATCTCCACCGTTGGATGATGCCATCCGACGGTCCTGCTCTCTTCCTATGCCTCTGAAGCAGTAAAACCAAATACGCAGGATTTTATAACAAATTGTTTTTATTTTGCAGGTTTTGATTCGAAGTTTTATCAATGTTTCATAAGCATTGATAGCACATAAAGGCCTGCGCGGCCCCTGCACATCAACAAGACACTGTTTTAATTCAAAAACAGTGAAAGAGTATCAGCGCCGAAGACAAACATATCAGAACCGGAGATTGAAGACCCAAACACAGATCTCAAGCAAAGTAAAGTGTTTGGGGAAGGAGCGAAGATATCTGTCGAGCTGAGAAATTCCCCACCGCTATAAAAAGAGGCTAATTGAACCCTCTACAACTCCAAAGACACCTGCAGTCTCGTTGAGATCAAAGACCGTCGAAAAATTAATACTAATTGAGCTATCTTATCTCTAATTGTCGGCAGAACCATTCGAGAAGATTAAAGAACAGTTCAGAAGCAGATATTTAGATCATTTCATCTCGGGAAGTAGAAATAAAGTCACTCCAGCATGACACCGAGCTTCAAAGGATAGCATACTTCCCACTGATTTTAATCCTAAGTGTAACTCAATTAATGCAGATTAACACCTGTAGATTTCTTGATCGAGGCCCTCAAAGCACCGAAGATTCATCTTCTGTATTAATTGATCCAAACAGATCTTTTCATAGTTTACCACCGCCTCATTCTTCTATAAATACCTCTGTAGAAGATGAGAAAAAGGTTGGTCTTTGGACATCTGAACGCATGTAACAGTCATTATGAAGCCACTGATGCCCTGTTCTGTAATTTAAGGATACATAAGCTGATATGAGAAGTTCAAAGCTGTAGAGACCCACCGGGCTTGCTGATTGTAACTAGTTTGAACATCAATACAAGCTGCTGATTCATGGAATTCGGAAACTATGTCAATGGTGATGTGTTCCTTACTGTCAATTGTTGTTTTACTTAATGTTTTCAATCTGTTCACTTTCTCTGATAAAGAGCAGCAAACATAGAGTTAGGATATACTCTCCACGGTACCCTACTCTCACTGAAAGCTTTATTTTCTATGTTTTCTTCATTTGAATGTCCTCTTTGAAGAGTTTATTAATGCAGGTTAGTTTAAAAGTACTTCCCTGATCTAGATAGCTCTTTGAGATGAATGTTTTCTATGTTATCCTTGGAGTTTATCAATGCAGCATAGTTTAAAAGTACTTAGCTGATCTAGATTTCTCTTTGTGATTATCATCTGTGTTCCCTTATCGAATATGCTGAAGCAGGCTGGTTTAAAAGCACTTACCTGATCTTAAGCTGTTTGAACTGTTTTTAAATGTTTCTGATGGAAAGTACTTCAATGCAGGCTAGTTTAAAAGCACTTACCTGATCAACAGAAATAATTTTATGTTTCTCCTTAAGTACATGTTGAAAGAAAGCTAGTTTAAAAGTACTTACTTGATCTTAGACTGTGCTTTGTTTTTTCATTTGTTTAAGTCTTTCACTTCCTATTTGTTTCACTCCATTAATCACCTTAAGAGATCCTTTGATGTAAATGACTTGCTCCATGGATCCTTCTTGAATTTTCTATCCAATTAAATCCTCCTATGACTCCATAGCCCAATGGGTTAAAGCTGTCTTTGTCTTTTGCTATCAGCTGAAACATTCCTTCATTTGCAGGCTCTTCACCCTTTATTTTGAACTGCTTTCACCTTCACCATGTCTTCGCCCAACCAAAAACAAACAAAACAAACCCATGCTCTTCATAACTAGCCTAATATCACAATTCCAATCTTTAAAGATCACATCTTTGAACTCATTTATAGAGAGATCCCTCTCTGGATTCAGGAGGGCTAGATCCTTGAATCCCAAAGCGGTTTGATGTTACCTCTGCAGTTGGACTTTGCCAATCTTGCTAATTACAGAGTGATAACATAATGGCGACCATACTGGGGAACTCCTGAGTATTTCTTCGATTAGAAGACAATCATAAGATACCAGATATCCCTTGCTAACTTAAAATTAACTCAGAAAAACCCAAAAATATTTCAGATTGGTATTTAATAAACATGGTAGTGGACCATAACACCTCTTACCTCTTAAAAGGAGCTAAAAACTTCCACTTGGAAACTCCACAATCCTGAACAGACCTTAAGACTCCACTGGGAAGAACCCTCATTACTATACTATCCTTCAAACTCAGTCAGAGGACTGTAGGATTGAAATTTGTGTAAAACAGATTAGTTAACCTCTCAAAGATTGTCATACCTGGTTGAACTTTTCTTGTTATTTGGGTCTAAAAAATTTAGAGAACTGTAGGATTAAGATTTGTGTAAACAGTTTAGTTAACCTCTCAAAGATTGTCATATCTGGCTGAACTTTTCTTGTTTATTTTGGGTCTAAAAAACGCAGCATAGTGGCCTCTAAAAAGATTCACATTAGAGCTCATCCTGACCCTGATCCACCTGAGATAGTTGATAACCTAGAAAGCATCCTTAGGAAGTCTCCTAAAGATTAAATCTTCAACTGTTTTTAGATCACCCTTGAGAGCTAATTCAGTTCCTGAGAATCTTACAGCTCTACAAGAATCATATGGTGGTGGAACCATAAAACGTTTTACCTCCTTAGGAGCGAAAAATTTTCCACCTGGCGACTCCACACTCTGAAACTCCCAGAAGACCAAATGACTCCACTGGTAGAAGACCCTAAACTCATTGACCAGACACAGTGACCTCTTTTCTGATTTACAAACATGATTCCGAGAATACAACGAAGATATGCCCCAATGAGTAGAGATCATATCCCTGGGTTTCCACATAAGATGCCCCGGGTGAATTGGGATGACAACCTGCCTGTTTTCCAAGGTGAAAAGTTTGATGAACCTCTATTACATCTCATCAGATTTCATATACATGTATGGAGGTTGAAAGTTGAATGGCATGAAGACTGCCTAATGAAAATGTTCATGTTAACATTAGAAGGAAAATCTAGGGATTGGTATGAATGCTTAAGATCTAGTAGTTTGTTTTCTTTAAGAGACCTTGAATATGTGTTCTATGAGAACTATGAAGAAAACTCTACGTCATTATCATGGGGTGCAATATATTATGATCCATCACAAAACATCACCCAACACATTATAGATAATGAGGAAGCTCTGGAAGAGATGCATCCTAAAGATCTTTTAACAGCCATTCATGAGTTTAATATCCTATTGAAAATTTTTAAAAAAATAGATGAATCAGTTGAGGAAAAGATGATCCAAGCAGTAAAAAACATTCCTCAAGATATCCCTGAAAACTCAAATATTGATTCATCATCCCTTATAGCCGAGGCTCAAGAAGACATCCAGCCTCAAAATCAGTCTTCACAAGAGACAGAGAACTGCTGTACTCCTGTTCAAAGGAACATAGAAACATCCTTCCCTTTGGCAGAAAAAGAGATAGATCATATTATAAATAAACAGCCGCTCTCTGAATTTTTTTGCGAAACAAACACTCTTGCCCATTCACATAGAGAAATTTGTTGTACAGATTTAGAAAGTTCATTTGTAAATCAGAATGAAGAAGGACCTGCTGATAACCCAGTATGTTTGATTGGTAGTATTACTTATATTCGTGATTCTCCTAACTTTGATCTATCTAGTGATGATGCTTCCAAAACAGAAGTTAATTTTGCAGGATCATCATTAGCAGATTTAGGGGAGGAAGATCAGTTTCCTCAAAGAAGTAATGAGCCAGTGCAGACTCTTTATGATACTGATGATGAAAGTTTTCAAAGTCTAGAAGCAAGTGAAGATTCATTGGATCTTTGCTCTGTTTCATTTCAGATCATCAATAATAGTTTCCATATGATTGGGAATCAACAAACTTTCAGCTCAAAGGATAAGGAGGAAAGAACCGAAGAAATTTTTGAGAAGGTTGAAATCAAGGAGCCTTCTCTTGAAAAAGAGGAAACCTTTAAGTACTCCCCTGCTCAAGAATATAATAACCTCTTCACAGAATTTAGTCCACTGAATACGAGCATACAAGGGCCACAAGAGGACAACACTGTCAAATATGATGAGTCCTCCAGTTCAGAGCATGATGAAGATGAAGGAGAAAAACAAATAGAAGACTATCCTGCTGTGAATATATCATCTTCTCAAGAAGAAACTTCTCCCTTCACTGATATTAGTCTGTCATTTAAAGAGCCTGAATTTATATCAAAAGCAAGCATAGATTCAAAGAAATAAGATATTTCACTGTTTGCTATTTTGCAGGTTAAGAATGATGATACTTCCAAGCTACATACTGAAGAGATAGTCATCAAAGCTGATGTCTTAGAAGTAGATGATCTACCAATTGTGGAGGATCAAAAGGAAGAGAATCCTCATCTTTTCTTTTTTGATCCTATGGAAGAGTGTGTGGAAATCCCGACTGGCTCAAATTATCAAGCATTGACCCTTTGCAAGAGCCAGAGACATGAAAAGTTGTCACCTTCTGTGATAGCCTTGACATTGAAGGTTAACCTTCAAAATGTTCTATGGATACCTCTGACAAGCAGCCAGAGTTACTACTTCTTCTTGACATTACTCAGCTGGCTGCATTGGCACTTTTGTATCATATGAATATGTAAATAGTCCATGTTTAGAATAGGTTAGATAGGAATGTCAATAAAGCTCAGTTCCGAGCATGTAGTTAGTTGTTGTTTTCTGCTTTGGAGAAAAATCAAGAATTCAAAAATACAAAAAAAAAGAAAGAAAGAAAAGAGGGCAGAAATAAAAAAAAAGAAAGGCAAAGCCCCATGCCAAAAAAGAGAAATAAATCTGAAAGTGTGCAAGCTCAAATGCCACTCCTCAAAAAACACGCTTCTAGTTAGTCAAACTGTTTAATCTTGACTAATTAGCTTTAAATTTTTCTGCTGATAGGATAGTGAATTGGATTTGCCAAACTGTTTAAACTTGGCTTATCAGTAGATAGGTTAGGCTAGAAAAGAAAGGTTCAAACAAGCCCAAAACCTGAACCTAAAGTTTCCAAGCAAGAGATGACTCAAATCTGTTTTATTTTTCTGAGTCATAAAGTTGTAAATCTGGTTCTAATCAACTCAAAATCTGAACCAGAAAGAAAGAAATAACAGCTCAAACAAATTCGAACCAGAGCTAAAATCAAGGAAAGCAAGTGGCTCTAACAAGCTCAAAACTTGAGCCACAAATAAGAAGAAGGATGCTTCAAAAAGTTTTCATATTTCAAAACCTTCAATTTTTGATTTTTAATAGTCTATGTGCAGCTTGTTTTTATGCCATAGATCACAGCAAGTCAAACAATTCAATCTTGACTTGACTGTTTTTGAATTTCTGTCTTAGAATCTAGAGAATGAAATCTGTTGGACAATTTAATCCCAATAGATAGTAGATTAGGTAGAGAAACATCTGAGCTCAACTGTTTAATATGAGTTCAGGGAGAAATAAGAGGTAGAATTAGATTAGATTTCCTGTTTTCAAAAGAATAAAATGTTGAAAAAGAGTTTTCCAGTCCAAGTCCACTCTAAATGAAGAAAAAATGTTAGATCAGTAGGATTGGGTAGGTAGGAAGCCTGTGTTGATGAAGATTCATTGTTTTTCAATGCTGCTAACCTTTTTTCATCCAGAATAAGATCATTTTAGCAAAGACAACAACCCAAAGAACGAGGCATTGATCAACCTCCCAGAGAATGCAGTTCTGAAGTTCTTGATGCCTTCAAGAAGGCACCATCCCCAAGTGGAGCCACTGTTGGCCACCTGTAAATTTTGGTCTATCAAAAGGTGGCCAAAACATGTTTTCAGCCTTCAAGAAACACTTTCCTGGACAAAATGTTATCTCTTGAAGCCTGTAGATGACCTCATGCTCATGTCTCAAGGTTTTCATTGTTATTTCTCAGAAACTCAAAATTCTGCTAAAAGTTCCATGAGAAGACTGCTGCAATATCCTCCTCCTTTTCCCTTTTTTCCTCTCAGAGACTAACCTTCATATTTTCATCATTTTCCTTTGTTATCCATTTTCCTCACCCTATTTTCATATAAATTTTCCTTTGCAGAGTTCCAAACTTCTTTCGAACTCTGTCGAAACCCTCAGAAACCTTTGAAAATCATTGAAAATCTGTGTAAAAAACCCATTTCTTTATTAAAGGTTTAAGCCCCTTGGCCTGAGTTTCCAAACCACTTACCCAATACGCCCTCATCATAAAAACCAAGCGCCAAACCCATGAAGCGCTAATCGCATCGAAAAGATTCAAGTGTGCATGTTTGTGAGCCATTTCAAAAATGCCGATTACGATCAGCCCCTTTGTCATAAACCGCAGATCATATTGTTATTTCATTTACCCGTGGGCCCGCAATCGGGTGCTAAACCATTGAAAAATCCCTCTCCGATCAATATTTTCCTTTGTAAACCCAAAAACCCACTTTCCAAAGTTTTAAGTTAAAAACTTAAAGTCACATGATAAATAAAAATGGGTTGATCAAAAAGACCGATCGCGCAATCGCGATCGGAGAATTCACAATGGGTTGATTGAAAGACCGGGCCCGAATGTTTCGATTACGATTGGCCCTAGTTATATGTGCCTGCCCATGTACCCACACCAAAGGCTCTGCACCCAAGCGCCAACCTATCACATATCTACTCATTTCACCAAACCTTGGTTTATTGAAATTTGTTAGTTTCTGCTTTAAGTAAGGCGTGTCCACGGCAAGAAAACAAAGGATCTAGACCGTCGATCTAGACCCAATCGAACGGTTATCGCCCAATCGAAATGTTCCAATCGAAATGTTTCAATCGCAAGTTTCAAATTGCATACTTTATATCTGTTCCCCCGATCGGCCCACCCCTCCGATTTACTCCCCGCCGTCGATCTGATCTGCAGATCGAACGGTTATCGCCCAATCGAAATGTTCCAACCGAAATGTTCCAACCGAAATGTTTCAATCACAATGTTTCAATCGCATGCTTTGTTGCTGCCCTCCCGATTGCTGATCCTCCGATTAAATCTGGGCCGTCCACATGTCCAGATCGGACGGTCCCAGATCACCCATACCGTTGCTCATCGCGCGATCGACGGTTCTGTTTTATTCTTCCTCCCGCGTCATTTAAAATTCCTCTCGGTTAATCTCCACCGTTGGATGCAGCCATCCAACGGTCTTGCTCTCTTCCTACGCCTCTGAAGCAGTAAAACCAAATACGCAGGATTTTATAACAAATTGTTTGTATTTTGCAAGTTTTGATTCGAAGTTTTATCAATGTTTCATAAGCATTGATAGCACATAAAGGCCTGCGCGGCCCCTACACATCAACAAGACACTGTTTTAATTCAAAAACGGTTAAAGAGTATCAGCGCCGAAGACAAAACATATCAGAACCAGAGATTGAAGACCCAAACACAGATCTCAAGCAAAGTAAAGTGTTTGGGGAAGGAGAGAAGACATCTGTCGAGCTGAGAAATCTTCCACCGCCATAAGAAGAGGCTAATTGAACCCTCTACGGCTCCAAAAGACACCTGCAGTCTCGTTGAGATCAAAGACCGCTGAACAATTAATACTAATTGAGCTATCTTATCTCTAATTGTCGGCAGAACCATTCGAGAAGATTAAAGAACAGTTCAGAAGCAGATATTTAGATCATTTCGTCTCGGGAAGTAGAAATAAAGTCACTCCAGCATGACACTGAGCTTCAAAGGATAGCACACTTCCCACTGATTTTAATCTTAAGTGTAACTCAATTAATGCAGGTTAACACCTGTAGATTTCTTGATCGAGGCCCTCAAAGCACCGAAGAGTCATCTTCTGTATTAATTGATCCAAACAGATCTTTTCATAGTGGACCACCACCTCATTCTTCTATAAATACTTCAGTAAAAGATGAGCAAAGGGTTGGTCTCGGGACATCTGAACACATGTAATAGTCATTCTGAAGCCACTGATGCCATGTTCTGTAATTGAAAGATACATAAGCTGATATGAGAAGTTCAAAGCTGTAGAGACCCATCGGGCTTGTTGATTGTAACTGGTTTGAACATCAATACAAGTTGTTGATTCATGGAATTCTGAAACTATGTCAATGGTGATGTGTTCCTTACTGTCAATTGCCGTTTTACTTAATGTTTTCACTCTAGTCACTTTCTCTGATAAAGAGCAACAAACATAGAGTTAGGATATACTCTCCACGGTACCCTACTCTTACTGAAAGCTTTATCTTCTATGTTTTCTTCATTTGAATGTCCCCTTTGAAGAGTTTATTAATGTCGGTTAGTTAAAAAGTACTTCCCTGATCTAGATAGCTCTTTGAGATGAATGTTTTCTATGTTATCCTTGGATTTTATCAATGCAGCGTAGTTTAAAAGTACTTAGCTGATCTAGATTGCTCTTTTTGATTATCATCTGTGTTCCCTTATCGAATATGCTGAAGCAGGCTGGTTTAAAAGCACTTACCTGATCTTAAGCTGTTTGAACTGTTTTTAAATGTTTCTGATGGAAAGTACTTCAATGCAGGCTAGTTTAAAAGCACTTACCTGATCAACAAAAATACTTTTATGTTTCTCCTTAAGTACATGTTGAAAGCAAGCTAGTTTAAAAGTACTTACTTGATCTTAGACTGTGATTTTTTTTTTCATTTGTTTAAGTCTTTCACTTCCTATTTGTTTCACTCCATTAATCACCTTAAGAGATCCTTTGATGTAAATGACTTGCTCCATGGATCCTTCTTGAATTTGCTATCCAATTAAATCCTCCTATGACTCCATAGCCCAATGGGTTAAAGTTGTCTTTGTCTTTTGCTATCAGCTGAAACATTCATTCATTTGCAGGCTCTTCACCCTTTATTTTGAACTGCTTTCACCTTCACCATGTCTTCGCCCAACCAAAAACAAACAAAACAAACCCATGCTCTTCATAACTAGCCTAATATCACAATTCCAGTCTTTAAAGATCACATCTTTGAACTCATTTATAGAGAGATCCCTCTCTGGATTCAGGAGGGCTAGATCCTTGAATCCCAAAGCGGTTTGATGTTACCTCTGCAGTTGGACTTTGCCAATCTTGCTAATTACAGAGTGATAACAGAAGTGATTGAATGCCAGGTTTATTTTAATTCTATCCACCTCTCTGCTCTCTATATTTTTAATGTTTTCTCTATTTGCTTGAAATATGGAAACCACTTAACAGAGCGAGAAAAATAGAAATGAACCAGAAAGGCAAAGAAATCACCCAAGCACCATCTACCGAAGACTCAGATATGTATCCCCTGTTCTTAGATACCACCCACAACAAGAATTGTGGAAGTTTCTCATGGGAAGCAATGTATAAACTTTTCAAGGATGAAACGCCAAGGGTAATAGTCAAAGTTGCTTCAGAAAATGTGTCTGTTTCTTCGAAATTGACCTAATTCGACGTTGCATGTTCATTCATCCATAAGGTAGCAACAAGGCCAAATATTATCCATTATACAGATATGATTAAGCGGGTAATTGATGACTTGAACATAGAAAACAGAAAATCCAAAGATTCAAAAGGTGAGAATATTGGGTCATTCAGGGCAGAAGATTTAAGGATAATGTGCCACTTACCTTACCCACAATAGAATTACGATAAATACTTTCTTCAAAGCTTTAGATAAAAACATCTAGACCTGATGCAAGTCATAAAGGAATGGAAGGAAGACCAGGGCAATTTTAAATGAGATAAACTCGGTACGTACCCAATAGCACAAATTCCTTCCCCTTATTGTTATGCTACCAGTATGTTTTCTAGATTATATGAAAATCCAAATAACACTAGGTTTTATGTAGATTGGATCCCATTAATTGAAGCAATCATCAATTCCCTAATTCTGAATTGGGAAAATATCCTATTTGATAATTTAGCCAAAAACATCATGGATTATAGAAGTAAAAGAAATGTTTCATCTAGATAAATACCCCATTTTTATATGAGTGCCTATGTCATGGACACAATTTTATTTTCTTCTAGCTTTCCTACCATGGGATGAACATGGACAACTGAAGAACCTATTCCAATCCACATTTATCACAGAGCCCTCTAGGAATCTAATTACCATTTGCATTTTTACAAAATTTTCCATAGATTCATGTTTCTTATGCATCAGATTATATTCAATGAGAAAGCCCCTAGGGTTTCCAAAGAATCTAGTACATACATTCTACCCATTGCTAGGTGGTTTGCAGAGGAAAGTCTCACATATATCAAAGTATTTGGGAGTTATGCTTCTCCTCACGTCTTGCCATATTATGTTCTTGATAAGTTACTTGCAATAGAGATTTCCTACCAACTTATTGTAAATGGTATTTGAAAACAACTTAAATATGCTAAGAAGGTCGTTTGGCCTAATTTCCCTTTACAGTGCAGTACTTTTTCACTTTTTGATATTGGTCATGCCTACAAGGAAGTTTCAAAGGTTAATCTATTGAATTTGGTTGTAAAGCCAAGAAAACCATATGACCCCAATGATGTGATTAAAAACTACATCACAAAGATCAAATTAAAGCCTTTTGTGAAAGAGATAGATAGAATTGATGATTTCTTTCAAGGCATTGAAAAATTTTCAGATGTACTTAAGTTTGCATCCAATCAACTCAATCAAGATGACTTGAAATCTTTCCAATCATATAGAAGTAAGAGACTGGAAAATATTCCTCTGAATTTATTGAATATTGAAGATATCAAAATACCTACTCCAAATATTAGCTTGGATAATGAAGTGAAAGACATGTCTGAAGATGAGTCAGGGCAATCAGAGCATCAATCTCAGAATTCAGATCATTCTGAAAATGAATCTGAAAAAAGAAAGGAAAACTCAAAAAATATAATTCATCAAGTAATCCAAGAGATTGAGATGCAGGAGAAAAATGATAAGAATTAATGAGACAGTATTAGGTCTTACAAATGAATCAGTAGATGTTTTATGGAAGGATCCTCTAGCTGATCGTACTTATAATTAAACCAAACTATCACAGTTTGCAAGGGCATAATCTACTACTACTGTCGATAAATCCACTGAGGTTAAAATGTTACTGAAGTAGAGAGAAGATAGAATACAAGAATTAGAGACACTGATAGATCAAGAAAAGTCTAAATCCAACGAGCAAATGGAGTTAAATATATCTTTATTTCAAAAGGATTTTGAAAGTCTTAATTTGCAGCATCAAGTACAAATCACTGAGAAGCAAGAATAGCTGGAAGCAGTGATGAACAAATTACAAAGCCAGGCACAGTTAGATCAATTCATAAAGGAAGAATTTTATATGAATTCTAAGTTAAAGCAACAACAAAAATAAATTTTCCAACAAGCTTCCATCACTAGCTCCTTTGGCACTCAAGTGAAATATTGATCCAGCAAGTAGCCATCAAGAAACTTGAATGTGAGAAGGTCAAGAAGAAAATAAATGAACACATTCAATGGCAAGAATCAGACTCAAGTGAGGAAGCTGATATACCCCAAGTAGATAAATTCCACAAGGAGATCTTATTCAAGGATTGGAAAGCACGGATAAATCAAGCAGAGAAAGCAGCAGCGAAAGCCTCAATATTATTGAAGGAAATTACTGAATTTGTGTGTGAACAGCTTGTGAAAGAAGAAATTATCAAAGAGTGCACGTCTGAAGTACTCTCAGAAGTCAAATAGGTGGAAACATAGTGGAAACAAAAGGAATAAACACAAGATTAAATGATTAAAATAGTAAATAAGTTTGATTAAGAAAATTATTGGAATTTTCTGATCAAACCTTATCATCAGTACCAGACCCTGCAATCTTTAACAAAATCGAGAAAAAGATCACATCCAACACTATAGAATGCGGTATTCAAGGGACATGTCAGATCAAGGATTTTGGATCCATCTCAACTCAAGCCCGTGCTAGATATTTGTCAACTTTAGAATCAAATCCAAATGAAAGATAAAAATTCATAGTCATATTGTTACTTTATTTTCCTAGATTGTAGTTAAAGTTTGTCTTACGAGGATGGTTGTTTGAAACCTCCTCTATTTTTATGTAATAAGATATTTTTTAAACATATTTAGTTTAGTATTTAAACCCCTCTCATGCATTTAAAGAAGGGTCCAAAATTTTTTCAAAAACATTCTCAAAGAATGCACTTTTGTAAGTTTGTGAATTCTTTGATGAGTTAATGGAACACAATCTATTATCTTTTTACATTTGAATCTGTTTAACTGATGTTGCACTATTGTACTCTTTAAATTCCTTTAAAGTGAAGAGAAGCAGATATATACTGTTAGTTTACATGAGTAGAACTTCGTACATAGGGTATTTCTATTCACTTGTATTAAGTCTTGTTTTCTAGATTGACAATCATCTTAAATTTTGCATTATATATTTGAAATGTCATTATAGATGAATGTAAAATGCACTTTTGTACTAATATTTGCTTGTGATTTATTATCTGATACATAATCACACATATGAATGCGATATATTTTTCACAATTCTTCTAATCAAACTATTTTGTTAGAAGAATTATCTTACATAATTTTCATCTCTTTCAACTGCTAAATAATCTACATTACTAATAGTTGAAGGATATATTTTTTAGATCGCATAAAGGAAGAAACACCCCAGGTATATAGAAAAATAAATAGTATAAGATAGATGAACATGATAGATTAGAATCATTTTCCATTGCATGTTATATAATCAAAACACACCCCAAAATAATCCTTATTGGGAAATTGGTCCCACTACCCCCATTCAGAGCCACTACACCAAACAGAAAAGGAGTTGCTTTAATGTCTGTACCGGGTGGTTTTCCCCCATGTTGTGGCAACGAATTCTGAGGCCTCAAAATTTTGGCACTAGAAGGAGGGACTTGTGAATGGAAATAAGGTCTGATCATTCTAAAGGTTAATATAAATGTCTCTCTCCCTCTAGATCCCCATCAACTTCCAGAAAATTATCTAGATATTCATTTTCAAAATCTAAAGTTGATCATCCTTCTCCTAAGTCTCCTAGTGATACTCAACCCATACTGTCTCCCGAGTCTTTTCAAAATTCCCCTAAATTTCAGTCTTTGAAAGAGATTTTAGAGAGAGTATCCATTCCTGCTGAAAAGCCTGAAAGTCAAAAGACAAGAATTCTTCCTTTTGAATTTCCCATAGATAGTACTCAAAAAATAATAAAGAGGAATCAAGCATAGTTAATTTCCAGTGAGATCTTATCTCATTCATCTCCATTACCTCCACTCATTTCCACCGCTTCCACTCCAATAATCAATGTTACTTTAAATAGTTCCAGTACTCAAACTACTATTCCTTCAACTAGTTCTAGCAATCGGCCTGCCTCTTCTTCAACTCAAACTCAATCCATCACATCCACCCAAGGTCCAATGGCAGGCCAAGTACCACCACCAAATGTACACCCATGGAACAATCTAGGGGCCGTAAATATGCCCGCTCTTCTTCATGCTCTACCAAAAGCACCTAAAAGATGGTTACCTAAGTTTAATCTTGATGATGGTCTTTAGGCAGAAGAACACATTCATAATTATATGTTAGCTATCAATATAGAAGGAGTAGTTGAAGAGGATTTCATTGTTTTATTATTTCCATACACTCTCATAGTATCTGAAAGATCTTGGTATTTTTTACTTCCTGCCAGCTCGATAAATAGTTGGAATATGTTCGAAGAACAATTTCTAGCTAAGTTTGGGGATGCCAAAACCACTGCTACGCTTATCAATGATTTATCAAATTTAAAAGCTAAATCGGGGGAGAAAATAAAAATTTTTAATTCAATATTTGATAAATTTCTCAATAAAATTCCTTCCACGTCATTTCCTGGCATAGAAGTTCAAATTGAGTGGTATATTTCATCTCTCCCATCCAGTTTAGCCATTTTTATTGATAGAGAAAAATTGCGGACACTTGTAGAAAACATGAAGGAATATATATCTCTAGAGAAATGCATAACCACTCTTCAGAAGAAGAATTCTTAAGAAGACATCAAATCAAAGAAGGTATCCTTCAAAGATGATTCTAAAAAGAAGCCATCTAAAGACCCTTTTGATGTAGAAGGTCTTCATAAAGTTTTAAAGGCTATGACAAATGAGATGGCAGATATCAAGAAACAAGTTGCTGAAAATTATAGCTCAAAAAGGACTTTCAGAAACTTCAATATATGTCAGTCCTCTAACACTGAGCCACCAAATATCATATCTAACACTGATTCTGATCAAAATATAGAGGAAGAGAAAATAGAGGAAGAAGAAAATGATGAAGAAGAAGAAGTAGAACTAAATGGAATGTGGGATTTCATCCTACCAAATGAAGAACAACATGAATATTTACCTGTGAGTACAAGGACCAAAAATACTACCGAAGCAACGCAGCCAAATCAACAACAGAAGAATTCAACGTCTGCTAAGGATAGAACAGTAAGTAAAAAGTCTACTTCAAATTCTACAGAAACAAGTCTTGTTACTTCAGATACTCCACCTACATCTAAGACAATGGTAGTCTCAGACACTATTGAGTATAATGTAGTTGAAGATATGATGAAAACCACGGCCAACATTTCAATTCACGAGCTTACTAAATTAAAGCAGCAACATAAAATCTTACTTATAGATTTGAATGCAGTTCCTGCTTCAGCCTTACCTGCTCCAGTAGTAGTGCAAACTTCTAATGAAATGGGTAAGCCACCTTCTCCTTCAACTAAAATAGATGCTACATATTTGATTATGATAGGTGATAGATCCATCTCTCATACTCCTCCATTTCTCTTCACCTATGAGATCTATAATAAAAACGTTCATAATTTCTTAATAGACTCAGGGGCCTCCTCTAATATAATGCCAAAATTGGTTTGTGCTAAATTGAACATAACTCCTCAGAGTTCTCCTGTTCATATTGTACAACTTGATAGAACTAGAGTAGAGATTGTAGGATAAATAATTTCGTTTTCTATCAAATTGTCATCAAATCCCAAGGTTTCTCAAATAATTAATATATTGGTGGCTCATATTCCTGATTTTTACGATTTAGTATTAAGCAGATACTGGTCTGAAAAACTTCATGGATATTTTGCAACAGACTAATCACATAAGTGGCTACCATACAATGGAAATCCAAATCAAATCTGGGTAGACCATGAAAAGTTCATGAAAAATACAGTCACCGATATTGAAGGAATAAATGAGCTAGTAGCATTCAATAATAACATTATTGGAAACTATTGATTGGAAAAATCATTTTTAGGAAATTTCAACTCGCAACCATCACCTTTTTTCGATAATGCATTTATTTCTCAGATTGAGAATTTTTCCCAGACAGACATTTCAAAATGTAAAAATTTTGTAGATAAACCAGTAGATAATTCTTTATTTTCGACTATTTATTTTAACGGTTCTAAATATGAATATGGTGCAGGCGCTGTCTGTATTTTAATAAGCCTAGGAGGAGAAAAACCATGTTAGCCTACAGAATTGAATTCAATTTCATGAACAATATAGCCGAATACGAATCATTAGTCCAAGGTTTGTACAAATCCATTGATCTTAACATCAAATATCTTAAAGTCCTAGGAGATTCAGAAATCATTTTTAGACAGGTAATAAATACCATTCATTGTAATTCTAGATATTTAAAGCATTACCAATCATTAGTCCAAGAATTAACCATTCATTTCTTGGCCTTCAATATTTCTTTCGAATGTAGAATGTTAGTGCAGATCTACTGGCTAATGTAGCATTAAAGTTAATTCCATCTCAAGATTTTAGTCCTGATATATTTTCCATTGAATTGATTTTTAGGCCATATATTCCTGTCAATATTACCAATTGGAGAGTATTTAATAATGATTCAGATATCATAGATTTCTTAACATCTGAAGTATCTTACAATAGTCAAATTTTGAATGAAAATGACCATGACATTTATATTAAGGAAGAACAAGATGAAAATCCAATTCCTAAGTCTGTTGTCAAGTTAGAAGACATATATGATCTGAAAGATAGGTTTAAAAGAGTTACTAACTCAAAAACTCAAAGTTCTACCTTAATATTTGAGTCAGTAAACCTAGGAACTGACGAAAAGACTCATAATGTCAATCTAGGTCTTGGTCTATCTTCCAACGGAAGATTATCATTTATTAAATTGTTTAGAATGTAAAAAATTATTTTTTCTTCTGATTATAATGATATTAAAACATATGATACTTCTGTGATTCAACACACAATTCCTATGATTTCAAATGAGAAACCTATACAACAAAAATTGAGGAAGATTCATCGAATCTTGAAAATCAAATGAAAACAGAATTGAACAAACTCCTCAAAGCTGCAAAGATCATCTTTCCAGTTAGACATTCTAAATGTGTTTCAAATTTGGTACACATCAGGAATAAAAATGGCGATATTATAATTTGTATTAATTTTAGGAATTTAAACAAAGCATGTCAAAAGGACAACTTTCCATTACCAACCATGGAACAAGTACTGAAAACAGTAGCTGGTTCTAAACTTATGTCCTTTCTAGATGGATTCTCGAGATATAACCAAATTCTCGTACATCTAGATGACAGATTAAGTACTACCTTCAGAACTAAGTAGAGAACTTACTCCTATCAAAAGATGCCATTTGGATTAATTAATGCAGGTGCTACTTTTCAAAGAGCTATGGACATAGCTTTTAGGGGCCTCATAAATAAATCAATGGTTATTTATTTAGATGAAATTACGGTATTTTCTAAATAAGTAACCAATCATCTGAATGACCTAAATAAAATCTTTGAGCGAGTAAAATGTATGGTATCTCATTAAACCCAAAGAATCATTTTTTGCATTAGATGAAGGAAAAATTTTAGGATTCATTGTGTCAAAAAGAGGTATCTATATTGATCCTGAAAGAATTGAAGAGATTAAAATAATTCCGTTTTCTCATAACAAGAAATCTATGCAGTCGTTTCTTGGGAAAATAAATTTTGTTAGAAGGTTTGTCCCTAACTTTTCACAAATAGTTTTACCGTTACAAAACATGATTAAGAAAAATTCAATTTTTAAATGGGGACATAATGAAAGAGAAGCATTTGATTTAATAAAACAATCCATTGTCAATGCTCCATTCCTGACTACCCCAAATTTTCTTAATCTTTTTACTTTATATACTTTTTCATCAGATACATCATATGTTGTTGTTTTAACACAACTTAATGACCAACAAATTGAAGCACCAATATAATTTTTTAGTTCCAATTTGCAGGGTGCAGAACTAAATTATTCATCTATCGAGAAGCAAGTATTTTCTGTCTTTAATGCTATAAATCATTTTAGGCCATTTCTCCTAAAAAATCACACCAAAATCATAGTTTCATTCTTTGCAGTGAGACAACTATTAATGCAAAGAGAATTAGGAGAGAAAAGAGCTAACTGGGTTACTGCTTTACAAGAATATGATGCATAAATTAGACCCTCTAAAATTGTAAGAGGTCAAGGTTTTTGCAGAATGTTTACAGGAGCATCCCATCTATCATCAGAAGAAGATTTAGGTAACAATGTGAAAATATTAGAGGTAAGCCTCAATGATGCACAATCTCCATACACTGACCTCATATTTTATTTGAAAAATGGATATGCTCTGACTCAACTCAGTTACAAAACGAAACGTGCTTTGAGATTAAAGGCCAAGCAATATGAATTAATAAATGATGTATTTTTTAGAAGAAATTTTGATTCTATATTATTAAGATGCTTAGAAAAATCTGAAGCAGAGAAAGACTTGCAGGAACTCCATGATGGATCAGCTGGAGGACATTTTAGAGGAAATATGACAACACAGAAAATCCTGCATGCAGGTTACTATTGGCCTACAGTTTTCAAAGATGCTCAAGAATATGCAAGAAAATGAAAAGTGTGTCAAATTGCATCCGGAAGACAAAGGAAACTAGCCTTCCCGTTACAACCAGTTAATATCGAACAACCATTTGAACAATGGGGATTAGATATGATTGGTGAGATCATTCCTAACTCCTCTGAACAACATAGATATATCCTCACAGCTACAAATTATTTCACTAAATGGGTGGAAGAAATTCCATTGAAGGTAGCCAATTCTAAGAATATCATTGATTTCATCGACTAATATATCATAACTAGGTTTGGTTTACCTAGTGCTTTAATGTTTGATAATGCATCTTACTTCTCAGGAACTACTATGATAGAATTTGCAATCAAAAGTGGTTTTAAACTTAAGTATTCTGCAAGTTATTACTCACAAGGAAATGGTTTAGCAGAATCCACAAATAAAAACTTGATTAGAATAATCAAAAGAACTATTGATCAAAACCAATGAAATTGGCATAGCCATTAATCTTTTCTCTTTGGTAAAACCGAATAACTCAGAAAGCTTCTATTGGCACTTCCCCATTCAATATTGTTTGTGGAAAAGAAGTTGTGCTTCCTACAATTGTAGTTATTCCCTCTCTTGCCTTAGTTCAATTCATTGATGAATCTCCTTCTTCTTCACTACAACTTAGACAATGTCAAATTATTAAGCTAGAAGAAGAAAGATAAAAATCTAAGCATACTCATGAACATCATCAACAGATAAAAAGAGCTTCATTTGATTCAACTTCTGTTACTCCAAAAAAAATTCAAATTGGTGATCTGGTATTGAAATGGGACAAAGCGCATGAGTATGTTAGGATATTCCGATATATAGGAAATAGTTAAGAATAACTTAGTCTAGTGTAGAGTTAGGTAAAGTGTGTTTCTTTACCATGTACATTTGTAACTTGTAATCCGACGGTCACGTTTTGTAGTTATCTGACGGTTATCTCTCTGCTCGGTATTAATGACACTTGATCCGTGGCTTAACACCCGATTGGTCCATGATATATATTTAAAGAGCATGGAGGGTCATTTTTCCGGTAACCTTTTATGAGAGAAACATATGTAGCTTTTCTTTTTATATTAATAAATTTCTTGAAGTGGTCGTGTTGGCTCAGGCCGTAGACTGTTTCCCTCTTTGAGGGTTTTAACCACGTGATTATACTGGTGTATTGATTTGTGATCTATTTTTGAGCGGTGACAAAAGGTTCTTGATCTACAGAACTTACCCTGTAAATTCCAACATGGTATCAGAGCTATTTTGAGGGCCGCGTTTGTTTTTTATCAAAATCCGAAACCAATTTGACTGCATGCGAATGCCATTTTTTAGATATACTATTTTTGAACATTTTTGGGCTTGGAGAACTACTCGGTTGTGTCTGTAGCATCTGTTACAGTGAGAAATGCCTTTCGTTTCGTGGGAAAATTTTTCCAGCTGCCCAAGTTATGACAGTTTAGATCTAGAGGTATAAAGCATTTGTTTTGCAGTTATATTTGTTAATAATTCTGCTTATTTCGGTTCCCTCTTTTTATTTTCGGTTTTTAGGTTTTATTTATTTTCCGGAGCTACACCCTCTTCTCTGTGTAAGTTTTTTTTTGTGCGTTGCGTGCGATCTCGGCAAATCAGAAGCAGGAAAAAGGGTTTTTTTTTCTACGTATTCTCTTTCCCCGCACCTTTCTGCAATTTCGAGATACCAAAAATAGTGAAAAAAGTGATAGTTGCCAGTAAGGCTAACCGAAAATCTAACATTCTGCTGTAAGGCTTTGCACTTCATTTTTTTTTGGCTCGGTTTTTGTGTTTTTTGTGCAAAAAAAGACATGCACACCGAAGAATAAAAAAATAAGAAAAAATAATTAAAAAAAAACCCTTCCTCCTTTCATATAATAACGTGATCCTTTTACTATCTCACTTGGTGAGGGGTTAGTTTCTGAGAATAGAGGTCTTGGGTTCAAGTCTCCTTCTCAAGCTTCTTTTGTAAAAGAAATTTGTTAAAGAGGGCGGAATTGTTTTTTTATAAAGCCGCACTTCATCCCGTTCTCGTAACTATTCGGCATCTACAACTCAAATTTTTCAAAAGGCATAAATTCTTCATCCAGAAGCCGTTTTTCGAGCCTTTTTTTTGAAACGGCCTAATTTTTCAAGATCTTTCCATTGGAGAAGTTATTTTCAGCTTTTCTCAGCTTAAGTTTTTTTTTTTTTAAATGGAAAGTGCATGCCCAGTTATTCTTAACAGCACCAATTATTTCCAATGGCTACCTCACATGGTATATATACTTAGAAGTAAAGGGCTTTATAGAATAGCCACAGGACAAGAAAATAAACCTTTCAATGATGATAAAGCTGCTAAATGGGAAAATAAACAAGATCAAGCATGAGGGTTGATAAGAATGTCCATTTCTCAAGACCTTCGATTTCATATCCTAGATATTGACACCCCTGATGAAGCCCTGGAAAAGCTAAAAATTGTTTTTGGAATTCAAAATCAAAACAGGGCCCACTAGCTTGAAAATGAGTTGCTTACTTTGGCCCCAATAATTTCTCCTCCATTGAAGATTTTTTGTCCAAATTTAAGACCCTTAGAATTATTTTAGATGATTGTAAGATCAAAAACGACAATGGTAGCCTCATCTATTGCACTCTTGCTAATCTTGGCACTACATACTCTGTATTTGTTTCCGCCTTCCATTCCACTAGATAAGCCATCATTTCTTTAGGAACCACCTGCAAGAATCCCTCTTTTGATGCCTTTTGCGATTCTTTGATAAGATAACAAGAAAAAATTTTACACCTTGGTCTTATCACTGCTGGAAATTCTTCTAAGAAAGCCTTAGCAACCCAAAAAAAACCATATCAAAAGAATCCCAAGAAGCAGTATCCTAAAAAATATGGTCCTAAATCAAACAAGGGCCCTAAGAAATTTCAGCCACAAACTGAAAAATAAAATCACCAAAATAATAAGGCAAATCAAAACAAAGGGAAGAAGACAGATAGACATTGCAACTTTTGCAATCGGAATGGCCATATAGAGTCCAAATGTTTTAAGAAGATGGAAGCCTTAGAAGTAGCAATGAAGAAGCACAACATCAATTTGGAGCACTCTTCACCTTCATCTTCAGGCATGGCACTTTCTGCTTGTGGTTGTCAAGCATCAAGATCTGGTTATCCATTAAATTTATCTTCTCCTTCTCCTTCTCATGAATGGCTCATTGATTCTGGAGCTTCTTACCACATGGCTAAAAATAAATCCATGTTTTATTCTTTAAATGATTGTAACACCAAACATATTTATGTTGGTGATGATATATCTCTTAGTGTTGTAGGATCTGGAACCATTCATCTAGATAATGGTAAGTTTAATGATGTACTATGTGTTCCTACATTGTCATGCAACCTTCTATCTTTTTATCTAATAACTCATTTAGGTGAAGGGAAAATAGTATAATTCTCACCTCATGATGTTGTAATCAAGGACCTCAAAGATCCTAAACATATTTTAGCTACTGGCATTGTTGATGATTCCACAAGGTTGTATAAGTTTCACAACTTTGGGTCATCATCTCTTCCCTCTGTTTTTGTTGCTCATAATGATGATGTGAGCAAACTTTGGCATGAGTGATTTGGTCACTTAAACTATCACTCTCTTCAAACTCTATGTAAGGAAAATATGGTGATGGGCCTTCCTATGGTATCTTGCTGAGATGGTTTTTTCTCCGGATTTGTACTCGGAAAACATCATCGGGATAGTTTTGACAAACGTGCCTCTTGGCACGCTTCAGCCCCTTTGCAGCTTGTGCACAGTGATTTATGTGGTCCACTTCCTATTGTTTCCTTCTCTAGTTGCAAGTACTTCTTAACTTTCATTGATGATTTTTCCAGACGCAGTTGGGTATATTTCTTAAAACTCAAGAGTGATGTTTTTAACATGTTCTTGGCCTTTAAGGCCTTTTTTGAGAAACAATCTGGACATCAAATTATTAATTTAAGATCAGACAATGGAGGAGAATATGTTAACAACAAATTTATCAACTTCTACACTGAGCATGGCATTCAATTGCAACATACTATTCCATATACTCCATAACAAAATGGTGTAGCTGAAAGGAATAAGCACACCTTAAAAGAAATGGCTAATTGTAAGCTTCAATCTAAAGGACTTGGTCTCAACTTTTGGGCAAAAGCCATTAACTGTGAAAATTACATAGTAAATCACACTCCTACTAGGGTTTTAAAGAATATAAGTCCAGAAGAAGGTTGGAGCTCAATAAAACCCAATGTAAATCACTTTTGTGTTTTTGGAAGTGATGCTTGGGCCCATATTCCATATGCGAAACATAAAGCCTTAGAACCTAAGAGTGAAAAATGTATTTTTGTTGGATATTCTGAAGATGTCAAAGGATATAGACTTCTTCAACCAAAATCCAAAAATATAATCATTAGAAGAGATGTAAAGTTTGATGAAAATATATCGTCCTGCGAGCCTAGTTCGGCAGGTGTGCCACCTTTGGCTTACGAGCCTGATTCGGCATATGTGCCACCTCTCTCTCTCTCTCTCTTCTATTTTTAATAGCTTTCCTTCTAGTTCAGATGATGACAGCGAGGATGACAATCCTCCTCCACCTCACGAAATTGTTCCGTATACTCCACCACTTCCAAGATGGGTCTGCTCTACTCGGGATGTAGCAAGTTCTCTTGTAGGTGACCCTGTCGATTGACGGTGTACACGTTCTCAGTTCGAAAGAGCTTCTTCCTTATTGGCTCAAGTTCTAAAAAAGCTTGATCCAAAAAACTTTGAATAAGCCTCCAGTCATCCAGATTGGGATGAAGCTATGAATGAAGAGTATCGTTCCTTATTGGAAAACGATACTTGGGATCTTGTTCCTCCTCCAAAAGGAAGAAAACTTGTCAGATGCAGATGGGTTTACAAAACCAAGTTTGGACCAGATGGAAAAGTGGATAGACATAAAGCTCATCTTGTTGTTAAAGTATTTTCACAAGTTGAAGGCATTGACTATACTGAAACCTACTCCCCTGTTGCCAAAATGAATTCTATCTACCTTGTTCTTTCCCTTGCTGCCTCCTTTAAATGGGAAGTCCATCAGATGGATGTTAAATCCACCTTCTTACATGGAGATTTTCATGAAGAAATCTACATGGAACAACCCCCTGGCTTTATCCAAAAAGACTCCAGCCTTGTTTGTCGCCTTAGGAAGTCTTTCTATGGTCTCAAACAAGCTCCTCAGGCTTGGTATGCCAAAATGGATAGATTTCTATTAGATAATGGCTTTTCTAGGTGTCATTCTGACAACACTGTCTACACGAAGAAAGTGGGTAAGTCCTTCACCATCCTTGTTCTTTGTGTTGATGATCTTATTCTTACTGGTAGTGATCCAAACCATATAAATCATGTGAATTCTAGCCTCAAAAAGAAGTTTGAAATGACAGACTTAGGACAATTGCATTATTTCCTTGGTCTTCAAGTCTTGCAATCCGAGGAAGGCATTACCCTCTCTCAATCCAAGTATGCTTATGATCTTCTACACAAATTTCACATGGAAGACTGTAATCCAGCCCCTTCTCCCTTTCAGTCTGGAGTCAAGCTTTCAGTCGCTTTTACTACCCCTGAAGTTGATGCTACCTTATACTGTCAACTTGTTGGTAAAATTTTGTATCTAACCCATACCCATCCTGACCTTTCCTTTGTCATTGTTATTTTCGCTCGGTTTATGAACCAACCTCATGAAATTCACTGTAAAGTAGCTAAAATAATACTTCAATATATTCGAGGTACAGTTCAGTTCGAGATTCATTACAGTGCAGGAGCATCTCCATTTTTGTTTGGTTTCATTGATTCTGATTGGGCTGGTGACCCTGATGATCGAAAGTCTACTACAGGATATGTATTCACTCTTGGTTTAGGACCTATTACTTGATCTTGTAAGAAAAAAAGTGCCATCTCTCTTTCTTCAGCAGAAGAAGAGTATCGTGGTGCAGTTGAAGCCAGCAAGGAAGCCATGTGGCTTCGTCAGATTCTGTCTGAATTTGGTCTTCATCAGCAGCATCCAACTACACTTTGGTGTGATAATCAGAGTGCCATTCAGCTATGTAAAGATCCAGTTCAGCGTCATCTTATGAAACACATTGAACTCCACATACACTTCATCAGAAATCTCATTCATGATAGTGTTCTTGAAGTGCAGTACTATCCAACCAATGAACAAGTAGCAGATATCTTTACGAAGGCTCTCACAGAAGTGAAGTTTACCAAAATTCGATCCATGCTTGGAGTTTAGGAAATTTGTCATTAAGGGGGGATAGGCTCTGATGCCTCCTTCCTTCTCCTATTCTGTCACTTTTGTAAATCCTTCAATCCTATCCCAATTTGTTCTTAAGGGGGGATGTTAGAATATTTCGACACATAGGAGATAGGCTCCTTTTGTGTCACCTTTGTAAATCCTTCAATCCTATCCCAAGTTGTTCTTAAAGGGGGATGTTAGGATATTCCGACACATAGGAAATAGTTAAGAATAACTTAGCCTAGTGTAGAGTTAGGTAAAGTGTGTTTCTTTACCATGTACATTTATAACTTATAATCTGAAGGTCACGATTTGTAGTGATCCGATGGTTATCTCTCACCTCGGTATTAACGATACTTGATCCGTGGCTTAACACCCGATTGGTCTATGATTTCTATTTAAATAGCATGGAGGGTCATTTTTCTGGTATCCGTTTATGAGAGAAACATATGTAAATTTTATTTTTGTATTAATAAATTGCTGAAGTGGTCACGTTGGCTCAAGCCGTGGACTGTTTCCCTCTTTGAGGGTTTTAACCACGTGATTATACTAGTGTAATGATTTGTGATATGTTTGTGAGTCGTGACCTTTGGTTCTTGATCTACGGAACTTACCCTGTAAATTCCTACATAGTAAAAAGGTAAACACACTAAGTTTCAAAAACTTTGGCTAGGTCCATTTCAAATAATTGAAGAAATAGGCCCATCGAGATTCTTATTGAAATATCTATCAGGAAAAAGAGATTCTTTGCCTATTAATGGGCATATTTTAAGGAAATACTTTTCATAGGAGTTAACCCCTTCTATTCTTGTATACTTGTAGAAATATATTAATACTGATAGTATTACCGGATTCTCCTGATCTAACAAATTAATCTTATGTTAAATACAAATCCTTCCACTTAATTCTTTGCGGAAATTAAATCACCAATTGAAAAACACATATGAAGCAAATCAATCACACATAAACAAAGTTGTTTAACAGGAAAGCTTAAAGCTAAAAACCCCAACTATCATATATTATGTATATCAATGGATCATGTAACAATCTCATACAAATATTAATACATCAATCTTTCAGTACAATATAGAATCGTCACACACTATCATGCAGAAATTTGCATATCTATGCACCAATTTATTGCCTCCTAATAGCCTGCCTCCACTACGCAATCCCTGCTAAAGAATACCCTTGAATGAAGTCGAATTGGCCTTTCCTTGACTGCGTAATCCTCATTGGAATATCCAATGTGTGTCAAATGCATTGAATGCATCACTATAGTCACAACAGGTAGTCCATCTCACCCGTTCACCTATCTCTCCACTGGGTCTCCACCGGAACTGACATGCAAGTAGTTAACTGTTGTATTTGTTCAGTTGCAAGTGAGTCTCTAGTTATGAATTAATTAAATAATTAATTCACTGAACTATCACTAGTGTATCTTCAGTTAGAACTAGATACAACTAGCACAACTGAGTTTAATTCACTTAACTTAGTTAAACTGAGTAACAACTCCCATAACTACTCTTCCAACTCTGTCACAACTTTTCCACTACAGTTCTAACTGAGTCCTCCATGCATGAGTCACCAACCACCCTAGGAATTGCGTAATTCCTTCAACCCACTAATTTTCCAAATCTGTTCACTAAAATAAAGTGCTCCAAGAGAATAAGTTGATATTTATTGTCGGATTATTATTAAGGGCTAATAATAATCGACATGCATCTATTTTTAGATTGAAGATCTATAAATAGACTTCACCCAATATTCTAAATATAGAATCTTATCTATTTTTCACATTTGACCAACCATCTACAAATAGCATCCTGCAACTTATAGAATATGCTCACCATGTCTAAAAATGGACATATACCTAAAAATAGCCTGGGGGCCCCACTTAGTGAAGGTGCTTAATTTTCACTAAGCTCATCATCTTGTTGAATCTCAACACTCCCTCTCAACAAGATAGGGATTATCCTTCACCCCGATCCTGCCTCTATGGTGTTTGAATTTTCTCCTGCTGAGCGCCTTCGTCAGAATATCTACATCTTGATCTTTCGTAGGAATGTACTGAGGCAACATGATCTTTCGCTGCACATAATCTCTGATATGATGATACCAGATATCTATATGTTTATATCTATCATGAAACACAGGATTAATCGAGAGTTTAATGCATCTCTTATTATCACAATGTATCACTGTAGGATCTAAATGAGAACCGAAAAAACTGACCAGGATCTTCCTCATCTAGATAGCCTCACATGCAGCTTGACTTGCTGCCATCTATTCTGCTTCCGCTGAAATGAGTGCCATGGATCTTTGTTTCCTACTGTACCAAGAAAATGTTGTAAATCTGATACTGAAAACCCCTCCTAATGTGCTCTTTCTGTTCATTGGGTTTCTTGTCCAATCTACATCCATGAAGCCATGCAACTTCACCTCATCCATCTGTCTGTGCTATAAGCCATACTTAGATGTGCCCCTGAGATACCTAAGGACATGCTTGCCTGCCTTCCAAAAGATCTTGGTAGGCTTAACCATCGCTTGACTAAGTTGGTTCACTACATAGCATATGTCCGGTCTTGTATTAACTAAATACATGAGCGAACCCATCAACTGTCGATAAACAATGGCATCCACTACCTCCGCTGGTGTAGCATCCTCTTTCCTCCAATTTCCTAGAAGAGGAGTATCCATGGGCTTGCAGTCCTCCATGTGAAACTTACCAAGTATCTCTCGAGCATACTTTCCTTGAGACACAAACAGTTCACCTTCTCACTACCATATTTCCAATCCAAGGAATTAATGAAGGAGGCCCAAATCCTTCATCTCAAACTCCTTTGCAAGATCTACCTTGCATGAGTGTATCAACTGCTCATCACTCGTTGGTATCAAATCATCAACATAAAGAACAATGATTAAAATCTTACCCTCCACCACAATTTGGTACAGGTTTGCATCCGCCTCACTCTTGGTGAAGCCAAGTCTAGTGAAATATCTGTCGATCCGTGTGTACCAAGCACGAGGTGATTGATTCAGCTCATACAACGCTCTTTTGAGTCTTCACACATGTGACTTGCTGCTAAATATCTCAAATCCTTCAAGCTGCTCAATGTACACTTCTTCCTCAATGATCCCATTAAGGAACGCAGTCTTCACATCCAACTGATGAATGTGCCAACCCATCTACGTTGAGAGAGAAAGGATGGTCCTTATGGAAGAATACCGTCCGACAGGTGCAAATGTTTCTTCATAATCAATCCCCTCGATCTGTGAGAAGCTCTGGGCAGCAAATATTGCCTTATACTTCTCAATTCTCCCATCAACATCTTGTTTTACCTTTTAGATCCATCTTGAACCTACCACTGATTTACCAACCGACCTTGGAAAAATATCCCAAGCATTATTTCTAACAATGGATTCATACTCCTCCACCATGGAATCTACCCATGTGGGCTCCTACACTGCTTCTTCAAAAGAAGATGGCTCTGTCACGATACACTTGCTCATGAAAGCCATGTATCCAGTGAATCGGTTAGGTGACTGTCTCTGTCTGCGCTGTGATGTAGGGACTCCTACATTTTGTGCTGCATCAAGCTTCAGTCTCTCAGCTTCTATGGTACGCTTTCTGCCTATTCTGATGTTTGGTTCTGCATGAATGGACTCCTCCACTACATGAATCTCCTCCTATGGCTGATCCACATCTAGAGGCTCATCTTTGGGAACAAGAAGTTCCTCCTCTACATGCAAGTGTAGCTCCCTCTCAAGAAATAACTTCATGGCTTTCACCTCATTGAATTTTATATCCCATCGCACCATAGTCATCTGACTATTTGGAAAATAAACACGATAATTATGGGGTGTTTCTATGTACGCCACAAATATCCCAATTTCTGCAGTCGGCTCCAACTTCTCCATGACGTCCTTTGTCACATGAACGTAAACAAATGAGCCAAAAATATTCAAATGATAAATATCAAGCTTCTTACCAGTAAAAGCTTCTTCAGGTGTACTCATGCCAAGTACTCTATGAGGACAACGGTTTTGCACATAAACCACAGTGTTTCATGCTTCTGCCCTCAAGTGCATTGGTAGGCCCTGGTCATGTAGCATAGCTCGTGCAGCACCCACGATCGTTATGTTATTCCTCTCCAAAACCCCATTTTACTGTGGGTTATGAGGCACTATGAGTTCTCTTCGAATTCCTTATTTTCTACAGAAGTATTTGAATTCGTTCGAGATATATTCAGCACCATTATCGCTCTGCAGAGCCTTTACTTTCTTCCCCAACTCCTTCTCCACCAATGCTTTAAACTCACAGAACTTTGAGAATGTTTCGCTCTTCTTCTACATGAAGAAGATCCAACATCTACTAGAATTGTCGTCAACAATTATAACATAATACCTGTGTTTTTCTATTGAAGCAACCGAGAAAGGTCTACACATTTCTGTGTGAATTCTCTCTAGGATCACCGAAGCACGATTCTCCTTCTCATGAAAGGTGGTCTTCACAAACTTACCCATAGTACATACCTTGCACTGATATGACTGTGCAAGAGTACCCTTGGGAAGTCCAGTAGAAATATACTACAAAATCTGCAAGGCGCCATGGTGAAGATGGTCCAATCTCCTGTGCCATAATTCGCCCTAATCCTAGCTCACCACTTCTTCTACTTTGCTCATCATTGTAGCGTAGCCATCTACCTCCAAATTGTATATATTATTAACTCAAATCCATATCCGCTTGGTTTGACCTTTTTTTTATGTCACAGGAAAGCTTTTCCCTCGCTGAAAACAATGTCATAACATCTGTCCTCCAACATAGCAACCGAGACCAAGTTCTTCTTCAGACCTGGGACATGCATAACATATTTCAGTAGAAATGGTTTACATGAATCCCTCTCAAAGGTAATGTTTCCAATGTCAGTCGCACTGTATCTACCATCTTCGCCCATCTTTGGAGATCCTTCTCCTCCAAGTCACTAAACAACTCCTTGTCTCCCATCATATGGAAGGACGCACCAATATCAAGATACCCGACTGATCCCATTGCGCTTGAAACCGAGCATGTGATCAAGGAGAAATCAAGTTCAAATTGTGAGGCTAAGGCCTCACCCACTACAGCTCCAACAACCTTCTTTTTCTTCTTTTTCGGTGGGCAGTTAGTGGCGAGATGCCCATGTTTGTGACAGTGAAAACACTTCACCTTGGACAAATCCAACTTCTTGCCTTTAGCCTCGGATTTTGGATGGGATTTCTTCCCCTTCCCTTTCCTTGATTTGGCAGCCAAAGCGCAATTCTCTTCATCATCATTCTTCAATGAAGAGCCATCCCTCGTATTCTGCCTTATCTCCTCCTACACAAGATCCGACCAAAGTCACTCCCAATCCTGCAGTTTCTCCCGTCCATTGACAGAGTCTTTATAGCTATGCCAACTCTTAGGAAGCCCAAGGAGAGCCAATCTCACCAATTCATCATCCAAAACTATAATTCCCACACACTCCAGCTCATCCCTACATTGGAAAAACTTCGTGAGATGTTTTGGAATACTGTCACCCTTCTCCATTTTGATTTTTTTGAGCTTATCTTTCAGTGCCAACTTCCTATGGTCGTTGCTGCTTTGGAAAATATCTGTCAAAGCCTTCCACATTGAAAATGGAGTGGATTTCCTGTGAATGCTTGACACAATATGGTCTTTCACACCTTCCAACATAATTCTTCTTTTCTTCGCTACCTTATTTTTCCATGCGTCAAGTAATGCAGCATCACTAGAAGTAGGCTTAAGAACATCACTATCGATTAACTCCTTCAGTCGATTATCTTCAAGCATCACCTCCATCCTGTCCTTCCAGGCTATGTAGTTCGAGCTACCCTCAAGGGCATGCTCCAACCACAACCCATTGAAAGACATTTCAATGAGTACTCAACGGTCGCACCAAGAAATTTCTGCAGCAAATTTGAATTGTCCACCAGCACAAAACTTAGCACCGCTTCAAGTTTGCAATATCCAGTGATTAACACTGCTTCGATACCATGTATAAATTTATTAATAATGATAGTATTTCTGAATTCTCCTGATCTAACAAATTAATCTTATGTTAAATATAGAATCCTTCCACTTAATTCTTTGCGGAAATTAAATCGCCAATTGCAAAACACATATGAAGCAAATCGATCGCACATAAACACAATTGTTTAACATGAAAGCTTAAAGCTAAAAACCCCAACTATCATTTATTATGTATATCAATGGATCATGTAACAATCTCATACAAAGCTTAGTACATCAATCTTTAAGTACAATATAGAATCGTCACACACCGTCATGCACAAATTTTCATATCTATGCACCAATTTCTTGCCTCCTGATAGCCTGCCTCCACTGCGCAATCCCTGCTAAAGAAGACCCCTGAATGAATTAGAATTGGCCTTTCCTTGACTGCACAATCCTCATTGGAATCTCCAATGTGTGTCATATGCATTGAATGCATCACTATAGTCACAACAGATATTCCATCTCACCCTTTCACCTATCTCTCCATTGGGTCTCCACTGGAACTAACATGCAAGTAGTTAACTGTTTTATTTGTTCAGTTGCAAGTGAGTCTCTAGTTATGAATTAATTAAATAATTAATTCACTAAATTCTCACTAGTGTATCTTCATTTAGAACTAGATACAACTAGAACAACTGAGTTTAACTCACTTAACGAAGCTAATCTGAATAACAACTCCCATAACTACTCTTCCAACTCTGTCACAACTTTGCCACTATAGTTCAAACTGAATCCTCCATGCATGAGTCACCAACCCCCCTAGGAATTGTGTAATTCCTTCAGCCCACTGATTTTCCAAATCTGTTCACTGAAATAAAGTGCTCCAAGGGAATAAGTTGATATTTATTGTCGAATTATTATTAAGGGCTAATAATAATCGACATGCATCTATTTTTAGATTGACGATCTATAAATAGACTTCGCCCAATATTCTCAAAATAGAATTTTATCTATTTTTCACATTTGACCAACCATATACAAATAGCATCCTGCAACTTATAGAATATGCTCACCATGTCTAAAAATAGACATACACCTAAAAATAGCCTAGGGGCCCCACTTAGTGAAGGTGCTTAATTTTCACTAAGCTCATCATTTTGTTGAATCTCAACAATACTAGTGTCTTTTTCTTTTTCTATTAGGAAAATAAAAGTTACTTAGTATAAATTTTTGGCTTTTCAAATAAACATCTCAGATGATCTTTTTTATTTATCACTTATAGAAATAAGAAATGTTAAGGAAATAATCAAAAGATTTGAAAGACAAATAGATTCTATCTTCACTAAAATATGCAATTTCACTGAAGTTATTTATTCTATTATGAACTCTCATCTTTATAAAGCATGACTATTCTATTATCAATCAAAAAAAGAATCTTTAACATAGTAAAGACTCTTTTACAGAGAAGCAATATAAAACCCAAAATTATCATCCAGAATCCTCAAAAGGACCAATGATTCACCCCATCTGGGAAAACTTATTAATTTTTAGAAGAAATTCAAAAAATATTATACTAAAAAAGCTTAAAAGATAATAAGTCTCATCACGAGCTTGTTTACCATGTTCATAGGGAAATAATTGAACTGACATTACCAATATTGCCTACCAAAATAGGGTAATGACTTCAGATTATATCAAGAGAACAAGGTGTCTCATCAAGTGCTAGCTTGATCAGTTTAATTACAACTAGTGAATGTCATTGTAATTATTTGGTTACCAAGCCAAGATAGTGGCTTTTAATTAAATAAAAATATGATACAAAAAGAAAAAGTTTCAAAAAATATCAAGTGTATAAAAGTTGGAATTTATTTTTGGGAATTGTAAGAAAGGCTGGAAGAGGCTCTACCTGTGATAGAAGAGTAAATACTTATAAAGCTAATCTGGAAGAGCCACCTGCTTTATCTTTTTTAACCAAGTAAAGACTGATATAGATTCTCATACTTTTATTTTTTTTAAAGAGGAATTCTTATGAATTATAATTAAGAGAGATTTTGTTGCTTAGTGTGATATTATTTGTTTGAAATTCATTCCTACAACTATTTTTATTTCAAAAAAGTTTTTTTATAAATTTCAAAAAATTAGTCAAAGATAATTCGTACTCCCAAGTGAATCGCCAATTGTTGTGCTATACAACACCCCCTATGTAGTTTTACTAAATGGGGACCCTTTAGAAATAAATAGGAAATTTATTTGATTTAATTTTTAACTTAAAGTAAAAAAACCTTAGAAAATAAAGTTTTTTTTTTTTTTTTTTTCTGCTTTCATTCCTCAGTGTGCATCGCAATTCACATAGCTTACAAACTTAAATGAACTAAAATCCACTAAGTTATGCAGGCTACAATATGCACTAAATTATTTCCAAAGTCATATCAAAGCCTTATTGCAAATGTTCTAATCACCGTTATAAACCAAAATCGCATCGCGCCTAATTTAACGATCAAAACTTATAAACAATTTGGTCAAAGTTGCGATTAAACGGACCTGAAAAGCTAATAAAGAAATAAACATAAAGCTCCAAAGTCTGATAGATTGCAATGACATTATTTCTTGAAAGCGCACTTTGCATTTCACAGGATATAACTAAAATCAAACTCAATACTGCATAAAAATTGCAATGTACAATTTGCACAGATCACATTTCGTGAGATTTATGAGTAACATAAAAAATGGTAATAATTATAAATTGCGATGTGCGATGAATGGTAGTTAAATACTCAAGCATGTGAAATGATTCATGTCAAATCAAACCAAATACGAGATCCAACGTCTTAAATTGATCGATAGACATTTCACGTGAAGGTGTAAGAGATTTGATTTTAAAAGATTATTGACGATTAACTGCATTTAATAGAAATAAGGTTTTGATAGATTCATATCTACTTCGATCATGTGTTGAAGTGATTGAATGCCGGATTTATTTTAATTCTATCCGCCTCTCTACTCTCTATATTTTTAATGTTTTCTCTGTTCGCTTGAAATCTGGAAACCACTTAACGGAGCGAGAAAAATAGAAATGAGAAAGAAAGGAAAATAAATCGCCCAAGCACCATCTACCAAAGACTCATATATGTCTCCCCTGTTCTCATATACCACCTGCAACAAGTATTGTGGAATTTCTTAATGGCAAGTAATGTATAAGCTTTTCGAGGATGAAAATACAAGGGTAATAGTCATAGTTGCTTCAGCAAGTGCGTCTGTTTCTTCAGACCCGACCCACTTCGACGTTGCATGCTCATTCATCCATAAGGTAGCAACAAGGCCAAATATTATCCCTTATACATATATGGTTAAGTGGATAATTTACCACTTGAACATACAAGACAGAACATTCAAAGATTCAAAAGGCGAGAATATTGGGTCATTCAGGGCAGAAGATTTAAGGATAATGTACCACTTACCCATCCCACATCAGAACTATGACAAAGCCTTTCTTAAAAGCTTTAGAGAAAAAATTCCAGACCTGATGAAATTCATAAAGGAATGGAAGGGATACTAGAGCATGTTGAAGTTTGCAACAAGAAACAATGAAATTGGCATCCAGAAACAACATCCTTGAACCTAGTGAAATTAAGCACCTACACTAGGTGGGGCCCACACAGGCTATTTTTAGGTGGATGTATATTTTTAGAATGGTGAGAAAATTCTATTTGTAGTGGGATTCTATTTATATATGGTTGAGAAAATTTTATTTATGGATGGGCGTCTATTTTTGAAATGCATGTGTGAAGTATGTTCATAGATCACATGTCTAAAAATAGAATGCATGTCGATTATTATTATCTCTTAATAATAATTAGACAATAAATAATAATCTATTCTCTTGAAGCACTTGATTCCAGTTAAATGATGTGGAAAAACTGTTGACTGAAGGAATTTTGAGTTCAAAGGTTGGTTGGTGGGACATGCTCGTGGACTTCGTTGTAACTGAATGATACAAATTTGTAACAGAGTTGGATGTGTAGTTATGTGAGTTGTAAAGTAGTTTAACTCAGTTAAGTGATTTAAACTCAGTTATGCTAGTTGTAACTAAAGATACACTAGTGAGAGATCAGTGAATTAAATATTAAATTAATTCACATGGAGTGATCTCACATGCAACTGAAGATTTACTACTATTAACTACATGCATGTCAGATCCATTGGAGACCCAATTGAGATGTAGGTAAAAGGGACAATTTGACTATCATTTGTGGCATTATTGGGTGCACTCATGCAACCACACACACATTGGAGATGCCTATGAGTATTGCACATTCAAGGAAAGGCAGTATCAAAATCATTTAGAGGTTCTTGACCATCAAGGATTGCGTAGTGGAGGCAGGCTGTCGGGAGGCAATAAATTGGTGCATGAATATGCAAATTTTTGTATGACAGTGTGAGACGATTGTATATTGTACTGAGAGCTATTGGATTAGATTTTTGTATGATAATATTTCATGATCCATGATATATACATAAGATATGATAGTGGGTTTTTAGCTTTATGCTTTCTCAGTAAAAACATCTGTGTTATGTGTGATTGATCTTTCTTCATGTGTTTGCAATTGGCGATTAAATTTCCGAAACGATTTTAGTAGAAGGATTATGTATTCAACAGTGGCATATAATTTTTAGATCAGGAGAACTCGACAATACATAATTGTATTAAAATTTATACATGGTATCGAAGCAAAGAAGATTGCAATTTTGAAGCAGTAGCTGAGTTTGTTGGTGGAAACAATTCGAATTTTCTGCAATAATTTCTTGGTGCGACAGTTGAGTAAACATCAAAATGGACTTCAATGGTTTCTGGCAAGAGTATGCACTCGAGGGTAGCTCGAAATAAATTGTATGGAAGGATAGGATAGAGGCGGTGCTTGAAGATAATGGCTTGAAGGAATTCATCGACAGTGATGTTCCTAAGCCTACTTTGACAGATGTTGCATTACTTGATGCATGGCAAAAGAAAGTAGCAAGGGCAAGGAGGATTCTATTGGAAGATGTACGAGACCACATTGTCTCAAGCCTTCATGGGAAAGCCACTCTATATGCTATGTGGAAGGCTTTGACGTATCTTTTACAAATCAACAGCGACCATAGGAAATTGGCGCTGAAGGATAAACTCAAAAAGATCAAGATGGAAAATAGCGACACTTTTTCGGTATACTTAACAAATTTTTTCCAATGTCGGGATGAGATTGGGAGTGTAGGAGTAAGTTTTTCTGATGATGATTTGGTGAGCTTGGCTCTCTTGGTACTTCCTAAGAGTTGGCATAGTTATGAAGACTCTGTTAACGGATGGGAAAAACTGCCAGATTGGGAATGACTATGGTTGGATCTAGTGCAGGAGGAGTTTATGCAGAACACCAGAGATGGCTCTTCATCAAAGCTTGATGATTAATAGGATTGTGCTTTGGCTACAAAGGTGAAGAAGGGGAAGGGGAAGAAATTTCATTCTAAATCTGAGGCCGGTGAATATGGAAAGGAGCACAACATGTCCAAAGTGAAGTGTTTTCGCTGTCACGAGTATGGACATACTGTGAAAAATTGTCCACATAAGAAGAAGAACAAGATGGTTGTTGGAGCTGTAGCTGGTGAGGCTCTTGCCACACAATTTGAGCTTGACTTTTCATTGATCGCATGCATGGTGTCAACTGCATTGGGATCAGGGTGGTACTTGGATAATGGTGCTTCCTTTCACATGACTGGAGATACAAAACTTTTCAGTGACTTGGAGGAGAAATATATCCAGATGCATATTGAGTTGGGAAACGATGGACGATACAATGTGAATAGCATTGGTACCATTACCTTTCATAGGGCGTCAAGTAAAATCTTTCATTTAAAAGATTTTATGCATGTTCCAGGTTTGAAGAAAAATTTAGTGTCAATCACAATGTTAGAGGATAGAGGTTATGATGTTGTCTTTAGTGAAGGAAAAATTTTCTTGTGACACAAAGCAATAGGGCAAGCCAAGAAGGTTGGGATTTGAGTTAAGAATCTCTATAGACTTGATGTATATGGGATTCCTACTGAGCTTCCTACTGTTGGGAAGTGTGAGAAAGCCATGCAATTGACACTTGAGAGGGAGCAAGATTTGCATGCAGGTAAGAGTGAACCTCAAGATGTGAAGCAGCCACAAGATGAGGATCATGGAGTGGGAGAAACCACTCATGCAGGAAAATTTCATGCCAGATGGGTAGAGGGAGTGCATGTAGCTATAACGACAGGTGAGAGGTTGGGTGACATGCATGGATAATCCAAAGAAGAAATTTATGGGCAAGATTCATTGAAATGGTGTGGGTCTCATGAATCAAACTCGGATACAAGGAGCCCACAGAGCAGAAATAGCAGGATCAGTTGGATTGATGCAGTCATATGTCGTGAGGAAATGAAATCAAAGTGATAGTGTCGGATACTGGAGCACGGATCAGAGTTGACAGCATGTGCAGAGTGCATGGATGCAGAGGTCAACAACGCAGTGGTTCCTGAAGACATGTGCAGTTGGTACCAGCAGAATTCAGAAGACTTTGATGATAGATGCATTATACTGATTTAGTTTTTTGGAGGTTATTCAGTTTCGGAAGTGTTGCATGTGCGAGAAAAACTAGAGAAGTGTTGGTATGCCAATAAATAAGATGATGCATTCATGGAGTTGCATGGCGATGCAAAGGTTGTGTATGAATGGGCTTTGAGTTGCATGTCGCATGCAAAGACTTTCGTTTCTTGTTGAGAGGGAGTGTTGAAGTTTGCAACAAGAAATAGTGAAATTGGCATCCGAAAACAACATCCTTGATCCTAGTGAAAATTAAGCACCTACAATAGGTGGGGCCCACACAGGATATTTTTAGGTGTATATCTATTTTTATAATGGTGATAAAAACCTATCTATAGCAGGATTCTATTTCTAGATGGTTGATAAAATTCTATCTATGGATGGGTGTCTATTTTTGGAATGCATGTGTGAAGTATGTTCGTAGATCGCGTGTCGAAAAATGGAATGCATGTTGACTATTATTAACTCTTAATAATAACTAGACAATAAATAATAATCTATTCTCTTGAAGCACTTGATTTCAGTTAACTGGTGTGGCAAACCAATTGACTGAAGGAATTTCGAGTTCTAAGGTTGGTTGGTGGGACATGCAAGTGGACTTCGTTGTAACTGAGTGATACAAAGTTGTAATAGAGTTGGATGTGTAGTTATGTGAGTTGTAAAGTAGTTTAACTCAGTTAAGTGAGTTAAACTCAGTTGTGCTAGTTGTAACTAGTTGTAACTAAAGATACACTAGTGAGAGATCAATGAATTAAATATTAAATTAATTCACATGGAGTGATCTCACATGCAACTGAAGATTTACTACTGTTAACTACATGCATGTCAGATCCAGTGGAGACCCAGTTGAGATGTAGGTGAAAGGGACAGTTTGACTATCAGTTGTGACATTAGTGGGTGCACTCATGAAACCACACACACATTGGAGATGCCTATGATCATTGCACAGTCAAGGCAAGGCAGGATCAAAATCATTCAGAGGTTCTTGACCATTAGGGATTGCGCAGTGGAGGTAGGCTATCAAGAGGTAGTAAATTGGTGCATGAATATGCAAAATTTTGTATGACAGTGTGAGACGATTGTATATTGTAGTAAGAGCTCTTGGATTAGATTTTTGTATGAGATTATTTCATGATCCATGATATATACATAATATATGATAGTGGGTTTTTAGCTTTATGCTTTCTCGGTAAAAACATATGTGTTATGTGTGATTGTTTTTTCTTCATGTGTTTGAAATTGGTGACTAAATTTCCAGAAATATTTTAGTAGAAGGATTTTGTATTTAATAGTGGCATATAATTGTTAGATCAAGAGAATCCAACAATACATAATTGTATTAAAATTTCTACATGGAAAACTTAAAGGAGATAAACTCAGTACGTACCCAATAGCACAAATTCCTTCCCCTTATTGTTATGATGTTGGTATGTTGTCTAGATTATATGCAAAACTAGACACCACTAAGTTTTTTGTAGATTTGGTCCCATTAATTGACACAATCATCAATTTCCTAATTATGAATTGGACAAATATCCTATCTGATGATTTAGCCAAAATCATCATGGAGTATAGGAGTAAAAGAAGTTTTTCATCTAGAGAAATACCCCCCTTTTATATGAGTGCCTATATAAAACATGATATAATTTTTTTATGATTTTCTCTCCATGGGATGGAAATGGACGATCCAAGACCCTACTCCAATCCACATTTGTCATAGAGCCCTCTGGGAATCTGATTACCATTTTCATTTTTACAAAATCTTCCATAGATTCATGTTTCCTATGCATAAGATTATATTCAATGAGAAATCCCCTAGGGTTTCCAAAGAAGCCAGTACAGACATTCTACCCATTTCTAGGTGGTTTTCAAAGGAAAGTTTCACATGTATATCAGATTATTTGGAAGTTATGATTCTCGTAACGTCTTGCCATATTATGTTCCTAATAAGTTACTTGCAAGAGAGATTGCCTACCATCTTGTTGTAAATGGTATTTCAAAACAGCTTAAATATTCTAAGAAGGTCGTTTAGCCTAATTTCCCTTTACAGTGCAATACTTTTGTACTTTTTGATCATTGTCATGCGTACAAGGAAGTTTCAAATGTTAATCTATTGAATTTGGTTGTAATTCCAAGACAACCATATGACCCTAATGATGTGATTAAAAACTACATCACAGAGCTCAAAGTAAAACCTTTTGTGCAAGAGATAGATAGATTTGATGATTTCTTTCAAGACTTTGAAATTTTTTTAGATGTACTTAAGTTTGCATCCAATAAACTCAATCAAGATGACTTGAAATCTTTCCAAGCATATAGAAGTAAGAGGCTGGAAAATATTCCTCTGGATTTATTAACTATTGAAGATATCAACAGACCTACTCCAAGTATTAGCTTGGATAATGAAGTGAAAGACATGTCTGAAGATGAGTCAGGGCAGTCAGAGTATCAATCTCAGAATTTGAATCATTCTAAAGATGAATCCGAAAACAGAAAGGAAAAATAAAAAAGAAGATAAGTGATCAAGTAATCCAAGAGATTGAGATGCAGGAGAAAAAGGAGAAGAATTGATGAGACAGTCGCAGATCTTACAATTGAATCAGTAGACAGAACATTTAACCAAACTATCATATTTTTTAGGGGTATATGCTACTACTATTGTTGATAAAGCAATTGAGGTTAAAATTTTACTGAAGCAGAGAGAATATAGAATACAAGAAGTAGAGAGACTATTAGATCAAGAAAAGTATGACTCCAACGAGAAAATGGAATTAAAGATGTTCCAATTTCAAAAGGATTTTGAAAGTCTTAATTTGCAGCATCAAGTACAACTCACTGAGAAGAAAGAATAACTGGAAGTAGCGATGAATAGATTAAAAATCCAGCCATAGTTAGATCAATTCATAAAGGACGCATTGGATGTGAATGCTAAGTTAAAGCAACAACAAAAAACATTTTTCCAACAAGCTTCTACCACTAGCTCCTATGGTGACTCAAGTGAAATATTGATCCAGAAAGTAGCCATCTAGAAACTTGAATGTGAGAATATCGAGAAGAAAATCATTGATCACATTCACTGGCAAGCATTAGACTCGAGCGAGGAAGTTGATCTACCCCAGGTAGATAAATTCCACAAGGAGATATTATTCAAGGATTGGAAAGCATAGATAAAGCAAGTAGAGAAAGCAACAGTGAAAGCATCAAGATTATCAAAGGAAATTACTGAATCTATGTTTGAACAGCTTTTGAAAGCAGAACTTATCAAAGAGTGTACGTCTGAAGTGCTCTCAGAAGTCAAACAACTGGAAACACAGTGGAAACAAAATGCAGAAACACAAGATGAAACAATTAAAAAAGTAAATAAGTTTGATCAAGAAAATTATTGGAATTTTTTGATCAAACCTTATCATCAGTACCAGACCCTACAATATTTAACAAATTTGACAAAAATATCACAGCCAGCACTCTCGAATGCAGTATTCAAGGGACAGGTCAGATCAAGGATTTTGCAGCCAACTCAGCTCAAGCCCATTCTAGATATTTGTCAACTTCAGAATCAAATCCAAATGAAAGATCAAAATTCATAGTCATATTCTTACTTTATTTTCCTAGATTGTAGTTAAAGTTTGTCTTACGAGTGTTGTGAAACCAGCTCCAAAAATAGAATAAAAGAGATATCAACGCCATAGAAATAAGCCATTTCGAGGGGGCAACCTCCAATACATTACATGAATGAAAAATTTTTGGATGATACAAATTACAAAACTTCCTTTCTATAAATAGGAGTCCATGGGGCCAAAATGTAATCCTAGTTGACCTAAAAATAATAATTTAAGGGCACAATAATCACAATATGGTGGTTACAGGGATACAATAATAATAATAAGGGGGTTACACTAACAACAATAAGGGACTATACTAGTAATATAGGGACGTAACATGCCCGTCTCCTTCAAAAAGTGTTGTCCTCAACACTTGAGTAGCTCTGGGTGCTTCTGTATAAAATTCTCATTCCCCCATGTAGAATCTTTAGTGGGTAAGTTCTTCCACTTGGTGAGATACTCTAAAATTGATCAATTTCGTAGCTGTCAAGTTCTTGTTTTCGTGACGACTTCAGGTTCCAATATGATTTTTCCTTCCTCATCAAGTTCTGGCAATATTGTTTGAACTGGAAAATTTTCGCCTATAACCTTCTTTAAGCATGAAACATGGAAAACTGGATGCACTCGTGAAGAAGCAGGAAGCTCCAATTTGTATGCCATATTACCAATATTTTGCAACACCTTCTAAGGACCATAGTACTTTGGTGATAATTTATTATCCTTCTTAGCTTGCTTGAGGGACATTTCTTTGCATGGTTGTAGCCGTAAAAATAACCAGTCTCCTACATCAAAACTTCTCCCATTGTGATGTTGATCTGCCTTTTTTTTCATTCGATTTTGTGCCAAATTTAGGTTATCCTTTAAGAGTTGGAGAAATTCTTGTTGATGCTCGATGTGATCTTCCACTGCTTGAACCTTTGAATTTTCTCTTAAATATGATGTGATGGATGGTGGATGATATCCATAAAGTGCCATAAATGGGGTCATTTTTGCTGCAATATGGAAGGAAGTGTTAAACCACCATTCAGCGAGAGGTAACCACTTGACCCATTTTGTTTGTTTATAAGATACAAAACAATGAAGATATCCTTCCAAACCTTTATTTACTATCTCATTTTGACCATCGGATTGAGGATGATAAGATGAGCTATGAGCTAATTGAGTACCCAAACAAAAAAATAACTCCATCCAAAAATTTCCAGTAAAAATGGGATCTCCGTCGCTCACAATAACCCTTGGGTTCCCATGTATCTTTTGAATTGTGTCCATAAATGTAGTAGCAACTGTACTTTATTTAAATGGATGAGATAATTCAAAAAAGTGTGCATACTTGATAAGTCTATCAACTACCACAATGATGACACTGTTTCCTTCGGACTTAGGTAAACCTGTGATAAAATCCATTTAAATCTCCTCCCAACGTTGACTTGGAATGGATAAAGGTTGTAGAAGACTTAGGGTCTTAATTGTCTCAACTTTATTTTGCTGGAAAACCAAACATTCCACCACAAAATTTTGAATATCATATTTAAGGCCATCCCAAAAAAATTCTTTCTTCACCCTGTGGTAAGTTTTTAAAAATCCCGAGTGTCCTCCCAAAGGAGAAGTGTGCAATTCCAGAAGAATATTTTGTTTTAGTTGGGAATTATTACAGAGATATAAGCGATCTTTGTACCATAAGGAATCATTTTTCCAACTAAATCTATCAAATGTACTAGGATCTTGTTGCAAATTTTGAATGAGTGTCCACACTTCTTCATCCTTCTTCCATTCATCTCTTGCTTCGGTTATCCAATCTGGTTGGATAATAGAAATGGCACAAAGAAATGCTTCCAGCTCTTCATTCTTTCTTGAGAGTGCATCTGCAACAACATTTAGCTTCCCTTTTTTGTCGATTATTTCAAATTCATAACCCAACATCTTTGTGACCCATTTTTGCTGCTCTTCTAAAGATATTATTTGTTCCAAAAAGTGTTTAATACTATCATGATCAGTTTTTACCTTGAAGTGTCTTCCCATTAGGTAAGTTTGCCATTTATTTAGTGCATGCAGTATTGCTAACATTTCCTTCTCATAAATAGGTTTCTGTAAATACTTTCCTTTGATTGGACGACCTTCAAAAGAAATGGGTCTTCCTTCTTGCATTAAAACAACACCAATTCCATTTCCTGAGGCATCACATTCCACAATAAATGTTTTTGTGAAGTCTGGCGTAGCTAAGACTAGTGTTAGGCACATTGCCTCTTCAAGATGTTCAAAGGCCTTAATTTATTCAGGAGTCCATGAAAATGCATCTTTCTTCAATAATGTTGTTAGAGATGTTGCTATTCTCCCATAGTTCTTAAAAAACTTGCGATAACACCCTGTTAACCCAAGAAATCCTCGCAACTGCTTTATGGTCGTGGGGACTTTCCATTCCTTAATGGCTTTAATTTTGTTAGGGTCTACTTTAACACCCTCATGAGATACAATATGACCGAGATATTCCACCTCTTGTACTCCAATGAAAGATTTGGATGTTTTTGCATATAATTGTTTCTCCTGCAATAGTTTGAGCACCCTGTCAACATGTTGAACATGATCCTTCCAAGACTTGCTGTAGATTAGTATATCATCAAAAAATTCTAGCACAAATTTTCTAAGAAGGTTTTGAAAATGGAATTCATCAACCCTTGAAATGTAGAAGGTGCATTGGTAAGGCCAAAAGGCATGACCAAAAATTCATAATGATCCTCATGAGTTCGAAATGTTGTTTTTAGAATATCTTCAGTCTTCATCCTAATTTGATGATATCCTGAACGAGGATCCAACTTGGTAAAATAAATTGCCCCATGTAATTCATCCAATAATTCATCAATCACATGAATGGGAAATTTAACTTTAATGGTGAGCTTATTGAGCTTCCTATAATCCGTACACATGCACCATGATCCATCATTCTTGTGTACCAATACTACAGGAGCAGAGAAAGAACTTTGACTAGGTTGAATTATACCCGCCTCTAACATTTTTGCAATCATACGTTCAATTTCTCTCTTTTGGACATAAGGATATCTACAAGGCCTGATGTTTGGAGGAACACTTCCTGGAATCAAATGAATAGCATGATCATGATCATGAATAAGTGGGAGTCCTTTAGGAGTTTCAAAAACCTTGGAATGATTGTCCAAGACTTTTTGGAGATCTACTGAAATAGATGATTTTGATGTTGGAACTTCTAGTGAGCATAATTGTGCAATTATGCCTCATTGTTCTTTATTTAGAAGCTTTGTCATGAAATTAGAGAATATTATCTTTCCTGGCTTCCCTGCAATACCCCATAATTCGACTTCCTTTCCTTCTGAAAAAAAATTCAAGAAAAGTTCTTGAAAAGTAAAAGCTACCGTCCCCAAAGATTGTAACCATTGTACTCCTAGCACAACATCAGCACCTCCCATAGGAATGGAAAGCATTGGACTATTCAATACATATTCCCCCATGGTTAGCTTGATATTATGGAATTTTACAAAGCAACTTATAGTTCCTCCATTTGCAACCATCACTTGACATTTTGGTGTTGGGTATGGGAAACAATTCAATTCCTTGGCTACCTTACAATGAATAAAATTATGGGTGCTACCTAAATCAATAAACACTACTACCTTTTTCTTCTTGATATGTCCTTCTATCTTGAGAGTTTGAGGAGTGGTAATTTCTGCCAATGCATTACACGATATGGTCGGACTCATTTCTTCCTCTTCTAGGGATGGTTCCTGGTGTATGTCCTCTTCTTTTGAAGATTCTTGTTCATTTTCTTCTTCCTCTTCACAATATATGTAAAATAATTTCTTCTCAGCACACTTATGACCTTTAGTGTATTTTCTATCAAAACTGTAGCAAATCCCTTTTGCTCTTTTTTCTTCCAATTGTTGTGGTGTCAACCTTGTAGGTTGTGGAAATCTAGGAGTAGCAACACTTCCATATTTATAGAAGTGAGTGGTAGGCTTCCTTGTCGCCATAATTTTACATTCAATTTTTCTTGCCAACTTGAATGCCTTCTCAAATGAATCAGGTTCCAAAATGCGAACTTCATGTTGGATGTTATCCTTTAAAGTACCTATGAAGAGATCAATCTTGGGTTCCTCTGGAATATCAGTTACCCTTATATTCAATTTTTGGAAGTCCTCAATGTGCTCCCCCACTAAACACTTTTGTTTGAGATTTATCAATTGGCTAAAGAAAGTGTTTCTCTTTGTATCCTCATAATGTGCTATCATTTCCTCCCTAAAAATTGACCAAGTGACAATTTTTTTACGGGAGAAAAGCCATAGATACCATACAAATGTATTTTGTTCTAAATGTAAAGTTGCAATGTGTACCTTTTGTGTGTTTTGCACATTATTGAGATCAAAATATTGCCCCATCTGTAGTATCCATGTTACAGGATCCTTTCCATAAAACTTCCTCATATCCATTTTTGGAATATGCTGGTTATTCCCTCCAACATTAGAGTTTATGAAATCACGATTAACATTTATTTTGTTCTCATCATGAGTTTCCTCTACTATCTTTTCACCATTAGGAAACATTTCTTGTATCAACTTTGTCAAACCTTCCATGTTTTCTTTTAGATCATTCTTCATGTTTTTCATCTTAGCTTCCATGTCATCCATGTTAGATTCCATGCTAGCTTCCATGCCATCCATCTTAGCTTCCATGCCATTTTTCAAACCATCCATCTTAGATTCCACACCTTTATTCAAACCATCCATCTTAGTTTCCATGCCTTTCTTCAAAACTTCCATGTCATTTTTTGTTGCTCGTTGCGAGAGTGAAATTTGTTGCACTCGCTCCTGTAATTTTGATATGTCATGTTGTCATTCTTCGTCTTCATGAGTCATAGTAGAGCCTTATAAAGGATTAATGGGTGTTGAATTATTTTTAGGGGCCATTTGAGAATCCAATACTGACATCTATTCTACAATATTTCCTTGGAATAAATTCAACTTGATTCTTCAAAAAATACTTATGCAATTTGGGAAAAAATACACACCTTTTACTTGCTTTTGAGGAGCTCGATATTGAAATTGACTTATATCTATAATTGCAGATCCTTAATATCTAAAATTCGGCCCTGTAGTAGTCCTCTAGATATTATTCCAAATTCCATAGGTGTAACTTGATTTTGATTCTTCAATGCAAAGTTATGTCCAATCTCCCACAATGACCTAATTATGGACTAGTTCAGTAGAGCGAACTTATACGAATTTCCCCATGTCACTGTTAGCTCCTTTCACTCTAAAGTTTATAGACAGGAAAATACAGTCTGTGTACTTCCAGTCACTTTTTAAAAATTCCAATCCGATGCTCAGAGAGAGAGTTATGAATATTTTCCCACGATCACCTCTTTGAGATGAAATTCGGGAGCCTGAAAAATACCTAACTTCCATAGATCATATCTCCAAAAATATTGAGAGCCAAGCTCTGAAATTTTACGACGCTGTTCCTTAGGATTTTGGCTTCGTGCTCTAAATATTTTAGCTTCTGAACCTTCATATAAAAAAGGTTATAGAAAAACTTCCGCGATGAATTTTTAAGTGAAATTCAGGAGCCTGCAAAAAGCCCTAACTTCCATAGATAATATCTCCTAAAATATTGTGAACCAAGCTCTAAACTTTTGCGACGATGTTCCTTAGGATTTCATCTTCGTAATCTAAAAATTTCAGCTTCTGAACCTTCGTAGAGAAAACATTATAGCAAAAATTCCACGATGACCTATTTGGAGCAGCAAAACCCTAGAATCCAAAGCTCTAATACCAAATGTTGTGAAACTAGCCCCAAAAATAGAAGAAAAGAGATATCAGTGCCTTAGAAATAAGCCACTTCAAGGGGGAAACCTCCAATACATTACATGAATGAACAATTATTGGATGATACAAATTACAAAACCTCCTTTCTATATATAGGAGTCCATGGGGCCACGATGTAATCCTAGCTGACCTAACAATAATAATTTAAGGGCACAATAATAACAATATGGGGGTTACAGGGGTACAGTAATAACAATAAGGGGGTTACACTAACAACAATAAGGGACTATACTAGTAATATAGGGACCTAACAATGAGGATGGTTATTTGAAACCTCCTCTATTTTTATGTAATAATATATTTTTAAAACATAGTTTAGTATTTAAACCCCTCTCATGCATTTAGAGAAGGGCCAAGAATTTTGTCAAAATCATTCTCAAAGAATGCACTTTTGTAAGTTTGTGAATTCTTTGATGAATTAATGGAACACAGTCTATTATCTTTTGACATTTTAAGTTGTTTAATTGTTGTTGCACTATTGTACTCTTTAAATTGCTTTAAAGTGACGAGAAGAAGATATCTACTGTCAGTTTACATGAGTAAAAATTTGTACATATGGTACTTCTATTCACTTGTATTAAGTCTTGCTTTCTAGATTGAAAATCATCTTTTATTTTGCATTATATATTTGAAATGTCATTATAGATGAATGTTAAATGCATTTTGTACTAATGTTTGTTTGTGATTTCTTATCTGATATATAGTCACACATATGAATGCGATATATTTTTCACAATTATTCTAATCAAAATATTTAGTTAGAATAATCATCTTACATAATTTCATCTCTTTCAACTGTTAAATAATCTACATTACTAATAGTTGAAGGACATCTTCTTTAGATCGCATAAAGGAAGAAAAACCCCGGGTAGATAGTAGAATAGATACTATAAGATAGATGCACGTGATAGATTAGAATCATTTTCCATTGCATGTTATATAATCAAAACACACCCAAAAATCATCCTTATTTGGAAACTGGTCCCACAGCCCCTAGTCGGAGCCACTACACCAAACGGAAAAGGAGTTGCTTTAATGTTTGGATCGAGCAGTTTTCCCCCATGTTGTGGCAGAGAATTCTAAGGCCTCAATAGGTTGTCAAGAATTAGGATCTGGTTATGCTTTGAATGTATCTTCTTCCTCTCATTCTCATGAGTGGCCCATTGATTTTGGAGCCTCTTACCACATGGCCAAAAATATAGCCATGTTTTCTTCTTTAACTGATTGTAACACCAAAAATATTTTTGTTGGTGATAATAGATCTCTTAATGTTGTAGGGTCTGGAACCATTCATCTAGATAATGGTCAGTTTAATAATTTATCATGTGGTCCTACCTTGTCCTGAAACCTTCTATCTATTTATTAGATAACTCATTCAAGTGAAGGGAAAACAATATAATTCTCACCTCATGATGTTGTAATTAAAGGCCTCAAATATCCTAGACGTATTTTAGCTACTAGCATTGCTGATGATTTCACAAGGTGATGCAGGAGCATGAGGCTTTGAGATAAAAGACTTCATTTTTATTCCAAAAATAAAATAAAAAATTACAAGCAAAGGAGTGGGTTCCTTTAGCTGGTAATTTACAGTTTGAGTAGATAGGGATTTGAATGGTATTTAGGGATTTGGATTTCTTGTAACTGATTCATTGAATTTAGTTTTAGTTGAGAATTTTAGGGAGAATATCGTGCAGAGGGATTTTAGCCCAAAATTAGACAAATTCGATCCCTTTGAGTCGGATCTGAATGTTTGTATGAAAAATATATTAATATGTAATTTTGGAATGTATCGTAGAGAGGAGATTCGATGGCAAAAGTAATCGACTAGAAAAAAATTACATCTCCTCTATACCTGTGTATATGTGTGCAAAATTGTCAAATCCTGAAAGCTTAATTACCTTCAAAATAGTTCTGAGTTGATGAAATTCAGGTCGAGTTCTAGTTAATTGATTTTTGTGTGTATGTTTTCTTTGAAAATTTCGCGTCTAGTTTGAAGGCGAAACAATCCAGCTGTATTGTTAAATTAAAGGTTGTTAATTGTTGATGCCTGAAAACCCGTGGTTTATTAAACGGAGTGTCAATTTTGGCAAGATTGAAGAAAAAGAGATCGTTGTAGAGCATAAAGAGTCCAAGGGTAATCGCCACCATTGATCTAAGAATCGATGGATATCGCATAAAAACTTGAGTGCTATTTAATCTCTCAAATGGACACGATGTTTTATAAATCATGTTTGAATAAATTGAGTTGATCATTCCAGCATTCAATTGATCTGATGGCCTTCATATCAAGATATTTAATCCGATGGATATCGCACCAAAAGATGTGCATGGTTTAGTGTCATTAATGGATGCGATAATAATTAAACTGCAGTTTAATTGTCCTTGAGTTATGCATTTTAATGTAAAGGTTTTAATATGGTTTGAGTCCGTCAAGAAATCAACTTATAAAAGAAAATGCGACTATTTGCTATGTTTAGTTCCGCCATTACGAAATTCAATTTAACATTTTGACAATTGACTAAAGGACAAAATACATGAATGAGCGATAAAGGTAAGGATTCAATTCAGTCAGAGTTGACTCCTAAATTAGAAGGAATTGTATCAAAGTTTGATAATTTATCATTAAAGATGCAACTAGGTCACCAATTGTGGTATTAGAGCAACCTTTAAACACTGAGCAAGATCTCAAAGATCAGGAAAAAAATCCAACATGGTTTACAGATTTTGAGGAGGAGGTGGTGTTGGTTGAAGAAGAGGAAGACTAGTTGCAAATGCTAAAGTTATGGAATTTATGCGATAGATGCAAGCTATATTAGAAGAAATGGAAATGGGAAATCAAAGAGATGCAGATGCTGGAGATGTCAGTGAACCTGAAGTTGAATCTGCAGAAGAGGGGGAACCTGTAGAAGTTACTCCTGAAATGAGATTTTTTAAATCAGTGTTGGGGTCCACATCTAAACCTGGACTTGAAGTTTTAGTTTTTACAGGAGGCTTAAACCCAGAGGAGTTGATAGATTGGATTAATGAAATGGATAATTTTTTTGATTATGAATAAATGGAAGAAGGAAAAAGAGTTAAATTTTCTGTCACAAAATTGAAAGGACATGTAGCACTTTGGTGGGATGGAGTGTAGGCAGACTTGGTAAGAAGCCAATAAAGAATTGGAACAGCAAGGTGGAAAATTTGAGAGGTAAGTTTTTGCCAATGATTATCAACTTTCATTATTTAGACAAATGTAGAATCTTAGACAGAGGTCAATGACATTCAAAGAATATACAGAGGAATTTTACAAAGTGAGCATAAGAGCAGGAAAAATTCAAGATACAACAGAGAAAATTGCAAGATATATAAATGGTCTCAAAATGGAGATACAAGATGAGATAATTCTATTGTCTCCTAAAACAGTGGAAGAGGATTATCAGATGGCCTTGAAGGCTGAAGAAAAACTCACGAGGAAGAAATATGCCAGAAGTAGAGGTACTTTCCGAGGAAAAGGAATTCAAGGTGGTAGAGGAAGATCTACAGCACCTAGAGAAGGAGCTAGCAGTAGCTCAAGTCAACATACACCTACAGAAGATGATGCAAGTGGCAAAAGGAGTTTTTCTAGAGGAAGAGGAGGCAAAGGTAGAGGAAGAGAAATCATATATTATAGATGTAATAAGATTGGAGATAGAGCTTATGAATGTCCAGATAATGTGGGGAAAAATCAGAGAAATTTAATTGTTGCTCAGAATGAAGAAGAGGCAGAAAAAGTGCCAGAAGAAGAATATACCAGAGAAATAAGAATATTTGGTAGTTAACAAAGTTTTTTTTTAAACCAACAAAGGAAGTTGTTGAACCAACATGGAGGAAAACTTTGTTTATAAGTGTGTGCAAAGTTCAAGGAAAATGCTGTCAAATTGTAATTGATAGCGGCAACACTGATAATTGGTTTCTATGGAAGTGCTGGAGAAATTGAAATTGAAGACAAAGAAACATCCAACACCCTACAAGGTGTCATGGCTTTAGAAAGGACATCAGCTATTAGTGAATGAAAAGTGTGAAGTGGAATTCCAGTTGGGCAGATACAAACACAAAATTATGTGTGATGTAATGCATATGGACATATGTCACATATTGTTGGATAGACCTTGGCAGTATGACAGAGGAGCTATGCATGATGGGAAAAAGAACACATACAAGTTTTGTAAAGATGGTGTCAATCATACATTGTTGCCTATAGAGGAAGAAGATGCATAAAAAATAAGACCTGATCCGAAAGCTCTATTACTAAGTGGAAAAGAACATCTACAGTAGATTGAAGATGATGAGGTAAAATTTTCGTTAGTTTGCAAACCCAAGGTAGTAATTACTTCCACTAAAATTTTTGATTTACCAATTCAAATTAAAGATATGCAGGAAAATTATTGTGATATCATTGTAGATGATTTTCTGGATGAATTACCACCTATGAGAAAGATAATCCATCATATATATTTTATTCCAGGAGAAAATTTTCCAAATAAAGCGGCATATAGGATGACTCCCACAGAAAATGAAGAAATGAGGAAGTAGGTACAGGAACTGTTAGATAAAGAACTCATCAGAGAAATTTTGAGTCCTTGTGTAGTGCGAACAATGTTGAGTCCAAAAAATATGGAGGCTGGAGAATGTGCACTGAATCAAGAGAAATCAACAAAATAACAATCAGGTATAGATTCCCTTTACACAGAATTGAAGATCTGATGGATTGTTTAAGTGGGGAAAGATATTTTACAAAATTGGATTTAAAGAGTGGCTATCATCAAATTAGGATAACGGAAGGAGATGAATGGAAAACAACCTTTAAAACAAATGAAGGATTGTATGAATGAATGGTAATGCCGTTTGGATTATCAAATGATCCTAGTACATTTATGAGGCTTATGAATGAAGTACTGAAGGAATTTATTGGTAAATTTGTAATAGTATATCTGGATGATATATTAATTTACAACAAATCTAAAGAAGAACACATGATACATCTGAATTGTCTCTTAAGGAAGTTGCATCAAGAAAAGTTGTTGGTAAATTTTAAAAAGTGTTCATTCGTGAAAGAAGAGTTGATATATTTAGGCTTTTTTTTTCTGCTGATGAATTGAAAATGGATCCAAAGAAGATAAAGTAAATCATAGAATGGCCTTCACCTAAGAGTGTTTTTAAGGTAAGAAGCTTCCACGGTCTTGCTATTTTTTATAGAAAATTCATAAGGAATTTTAGTAAGATCAATGCTCCTATTATTGAAACCATAAAGAATGACAAACAACCATTTAGATGGACTGATGAAGAAGAGAAAAGTTTTCAGTTGTTTAAACAAAAGATAACAGAAAATCCCATATTAGTTTTGCCTGATTTTAACAAACCTTTTCAAGTGAAATGTGATGCCAGTGTAGAAGCTATTGGAGTTGTGTTAAGTCAGGAAGACAGGCCTGTATCTTATTTCAGTGAAAAACTGAATGAAACAAGAAGGAAATATTCTTCTTATGACAGAATTTTATGCAATTGTGCAGTCATTAAAGAAGTGGAGACATTACTTGATGTCTAAAGAGTTTGTGCTTTATTCAAGCAACCATGCATTGAAATACATTATGCGATAGCCAATTTTGAATCAGAAACATGAAAAATGGGTATAGTATCTTCAAAGTTTCAATTTTGTATTGAAACATATAAATGGCCAAGAAAACAAAGTAGTAGATGCCTTAAGTAGAAAAAGTATTTTAGTTCAAGAAAGTGAAATTCAAGTGTTGGGTTTTGATTTTCTTAAATAATTTTATAAGATAGATTTGGATTTTAAAGAGGCATTTGAAGCATGCAGTAATCCTGTTTTGTTGGACAGAGGTAAGTGGCTGGAATTTTTCTTGCAAGAAGGTTTACTATTTAAAAGAAATCAGTTGTGCATACCAAATTGTTCTATGAGAGAAAATTTAATTAAGGAGAAACATAGTGGTGGACTTGGTGGATATTTTGGTGCAAACAAGACTTATGAACAACTGAGTCATTTCTATTTTTGGCCAAAGATGAGAACTGAAGTGGAGAAGTATGTGCGAAATTGTAAAGTTTTTCAATATGCAAAAGGAAGGAGTCAAAACACAGGTTTGTATGTTCTATTACCTATTCCAGATAGACCTTGGGATATGGTAAGTATGGATTTTGTTTTGGGTTTACCTAAAACACAGAGAGGGAATGATGCAATTTATGTTGTAGTTGACATATTTTATAAAGTGGCACATTTTATTCCATGTTATAAAACTATTGATGCTACTCATGTTGCTAATTTGTTTTTCAAACAGATTGTAAGGTTGCATGGGTTACCTAAAAGCATTGTCTCTGATAGGGACACCAGATTTGTTGATCATTTTTGGAGGAAATTGTGGAAAAATCTTGGTACTAAACTAAGTTTCAGCTCAACTTATCACCCTCATACTGATGGACATAATTAGGTGGTGAACAAAAGCTTGGGTAAAATTTTGAGAAGCCTTGCAGGTGAACATCCTAAATAGTGGATCAAATTTTGGCACAGGCTGAATATGCTTATAACTAGCCAGCAATGTAGGAATTTTTTCCACATGTTGTGGCTAGGAGGGATCAAAATCATTCGAATTTGTAACAGCAAGGTGTCAATACCTTAGCTGTTTGTTGCATTTAGATCAGTTAGAGTCAGTAGAAGTCGAATAGTTTTAGGTTTAGTCCATTTGTCCTATTTCAGTTATTCGGATGAATGTAACTAGGCATTTTGTTAGATTAGAAACGGTCCTCAGGGAGGAACCGAAGAGACACATAATAATACATATAAAATGTAACCCCCGGATACATTGGGAGGGGTAGATTTCCACAGTAAAACTTGGGTGTTATGCAATTGCTTCCTGTTGAATAAATTTCGGTGCTCATTGATTATCCAATTGTCTTTGAATTGATATTTGTGTGGGAGTTGCTTAATTGCAAGGTGGTTGAAACATTGTTTTGTGTATAATTGTTGAATATAATTGCTGTGTAATCTCCACATGCCTCTCTGTCCATTGTTGATCATAGATTTCTCTTGAATTGTCGAAATGAGCTCTGTTGAAATAAATCCCTGTAAGAGGCCATAACCGAATGTATTTATCCCTTGTAACAGACTTACATTGTGTCCAAACAGTCATCAAAGAGTGAGTTTCGTAAACATGTCTGCCCGCAAGTTTTGTTTTGGAAAATCCCACTTGTAGAAGAGGCCTGTGTGTGTTTGTGGGTAGCCGAAACTCTGTTCCGTGGTTTGAACCCAGCGCTGAAGAACGAAGCAAATTGTGTTAACCCTGGGTTAACCCTACAGTTAATCACTGTACAAAACCGGAAGCAGTTTGCAAACCTGAATCCACCCATATCGCACCATTTTTGTATGGAAGGGAAACCACTCCAAACCAACGCGATCCAGTGGAAAATGGCCACATCGACGGGGTAATACCGCCTCATTGCTCCCTCATCGCGCGATAACGATCGATAGTGAAATCAACACGATATCGATGTACGTCGTCCGATCTGGAGGCTGGATCATCGAACGGTGATCGCACTCAAAGTAACACGAAGGATAACCTAAGGTATGGGCGTGTGTATTTAATTAAAACCCGTCAATTGTACATGTGTGGGCCCGGGGCCTAAAGCATATTAAAGTGTTTCATTGTAATTATCATCGTGTTATTAATATAAACCCGAAGCGTTATAACCTTGATTCTAAGGTTAGAACGTATAAAGGTGGGTCAATCTAAATTCTCGTGGTATCGTTGGTTAAGGAAGTTGGCAGTTCGACTTTAATACATTAAATTGCCCGAGGGTTGGGGCTTAGGACTGTCGTGGATTTATATTGTAGGGGATATAAGTGGCTATAACTAAAGATGGATTAAGGCATTCATTTGTCAATTCCCACGAATTTGACAAATAAATTGGATAAGAATTAGAGGGGATTTCTCATATTTAATAGAGTTTGTATTTATGAAAATGCTGACAGAGCTACTATAGAGGCCAGCTCTCCTTGGGGGCCGGATTCAATTTTGTTGCTGTCAATTGTGGTATCAGAGCTACTTTTGAGATATTTTTCAGGAAATTAACATGGCAATCCAAGTTGTTAGAGGTGTTGGCAGAAGGAGAGGCAGACCTGTTGCCAATGCAGAAGTGTTGGAGACCTTGCAGAGGGTCCAAGCCAGATTGGATGCCATGGAGCTAGGACAGCTCAAAGATCCTGAAGACATCAGTGAACCTGAAATAGAAGAAGCTGGAGAAAATGTTGAGATTCCTCCTGACATGAGGCTCCTCAGAACTGTTCTGGGGTCTACAGTTAAGCCCAATATTGAATTGTCAAGTTTTGCAGGAGGACTGAATCCAGAAGAGCTGGTGGACTGGATTAATGAAATGAACAAGTGCTTTGACTATGAAGAAATGAGCGAAGATAAGAAGGTTAAGTTTTCAGTAACAAAGCTGAAAGGACATGCTGCACTTTGGTGGGATGGAGTGCAAGCAGAGAGAAGGAGAGCTGGTATACAGCCTATCAAAAGTTGGACCATCATGATGGCTAAGCTAAAAGGTAAATTCTTGCCTAGTGATTACCAGCTAACGTTGTTTAGACAAATGCAGAACCTGAGACAGAGGTTGTTGATAGTAAAGGAATACACAGAATAATTCTATAGAGTAAGCATAAGAGCTGGGCAATTTCAAGACACACCAGAGAAAATTTCTAGATATGTGAATGGTCTCAAGCTGGAGATCCAAGATGAAATTTGAAGAGGCCTATCAGATGGCCTTGAAAGCAGAGGAGAAACTCCTGAGAAAGAAGTCTGTCAAAGGGAGAGGTACTTTCCGAGGAAAGGGAAGTCAGGGTGGTAGAGGAAAGTCTACAACACCTAGAGATGGAGCTAGTAGCAACTCACCTCAAAATTCATCCACAGAGGGCGATGCAAGAGGCAGAAGGGGTTCTTCTAGAGGAAGAGGAGGCAGAGGTAGAAGTAGAGAATTGAGGTGCTATATATGTCATCAAGTGGGACACAAGCACTATGAGTGCCCAGAGAATATGGGTGCTGGTCCAAGAAATGCTGTTGTTGCCCAGTCTGGATAAGAGGCAACAATTGAAGAGGCAATTTTGCCAGAGAAAGGAGAATCCTTGGTGGTTAATAAGATCTTGTTGAAACAAGCCAAAGAGGTCACTGGACCTGCACAAAGGAAGACTTTGTTTAGGAGTGTGTGCAAAGTCCAAGGAAAATGTTGCCAGTTGGTCATTGATAGTGGCAGCACAGATAATTTGGTTTCCACTGAGGTGATAGAGAAGTTGAAGCTGAAGACTAGGGAGCATCCAACTCCCTACAAGGTGTCCTGGCTGCATAAAGGGCACCGCTGATTGTAAAGGAACATTGTGAGATAGAGCTGCAAATGGGCAACTACAAAGACAAATTCCTGTGTGATGTGATGCCCATGGATGTGTGTCACATACTGCTAGGCAGACCTTGGCAATATGACAGAGCAACAGTGCATGATGGCAATAAGAACACTTACAAGTTCTTCAAGGATGGGGTACATCATACATTGATACCCATAGAAGAAGGAGAACCATTAAGCAGAGTGGCTGATCCAAAGACCTTGTTGCTGAGCGAGAAGGAGTATCTACAACAGATTGAAGAAGAAGAGGTAAGCTTTGCTTTAGTTTTCAAACCTAAGGTAGTTCTTACTTCTACAAAGATTTATGATTTGCCAATAGAAATCCAAGAGATGTTAGACAGTTATTGTGACATTTTTGTGGATGACTTGCCTGATGAGCTGCCCCCTGTGAGGAAGATCAGCCATCAGATAGATTTTATCCCTGGTTCAAATCTACCAAATAAGGCAGCCTACAGAATGACTCCCACACAAAATGAGGAAATCAAGAAACAAGTACAGGAATTGGTGGACAAGGGGCTGATCAGAGAAAGTTTGAGTCCATGTGCAGTGCCAGCAGTATTGAGCCTGAAGAAGGATGTTGGCTGGAGAATGTGTACTGATTCCAGAGCAATCAATAAGATAATCAGGTACAAATTCCCTTTGCCCAGAGTTGAGGATTTAATGGATTGTTTGAGTGGTGCCAAATATTTTTCAAAGTTAGATTTAAAAAGTGGATATCATCAGATTAGAATAAAGGAGGGTGATGAGTGGAAAACTGCCTTTAAAACGAATGAAGGACTGTATGAATGAATGGTAACGCCTTTTGGGTTTTCAAATGCACCTAACACTTTTATGAGACTTATGAATGAAGTGTTGAAAGAATTCATTGGTAAATTTGTGATAGTGTATCTAGATGATATATTAGTTTTCAGTAAAACTAAAGAAGAACATCTAAGGCATCTTAATTATGTCTTGAACAAGCTGCACCAAGAGAAGATGTTGATAAACTTAAAAAAATGCTCATTCATGAAGGAAGAGTTGGTGTATTTGGGCTTTGTTGTTTCTGTAGAAGGATTAAAGATGGACCCAGAAAAGGTTAAGGAAATTGTGGAGTGGCCTTCACCCATAAATGTTTTTGAGGTAAGAAGTTTCCATGGACTTGCCAGTTTTTACAGGAAATTTATAAGAAAATTCAGTAAGAATAATGCACCCATCATTGAGACAACAAAGAAGAGCAAACAACCATTTAAATGGACTGCTGAAGCAGAAAGAAACTTTAAACTTTTGAAGCAAAATATAACTGAAAAGCCTGTTTTAATTCTGCCTGATTTTACTGAACCATTCCAAGTGAAGTGTGATGCCAGTGGAGAAGCCATTAGATCTGTGCTGAGTCAGGATGATAGGCCTGTAGCTTATTTTAGTGAAAATCTGAATGACACCAGAAGGAAGTATTCCTCATATGAGAAGGAATTCTATGCAATTGTTCAGGTATTGAAGAAGTGGAGGAATTATTTAACGTCCAAAGAATTTGTATTATACTCTGATAATCATGCTTTGCAGTACATTGTGCAGCAGCCCAAATTAAATCATAAGCATGCCAAATGGGTTGAGTATCTCCAAAGTTTTAACTTTGTTTTGAAACATATAAGTGGCCAAGCAAATAAAGTAGTTGATGCTTTGAGTAGGAGGCACATGCTTGTTCAAGAAACCAATTTTGAAGTTGTAGGATTTGATTTTCTCAAAGAAATGTATAAAACATATTCAAATTTTAAGGAAGCATTCGAAGCATGTTGTAACCTTGTTCTAACAGATAGAAGCTAGTGGATGGATTATTTCTTGCAGGAAGACTTACTATTCAAGAGAAACCAACTGTGTGTACCAAAATGTTCCATGAGAGAAAATTTGATCAAGGAGAAGCATAGTGGTGGACTTTCTGGGCACTTTGGTACTGATAAAACTTATGAGCAGTTGAGTCACTTCTATTATTGGCCCAAGATGAGAGCAGAAGTGGACAAGTTTGTGAAGAATTGCAAAATCTGTCAATATGCCAAAGGAAGGAGCCAAAATGTAGGATTGTACACCCCCTTGCCTATTCCAGACAGGCCTTGGGACATGGTGAGTATGGATTTTGTATTGCCCAAGACTCAGAGAGGGAATGATGCAGTCTTTTTTGTAGTGGACATATTTTCCAAAATGGCACATTTTATTCCATGTTATAAAGCTAGTGATGCCACCCATGTTGCTAACTTGTTTTTCAAAGAAGTTGTTAGGTTGCATGGATTTCCCAAGAGTATTGTTTCGAACAGAGACACCAGATTTGTGGGCCATTTTTGGAGGACACTGTGGAAGAAAATTGGTACCAAACTGAGTTTCAGCTCAGCTTATCATCCTCAGACTGATGGACAAACTGAGGTAGTGAATAGAAGTCTGGGAAATTTGTTGAGAAGTCTTGCAGGAGAACATCCCAAGCAATGGGATCATATTTTTCCTCAGGCAGAATATGCATATAATTATTCACCAAATAGAAGCACAGGGCAGAGCCCCTTCCATGTTGTTTATGGAATGCACCCCAGAGGAGTTGTTGGAGGATTAATCCGTCTTGCGGACAAGACCGATCTCCCTAGTACTAAAAGTATCTAGCAACAAACAACCAAACATACTAATCTTTCTCTAAGCATGTAAGGTTTACAAAAATCTCTATAGAGGTGTTAAGGACTTACCGTTTGTCCAGTGCTTGTTTGAAGTCGTTGATTTCCCTCGCGCGCTTGAAGGAGTTTTCCTCGTAAACCTGCAGTCAATAACAAGAAAAATATTACATAGCACCTGTATAGAAGTCATCATAAACCATGCTTATCATAGTGATCAAGGAATCTATGAAATAAACCATTGATTGAAAGCTTATTGAGAAAAATGAGTATATTTGTATTAATTTCAAAAGAAGAAAATCCTTACAACCCGAGCCTTGATGTTGCACAGGACTTTCCGGGGTCCGAAGCAGGAGTCTCCTTTACTTTGATAAGCTCTGCACTCCTCCAACCAAGACAAATAGAGGTATGTAATCTCTCCTCACAAAAGTCTTAGTTAACTGAGTCTAAATCTCAACAACACTTAACTTCAAATATTCTAAAAGCTTTGTCCCTTGAGGCTCATTTTTGAGCGGTGGAAAAGAGAAGGTCTTTCCTGCCTGCTGGGCGTATAATCCCTTAAAGGGATAAGCTCCTCACATCAAGGGGTTAGCTCTATAAGGTATGGATTCAGCACTTACAAGAGTGGCTCGCCACCAAAATCCATTCTAGAAGTTTCCGTAATTCAATTTTATTGAGCTTTTTTAGGATTTACTTCGCTTTTTAATCTTAAATAAAATCTTAATTTGTTAAATAAAGGATAAAGTGTGTCTGTTTAGTTTTAAGTTTTAAAAATTAAAAGTGAATCGTTGGTGCAAGATAGCTTAAAGTGCGACACCAAAGTTTAGGAGACTCTGTACTCTTTTCCATTTTCAAGGCTTGACATGAGGAACTGATATGTTAGACTTGAAAAAGGGAGAAGTATGAGTAATAATGAGCTCATACACACAGCAGAATGTCAGGGTGACAATTTTCAGTGTAACAGATTGCCCCCTAAAGTGAAAAGTCTGGAATAGATGATGCTGAAGTCTGTCATATATGAAGAGTGCAGTACTTTATCATTTGAAGGATCATCCCGTGGTCACCCCAGTCAGCACCTGTAAAAACATTCAATGAAAAATATATATGTATACATATCATCACTGAGGTAGGCATTCACATACTCAGATTAAAATAACTAAAAACTGATTCAAATTTTCTGATACAGGAATGATTTTGAGTACATGACAATATAGACATGTGTGAACACAGTATGGACGCAGCCATCTGTTTATAAATAGTCCACTGTATAAATGATAACAAAATTCCTTGCAACCTGGATGGTAGAAACTAGATCCAGGGTCTTGATTTTTGCATCTCGAACCAGTACGATTCTATCCATGCAAATGAATGTGTCGAAGTCGAACATGGTAGAAACCACTTGATTATCAGTCAATGATGTAAACTGTTAACAAGTGTGAGAGTAACCACCAATAATGTTAATGGCTCTCAAAGTACCCAGTACGATCCATGAAATGTGAATGAATGAGCTGAAGTCGAACATCTCATAGAATCATTCGATCGAAGGTCAATGATGCAACTTGTCGTTGAAGGTGAGAAACCTGCCATTAAGGCATGAAAATTTCAAGGTACTGATGATTTCTAGATCAACTTCCCAGATAATGAGTTGTCGTCGATAGAAAGCGATCCGTTGTAGGCAAGCCCACAACACGAAATCATAGATCAAGTTTTGAAAATATATCAGCAAGGACTGACTCAGGGATGGTAAAAAATGGATAACAGATATTTTGCAGATGAATGGTTTATTTGAACTGTTCTCTTGAACACATAACGACACTGCAGATGGCTTGGCGACAATTGACCCAAAGCTAATACCCAAAAACCGGATGAAAACTTTCAATGAGGTTTGATTAACTGTTAGGCAAAGGATTTCCCAACCCAGGTGAATGAAAGTGTCGTGTTCAAGAGTGGTTGACTGAATTTTCGAAGAATCAAAATACAACAAACACGCCCATTTCCCTCTCTTTTCCCCCACCATTTCTGGCAAGTACCTCTTTATTTTTGACAAGCTTGAGGAGGATAACATTTGCTTGTTTATAAGCTCATCCTTCGGATGAGTCCAACTTAGTTTAAAATTCGAACTCTAAGAAGGAGTGGTTCGTTCCTGTTTAAAATTGAACAGGTCCTTTACTATTAAATTTTTAACGAGTCCAGTATAGGAGAAACTCGGTGTTTTTCAGTTTTAGGGAGTCAGAAGAAAAACTTAAGAAAACTCTGTGGGTGTACTTTTTCGTAAATTTAGTCTCTCGAGCCCGAAAAAGGATAAAATAATGCGGGAGAGAACTCTATTGACCGTAATTAGTCAACGTATACCTTTTTTCGTAAATAGTCCATTTCAGTCCGTAAAAGGGGTAAACTTATACTGAAGGGACGATCATTCATTTACTTTAACGAGTTCGAACGATCAAGTACTCAGCGATCTTTTCATATTTAGAGAGTCTGAAAAGGGCTTAAAAGAGGACTCCAATGTTTCTCTTTTTCGTGAATTTTTGAAAGAGTCCGAAAAAGTGATAAAAGTATGCTCTTTGTTGAAAAATGATCAATTCTCCTGAAAAATCCAATTTCTGCACAAAAACTTGAAACATTACACATACCTGTTTAAGATGAGTAAAAAATGCTCAAAAATACCCCTTTTTAAAGTGAAAAATAAATAAATTAAAAATTCATCTATTCGAAAAAACTTATAAAAAGGACTTTTTCAACTTCATTTTTACCGTTCAAGTTCAGAGTGAAAAGTAGAAGCTTTTGGGTAAAAAAGTTCCTGTGAAGATTCTGGAAAATCCGTCCGTTGAAATCGAGAACCGTCAGTCCCAGGTAATCCATGACCTCTTAATCTTGCATTTCATCCGTTTACAATTCGTTTTTAGGCTTTAAATCTTATTTTTTAAGGGAAAAATATGGTTTGAAAATCGCCCGCGGGGGTCCGCAGGTGACACACATGGTACCTGCGAACCCCGAATTTTTTCTACAAAGAAAAAAGTCGTGGGTACACACTTTCCTTACAGAGTGCGTGCGTTCCTACGCACTGTTTACAAAGGTAAAGTGCGGTCCCCGCGCGTTTAAATTTAAAACTCAAATTTCTCTTTTGCCGCCTAAAATTTTTCAAATTATATTGTTCTAATCTATCTTTTTATGTATTGTAGGATTAAAAAGATGTTGATTTGGAGAGAACGTGAACACGAGGACGTGGATGACGCCGCAATGCTCCATATGCCCACAATGCAAATATTAAGAGCATGCGGTTTATATAAATTCTGGGCCATCCAAGGCATGAGAGCACAGGTAGAGCTCCTGACATGGCTGGTTAACAGGTGGAACGTGCAGGACCAGTGTTTCATTATTGGCGGCCACTGGCTCGAAATCGAGCTGGAGGAAATTTATTTTCTGACTGGTTTGTCCAAGAGGGGCGAACAAATCTCCTTGTTTGGGACTAGGCCAGGTGGCCAGACTATCGCTAGTCTTCGGCAAGAATTCTGTAATGATGAAGCAGACCCTAGGGACAAACGGATTGATATAAAAACTATCATCCATCCCGAGCTGAAATTTATTGCATTTAATATTACCAGGCTATGCGGGAGTGCAACATTGCATGTAGCTACCGATTCTCAGATGCGCATTGCTGTGGACTGTCTTCGCGGCACCATTTTCAACTGGTGTGACATTGTGTTGGCTAATATAAAAGGCCAACTAACTAGAGCAAAAAATGGGAAACTGAATAACTTTGGATATGGATCCATCGTTGTCTCCTTTTCTCTAGAGAGGATTCCAATGCTAGCTCCACAGAGTATCCCTGTTGATGCCGGTCGACTTAGAGAACCTAGGATGGTTCGTTGGTCCACACTGATGGCCCGTCATGGTATTGAGGGCGCTGAGATTGTTCGATTTCCTTCTTCATATTTTCGTTGGCTGGATCGCCAAATTTTTGTCATAGAGGACTTTCCATACGCTGGGATAGATTTCTGCGGCGACCGAGAGATGACTCTCCCAGCAGGGGACAGTGGGATGACTCAGGTAAAAATCTTTCTTCAACAGTTTCTAATTTCTTAAAAAAAATTATTTTCGATCGTCTTGTCAAATAATAACCAAATTTTTTTTGAATACAGATGTGGGCCCACGGCGACCAGCCCATCTCCAACCTTATGAAAGAAGACAACCAGTTGCAGCCGCACCAGCTCCAGCAGGCCAATCAACAGAAGTCTTGACTGATTTAGAGCATCATCTAGAGCGTTTGACTCTAGATATTCCGGAGACAGACATAAATGATATTCCACTCAGATTGCAGAGATACGTGATTGGTGTTCCAGGACCTTTTAGGAGGTTTCTGTGCAGGGTGGCTTGGGCAGTGGTTTCTTATCGTGATCACCATCAGTGATGGGATGATTGTGTTGTAGACGCATATTTTTGACTTTTTGTGTTATCATTTTCCGATCATAAGGTGTTTCCAACCTATGATCGAAGACGATGTATATTTTTTGAAAATACTTCTATCCTATGATATATCTCACTATTTACCGGCTATCTGCGTACATTTTATGAATGTTGTTTGTTTTACTGTTTTGATCACTGCAAATGTCGATTTATCATACTAGAAGCAACTGCGTTTGCTAATGTATTTAAATGTCTTGGAATATGTTGATATTCAATGTAGCCAAATTCACGTTCCAAGAGACGAACTCTTAAAAATAACCGTAACAAAACTGGAATTCTAATGGCATAAACCCTGTTAAGCTGTAATACAACAAGTTCAGAATCCAACCTCACAATCAAACTCCGAATCCCAAATGATATGGACTCAGATAATAACTCAATCACTGCACTATACTCGGTAATGTTATTCGTTGTTTGACCAAGGCTTACCCCATGCATGGAAACTAACTCGTTAGAGGGTGAATAGATAACCCAAGCTGCGGAAGAAATGTTCTGTGTACTACGACAAGCACCATCAGCAAAACCGATGTAGGTTTGAAGAGACGTCGACATCTGCAATATCAAGAGTAAAACTCAGATAAGCAGGAATAGTGATAAAACACACTTCTAAAATAGGCACACCTTTCTAATCTAGGACACACCAGCAGTAAAGAAATCTAACCTAAAAAATAAAAGATCTCCACACTAGGTTTAAGCATAATATCGCTTCAGATATAACCCATTTCTGGGCTTATCTAAAGGGATACCATCAAAATCTATCAGCTCATAGGCCCCTTTTGCCAGCTTTCGCTTAACAATGAAAGGACCATGCCACATGGGCACGAATTTCCCAGTCCCTAGCTTATCGTTGGCTTGATCATAAACTAAGACTAGGTCTCCTTCTGAAAAATTTCGAGGGGTAACACTTCTATCATACTGAGCTTTTACTCTTTTGACATGAGCCTCGTTTGCTATTGCAGCGTTTCTCCGATTTTCATCCAATTGAGCCAAGTACAAAAAATGTTTCTCCTCTTCAGACGTAGCTGGGAGTAACTCTATGGCTAATTTCAAAGATGGAATTTCGCATTCAATCGACAACACATCTTCCAAACCGTAAACGAGTTGAAAGGGAGTGAAACCAGTTGATGTTTTGACTGAGGTTCGATATGCCCAAAGTGCTGAAAATAACATGGAATGCCAATTCGTCTTGTGAATACCAATAATTCGTTTGATCATGGTGACTAAAAATTTATTTATGGCTTCGACCAGACCATTGGCTTGCGGATAATATGGAGTGGAACTATCGTGGTGCAGGCCAAGCTGTTCTATCAGTTCAGTCATCATGACATTCCGAAAATGGCGTCCATGATCAGTAATAATGGCTTGAGGAACACCGAACCTAGCAATTATGTGATTAAATACGAAAGTTGCAGCAGTCTTGCCGTCAGCCGAAAATGTAGGCATCGCCTCGGCCCACTTAGTAAAATAATCTACTGCTAAGATAATATATGCATGCCCCCCGGCCGAGTGAGGATTACATGTAATAAAATCGATACCCCATTGTGTGAAAGGACCAACATCAATTATGGGATGAAGAGGAGCGGGAGGCGCGCGCATCTTACGATCAAAAAGTTGACAATTGTGCCATTTTCGGACTGAATAAATACAATCTTTGAATAACGATGGCCAGAAATAACCAGCGCGCAATATCTTTTGGGTTGTGGCATACCCAGACATATGACCGCCACATGCTCCAGAATGGCAGTCATTTAAAACCTTTTCAGCTTCTTCATGAATAAGACAGCGTCGGAAAACAGAATCTGCTCCACGACGATAAAGTGCATCACCAATAACATTATACTATTGGGATTGGAAACGTATCTTCCGTCGCTGAGACCGCGAGATTTCAGGCCGAAAAGATTGGGTTTGGAGATAAAAAATAATATCTCCATACCATGGATCAAGAGTACTGATAAGAAACAGAGATTCGTCCGCAATGGGCTGCTCTGCCACAGTTTCAGTATTAGTAGAGGGGAAATCACACATTAGTTCCGCAAAGACTAAGGATTTCTTCGCCTTGGATTTTTCAAATTCCAAGTCGAATTCCTGCAGGATGACTATCCATTTGGAATACTTGCCCCCTAGCAATTTTTTGGTTAAAATTTACATCATAGGGTTGCAATTAGAAATTACCGTAGTTTTGCGTAACAATATGTAATGTCTAAATCGTTGGACAGCTTGAACAGCTGCCAAAGCCAATTTCTCCACATGCGTATACTTAATCTCAATCGGATGCAGATTTCAACTAAGATAGTAAATCACATGTTCAGTGTGAGATTCTTCTTCCTGAACTAACACCATCCCAATGGTGGAATGAGAAGCGACGAGATATAAAATGTAATCCTGGTTGTAGTTGGGAGGATGCAATAACGGTGCATGGGTCAACGCGTGTTTAAGTGCATCAAAAGATCGATTAGCGATCTCATCCCAAAAGAATGGAATGTTCTGTTTTAGCAACCGGGTAAAACCTTGCTTTCCCCTACAAATCGACGTTAAGGACTTACCGTTTGTCCAGTGCTTGTTTGAAGTCGTTGATTTCCCTCGCGCGCTTGAATGAGTTTTCCTCGTAAACCTACAGTCACAAACAAGCAAAATATTACATAGCACTTGTATAGAAGTCATCATAAACCATGCTTATCATAGTGATCAAGGCATCTATGAAATAAACCATTGATTGAAAGCTTATTGAGAAAAATGAGTATGTTTGTATTAATTTCAAAAGAAGAAAATCCTTACAACCTGAGCCTTGATGTTGCACAGGACTTTCTGGGGTCCGAAGCAGGAGTATCCTTTACTTTGATAAGCTCTGCACTCCTCCAACCAAGACAAATAGAGGTATGTAATCTCGCCCCACAAAAGTCTTAGTTAACTGAGTCTAAATCTCAACAGCACTTAACTTCAAATATTCTAAAAGATTGAACTCCCTTTGAGGCTACCCAATGCCTCTTTTTATAGTGGAAAAGAGAAGGTTTTATGTTCCAAGTATGAAGAGATAGAATCCTCCTTCAAAGGGATAAGCTCCTCACATCAAGGGGTTAGCTCCATAAGGTAAGGGATTCATGCACCTTACAAGAGCGGTTCTGCCACCGAAAAATCCATTCTAGAAGCTTCCAGAATTCAATTTTATTGAGCTTTTTAGGATTTACTTGCGCCTTTTTAATCTTACAGGGGTCCGCACCTATAAAAAATATAAAGTGCGTTCAGGAACACAGGAAAGCTGAACATTGGGTGCGGGACCGCAGGCAAGATAGCTAGAAAGTGCGACACCAAAGTTTAGGAGACTTTTAGGAATTTTTCCTGATTTTCAAGGCTTGACATGAGGAACTGGTATGTTAGACTTGCAAAAGGGAGAAGTATGAGTAATAATGAGCTCATACACACAACAGAATGTCAAGGTGAAAATTTTCAGTGTAACAGGAGTATCAGAGTTAAGAAATTTGGGAAAGGCAGAGTTGAGGAGTGTTGATGGTGAGGAATTTGCCTCAGAGATCCAAGCCATACATGAACATGTGAAACAGTAGCTACAAGGCAGCAACATCAAATATAAGGGCAGAGAAAACCTGAACAAAAGAGAAGTCCATTTTGAAGTTGGAGATTTGGTCTTGGCACACTTGAGAATAGAGAGATTCCCAAAGAAGAAGTATAACAAACTGAAGTTTAAGAAGATTGGGCCATGCAAGATACTTAGAAAGTTTTATGCTAATGCTTATGAGATTGAATTGCCACCTGATGTTGGAATATATACCATTTTTAATGTTGCAGATTTATACAAGTATGAAGATGATGGTGCAGAAGAAGGACCAGTAGACAAGGAATAGATTGAATGGACAAAGCAGCTACCTCCAGCACAACCATTACAACCAGAGAAGATATTGGACAAAAGAGTGTCCAAGAAGACCAAAGGACAAGAGTACTTTCAGTACTTAATCAAGTGGAAGGACCAGCCAGAGGAAGATGCCACTTGGATGACTGAAGGAATGTTGCAGAAGATAGGCAGATCAGTGGAAGAGCTCATGGACAGGAGTCCATGAAGAAAATTTCCCTCAAGAGTCTGATGCAGGGGAATTATACACTAGCCAACAATGTAGGAATTTTGTCCACATGTTGTGGCTAGGAGGGATCAAAATCATTCGAATTTGTAACAGCAAGGCGTCAATACCTTAGCTGTCTGTTGCATTTAGATCAGTTAGAGTCAGTAGAAGTCGAATAGTTTTAGGTTCAGTCCATCTGTCCTGTTTCAGTTATTCATATGAATGTAACTAGGCTTTTTGTTAGATTAGAAATGGTCCTCAGGGAGGAACCGAAGAGACACATAATAATACATATAAAATGTAACCCCCAGATACATTGGGAGGGGGAGATTTCTACAGTAAAACTTGGGTGTTAAGCAATTGCTTCCTGTTGAATAAATTTCGGTGCTCATTTATTATCCAATTGTATTTGAATTGATATTTGTGTGGGAGTTTTTTAATTGCGAGGTGTTTGAAACATTGTTCTGTGTATAATTGTTGAATAGAATTGCTGTGTAATCTCCGCAAGCCTCTCTATCCATTTTTGATCATAGATTTCTCTTGAATTGTCGGAATGAACTCCGTTGAAATAAATCCCTATAAGAGGCCATAACCGAATGTATTTAGCCCTTGTAATAGACTTACCTTGTGTCCAAACAGTCATCAAAGAGTGAGTTTCGTAAAGATGTCTTCCCGCAAGTTCTGTTTTGGAAAATCCCACTTGTAGAAGAGGCCTGTGTGTGTTTGCAGGTAGCCGAAACTCTGTTCTGTGGTTTAAACCCAGCGCTAAAGAACGAAGCGAATTGCGTTAACCCCGGGTTAACCCTAAGTTCAATCACTGTACAAAATCGGAAGCAGTTTGCAAACCCGAATCCAACCATATCGCACCGCTTTTGTATGGAAGGGAAACCACTCCAAACCAACGCGATCCAGTGGAAAATGGCCACGTCGACGGGGCAATACCGCCTCATCACTCCCTCATCGTGCGATAACTATCGACAGTGAAATCAATGCGATATGATGTACGTCGTCCGATCTGGAGGCTGGCTCATTGAACGGTGATCGCACTCAAAGTAACACGAAGGATAACCTAAGGTATGGGCATGTGTATTAATTGAAACCTGTCGATTGTACATGTGTGGGCCCGGGGCCTAAAGCATATTAAAGTGTTTCATTGTAATTATTGTCGGGTTATTAATATAAACCCGAAGCGTTATAACCTTGATTGTAAGGTTAAAACGTATAAAGGCGGGTCAATCTAAATTCTCGTGGTATCGTTGGTTAAGGAAGTTGGCGGTTCGGCTTTAATACATTAGATTGCTCGAGGGTTGGGGCTTAGGATTGTCATGGATTATATTGTAGGGGATATAAGTGGATATAACTAAAGATGGATTAAGGCATTCATTTGTCAATTTCCACGAATTTGACAAATAAATTGGATAAGAATTAGAGGGGATTTCTCATATTTAATAGAGTTTGTATTTATGAAAATGCTGACAGAGCTACTCTAGAGGCCAACTCTCCTTGGGGGTCGGATTCAATTTTGTTGCTATCATAATGACTCTCCTAATAGGAGTATAGGGCAGAGTCCATTTCATATATTTTATAGAATGCATCCAAGAGGATTGTATTAACTAAGAAATTTGGGAAAGGCAGAGATGAGAAGTGCTAAAGGAGAATATTTTTCTTCAGAAATTTGAGCAATACATGCCCAGGTAAAACAACAGTTACAGGACAGCAACATCAAGTACAAAAGTAGAGCAGATTTGAAGAAGAGGGAAGTTAACTTTGAGGTTGGAGATTTGGTTCTAACACACCTGAGGAAGGAAATATTTCCAAAAAGGGTGTATAACAAGTTGAAATTTAAGAAAATTGGACCATGCAGAGTATTGAGAAAATTTTCTACAAATGCATATGAAATTGAATTACCCCCTGACATTGGAATACATCTAGTTTTCAATGTTTTTGATTTGTACAGGTATGAAGGCAGCGAAATAAATGATACAGTTGAAGGAAAAGAAGAGATTGATTGGTTGAAACAGTTACCCACAGCAAAAACATTGCAGCTAGAGAAGATTTTAGAAAAAATATTGTCTAATAATACAAGAGGACGGGAGTATTTTCAGTATTTGGTCAAGTGGAAAGACCGACCAATTGCAGAGGCTACTTGGATGACATAAACTATGCTACAGAAATTGGGCAATTCTGTAGAGAAACTCATCGATAGGAGCCCATGAAGAATTTTTTCCTTAGGAGTCTGATGCAGGAGCATGAGGCTTCGAGATAAAAGACTTCAATTTTATTCCAAAAATACAAAAAAAAAAAAATTACAAGCAAAGGAGTGGGTTCCTTTAGCTGGAAATTTACAGTTTGAGTAGATAGGATTTGAATTATTCCTTAGGGATTTGGATTGCTTGTATTAGATTTATTGTATTTAGTTTGTAGCTGATAGATTTAGGGAGAATATCGTGTAGTAGGATTTTAGCTTAAAATTAGACAATTCAATCCCTTTGACTCGGATATGAATGTTTGTATATTTATATGTAAGTTTGGAATGTATCAGGAGAGGAGGATTTGGATGGAAAAAGAATTGAATAGAAGAAAATTGCAATTCCTCTGTACCTTTGTAAATATATGCGTAATTTTCAAATCCTGGAGGTTCATTTTCCTTCGAAACTTATTCAAATTCTTATTTCCCTGTGTAATATTTTTGAGTTTGGATTTTAGTCAAATTCAGTGTAATTGATTTATGTGTGTACATTTCCATTTAAATTCCGCATCATTGTGAAGTTGGAATGGTTTGCCGGTATTGTTAAACCAAGGATTATCAATTTATTTCTGAAATATTAAAGAATAACTTACCAGGAATTTCAAATCTAGCGGAGTTGAAGAAAATGCGATTGCTGTAGTGCGTAAGGAGTCTAAGAGAAATCATAATCGTTTGATCTGCAATCCGATTGTTATCGCAATTTAAGTTTCACGAGATATAACATTTTAAATGGACCTGATAATTTTATGAAATGGGATTTTGAGATCTGGAAATTGTGACCATCAGTTCAGTTATAGATTCGATGGAATTCACATAAAAACATGCGTGGAGTTTAAACACAAATTTGGATGTGATAATTTTATGGAAAGGGTTTAATATGGGTTGAAATCCATCACTAAGCGAAGTATTGCAATTATTGGCTTAAGTTATAAATTCAGCTATTGTTGAAGAGTTTTAGTGTTTTGTAGATATTGATAATTTAATTAAAGGAGGAAAATATATGAATGACCGAAAAAGGTAATGATTCGAGCTCAACAAATTTAACTCCTGATTTAGGAGAAATGCTTTCAAAGTTTCAAAGCTTATCATTAGAACCTACAACCAGACCACCAAAATCACTATCCTTTCATATTTAAACACTATTAATTATATACAAAATTATCCAACAACCCTCTCTACGAGTATATATCTCACCCATAAACTAAGTTTCTTGTAACAAAATCATGGGTAGTTTCCTTATGTGGAAACAATTCATCAATGTATGACAAAACGATAATGTTACCTCTTAAATGTAGCATTCTCCTTTTATTCTTAAATATGTAAGTCACCATTCTATAAAGTCTGAAATTTAAGACATACAAGAGGTTGCAAATCTGCAATGGATGATAATTTCCTTCTATTGGATAAATTCAACCATAAATGACCCAAAACAATGAAATATTGCCTCTAGACAATAATGTCTCACTTCTCCTCTAGATTATCCTACTCTTTGATACAAGACCACTTCAATTCAACCCAAATAGTAGAAAAGGATGCAAAGACATATTGAAATGATCAATGATAATGAGGCAATGAACAAATCGAGAGAGAATATCAATTATTTATACCATTTTTGTGTTAGAATCATGCAATCTTCTCTATGTTGACTTACTACTTATTCATTATTTCATCTAATTGGTCTAGTATAGGGCATGCTAATATGGCTAGCATGCCCCCTAATTTAGGTTGACTACCTTATTTCTTGTCTGAGTGGCATTGCCATTTAAAAGAGAGGTGCTTAAATTTTTTCCTAACTTTCTTCTGCCCATCATTTAATTTTATATATTATCCTAGATGCCTAAGTACAAAAATAAGAACCTATACATCAAATTAATTTCCCTCTAGTTTTTCTCTTTGACATAAAAACTATTTAGTTATCTTGACATGGTCAAGGGTGGGTTTAATGTAGGTGGTTTATAGTGGCACACAATATTAACACGTGGTCATCTATTTAAGTGGTTTCTTGTCTCCATCTTAACATGTGTGGCTTATTGTCACCATTGTAAAGTGCATTGAATGGTTAGATTGACCAAGGATAATAGCTATATCTATTGGAAGTCGGTTTTCTTGATTAAATGGTTTCCAACGTAGATTTTGGCTTTTGCGCATGCTTATTATTTCTGCTATTTTCTCTTGTGAATTGAACATGGTATCAAAGCCAAAGTATACCTAGACTCTCTCACGAGAATGGTTTGTGAATGGGAGCCATGGAGAAAGTGTATGGAATTCATTAGTTTAAAATTTAATGCAGAAAGCATGATAGTTTCCCAGTAGGATGGAATGGCGAATGAAATAGGCAACAAATTTGTAGTTTCTATTGTTGTGGGGTCCATCCTACAGACTGAAAATGAGAAAGTATTTGTTGGAGAACTTCCCACAAAAAAATGACGAAATTCTGGTGGTTTAAGCAAGTGTTAGAAGAAGCAGACCAAGGTTAGGTGGAATGACATGAAAATATTGCATGTGAAGACCTTGATTCAATGATTCATATACTAAGATTGAGACTGGACTTTAAGTGATACAAGTAAGGGGGCTATTATAACAATCCCAGATTCACAGATAAAAATAAAGGTGAGATTCTTAGATTATCCTTACTTTAATCAAGAGTCAGTGCAATTTCTTAGATTCTTAGGTTAACCTTACATCGATGTATGGCTAAGAAGTGTTGTTTCATCTCCCCTCTTTCATGAAAAAAGTTCCTTAAAAAGTTAAAACATGATATTCATGATATTGAAAAAATGAAAGCAGAAATATTAAAATGCAATATTAGGCACTTGAAAAAAAATATAGAAAATTATTGAAGTTAGAGTGATCTTAATATTGAGAAAGAGAGTGAATCTTTAAACATTGTTTAAAGTTAAGAGAAAATAATTTGTCATGATGTAGAAGGTTTAGTTGCGTGATAACTATTTGATAGGTGGTTGGCCGATTTGGTTTGGTGGAACCTTTGAGAAATCTCCAATGTGATATAAAATTAAATTTCCCTTCTACTGATCTAGAGATGCATCGTGCATGACAACGATAAAATTCTGAAATTTTGATTTGAGTGGAGTGCTAAATATGTAAAAGAAATACCGTTGTATTATTCAAAAATCAATCTTCAAAAATCAACACATTGATATACGAAAGGCCATCCACATTCTAATTAAAGATGAACACATGTTCTCTTGTGTGTAATGATATTCTTCACATATCGATTGGCTTTGCATTTGAATTAAGGTTCTATGTCCATAGCTTTACTTTCATTTATCTTCTCTTTAGAGAATGAAAAGAAAAAATTAGAATTTCGTTAGCAGAAATATGTGGAAGGATAAATTATTTTCAAAATATAAAGTGCTCTTTGGTAAACTTCCATCGACTCTTTATCTAATTATATAAAACGTTAAAATTTTCATCATCTGAACTTCACAATTTTTTTAATGATTTAACTCAATCATCTAAAATTATGTAATTTAAAAGAATGTTTTTTTTCTTTTTCTCTTTTCTCAAAGAGCATTTTTTAACTTTTTCTTTCGGCATATATTTTTTTTTATGATCTTGATATCCAAACCATACCTTATTGGTTACAACCAGTAAGGTCCTTAATCTAAATGCATTGTCAACATCATTGTCAACATCTTTTCATTCCATTGTGTTTCCAAATGATAACATTATGCATGTACTAATTACAGGGATTAAATTTAAGAATGGTTATATTTCAGTTTGAAAGTGAAATCATTTTAATTTATAGTTGATTTGTTAATATATATATATATTTTGATTATTTTATAATTGTTGGTTGTAAATAACTAGCACAATCACATTAATAAATATGGTGATATATTTGCACATTAATCACATTAATAATTAAAAACACTAACATTATAAAATCCAATATAATAAATCTTATGATTAATATTATAAACTTTAAGGTTAAAAAATAAATAGTTTTAAAAAAGATATTATAACCAATATTTATTTTGAATATTATATATATAGCTTGATTGGGCTTAATGGTTAAGAGTATGTGTTTCCTCCTAAGAGATCACATGTTCAAAACTAGAGGGGGTAGAGTATGTATCCCTTTGTAGACTTAGTAGTCAAATCGCCGCGTGGAAGTGGGTCCCTTGTCCCACAAACAAGGGGGTCTCATACACCAATTTGGTGTCTGTGTTGGCCGTGACCTTAAAATTGGATATATATAATATATATATATATATATATATATATATATATATATATATATATATATATATATATAAGGGTGATTGTTAATTATTATACAATGTATTTGCATTACATTCTTTTGCACATACCTACATTTGTTTATCCACATATAGATATGAAATTTGATATATGCATATGTTTACAGGTGGAATTGAGATTATACATTTATTCACACACATTTGTTTATTTGTAAAATTGGGTTAAATTTCATATATATATATATATATATATATATATATGTATCTGCACCAAGCAAGGTGCATGGTTAGGAAAGGAACCATGATGCAGACCGCCTTTCTAAAGAAGGTGCTGAGCAAGATATGGGGTCTTGGATAGTTGTGGAACTGGTCGATGGGCTAGCTCGAGCCATTGATCAGCCTATATTTGCTTAAAATACTTTGGACTCTGGTTTTTATGTTATTTCACGAGATGTATATATGTTGTTTCTTCAAAAAACTTTTTCAAAACTTTGTTATATAATACACACAAACTTTCCCCATGATCTTGAGTTGTTTTCCTCTCAGAGGAGGCTCGGGTCTTGAGTATTATCTCATTTTTTGATTTGGATGGAAACTGGTATAGTGTCAACTTCCAGGTTCCTGCTTCTGACTGCAGCCACTTCTTCCCTCTGTTTCAGGTGTTTTTTCCTTAATGGAAGCCCGGGAGGAGGGAAGGGACGAGGAGGACTCTCTTTTTTTGTTGAGATGACTGGTTGGTGAATATGCTCATACTATTTATCATAGCTGAAACTTCTTTTCTTCCTGAAAAGGGAGAAATGCAGTTCTCTGGAATGCTTTTGCATATGCTATGTAACTCTCTATATTAATAGATGGTTCGATTTTTTCTGTGGAAATATATATATATATATATATATATATATATATATATATATATATATATATATATATATATATATATATATATATAATGAGAATTTAAGTACCGATATGTTTATTTATGCACAATAATCCTTATACATAACGAGACAGTATGTGATTCTCTCTCTCTCAAACATTAACCTTCAAAACCTTCAAGATAACTAAAAATAGCTAAAGATAACTAACTAACTAAGTAACTATATATATATATATATATATATATATATATATATATATATATATATATATATAGATAGATAGATAGATAGATATATATATATATATACTCGAAAACATTAACCTTTGAGATAACTAAAAATCATAAGGATAAAGACATGTATGAATCATGTGGATAGATTGTGACATGGAAGCATTAAAAATAAATAAAAAATTGTAGAATTCCATTTGTTAAATATTGAAAAAGATTAGCTAAAATCATTAATAAACAACCTTTGATGAACTATAAAGACCTATGTAGTATGATAAATATTGTTACACATTGTTACATATAAGAACAAATTACCCTTCAAATTAGGACAAGGAGGTAATGATACCACCCTCCTTGACCTAAGTATTAGTAATACCTTCCTGCAGGTAATACTAGTAGAAAACCTATACCTGTATACAGGATTGATTTTATAATGTGATATTTTTAAAAACCAAGTTAGCACCCTAGATACTAATAACCATTTTTGTGACCAGTATAAAGCTACAATGGAAGAGGCACGTTGATGGCGAGGTCGACCGGAAGCAGCATTGTCGCTGCCATCACCACCACCCACACCGTCGTCAACACCAAAAGCTCTGGCACATGAGCTAACCATTATAATGCACTCATTGGAAGCAATATTTGAAACACGAAAAGGAGTGTCAATAGCTAGTATTAAGGAAAAATGATCTCATTTTGAGGAAGGAAACCCTGAAGCATCGAAGTGATCAAATCATAGACAACCTAATGAAGATATTTCTAGGGAGCTGCAAAATATTAATCTCCCAAAATTTTCAGGAGGGAAAGTTGGAGAATGCACTGAAGCATTGTTTTAAGGAATTACAAGGTGTTTTATGCTAAAGGAATATGTATTCACATCCAAGAAAAACATCTATATATTCTAGATAAGAGAAATGCTTTGATTTGGTGGGGAAATCTAGAAAAATAGTTGCATCTCACATCAGACAACGTTCCCTGGGGATTGTTTGAGGAAAGATTTCGTGCAAAGTACTTGCCACCCTACTTTCTAGAGCAGCGACTAAAAGCCTTTCGCACGTTAGTCCAAGGTTACAAAACAATGGAAAAATACAAGATGAGGTTTATGGAACTCATAAAATATGCGCCCTATCTAGATACTGATGAACGCCAAGCTGAGTGTTTCATGTATGGATTTAACCCCTGAATCAGGGTCATGGTGAGAATGTGGATACCATCGTCAGTAGCATAGGTAGTTAAATGTGATCGTTATGTGGAGGAGAATTTAGGGATCAAAAGGGACAACATAATGAAGGGATCCCCATAACAAGTATTTCAGGGGAAAACCCCCTGAAACTTCTTCTGGGGAGGTTGTTCGAGGCTACCTCCTTATGGTGGTAGGTTTACTCCAAGAGGAGTAGGAGAAAGTGTGTCAATGGTAGCTAGTGTTGATTCTATAGTTTCATCAGGGTCTAACATTAGATAGTGGAAATCTCAATGAACTTTCAACAGAGGAAGAAGGATGAGGGGAAGGAACTCCTTTTCAAGAAAATCATAGAATGGTGTAAGGGGATCACCACAGGTTAACATTTGGGGATGTGGAGGACCTCATTTCTAGCATGATTTCCCAGAGGATTTTTCAAGTGTTGTACATAAGAAAAAGAGCCATCATTAAATACCAAATGAAATCATAGAGTCCATGCAACGGTCAACAACAACCAAGTAGAGCACCAGTCCAATGTAGTGGAGTCATCAGGTACAATTAACAATATAAAACTCAAAATATTGCATGATTTTGGTGCAAAAAATAGTTTCATTTCTTCATATGCACTAGATAAATGTGGGTTGGTAGCACATAAGCAAAACTATTTTAGACAGGTAGAAATGGCTTCAGGGGAACTACAGCCAGTAGAGTCAAGTTTTGAGGAATGTGTGGTTGATTTATGGGTCTGATAAACTAAGTTAAAAGTATATGTCACTGCCCTAAGAACTTATGAATTCATCATAGGGATGGATTAGTTGGAAACTAACCAAGCTTGGGTTGACTATTATGTAAAAATAAGTCTATGCATAAATGATGAGGGAGAGTCAATCCAAATCCAAGGTATTAAAAGGAAGGTTCCTTTACGCCTCATTGCAACCCTGCAAATGAAGCGTTTCCTAAGAAAAGGTTGTCAAGTACATGTAGTGAGGGAAGTAAGCAGGGAAAAGGGATCATCCTTAGAGTGATATCCCGTATTTCCCAAATTTCCAGATTTGTTTCCAAAGGAACTGCCAAGATTGCCTCCTGAAAGGGAGCTTGATTTTATAATAGGATTAAAACCTAGTACAAAACCAATATATAAAACACCCTATATAATGATGGCTCCAGAGCTTCAATAATTACAATACAGTTGAAGGAACTATTAGACTTAGGAATCATCCAACCCAATATCTCACCTTGGCATGCACCTGTAATTTTTGTCAAGAAGAAGGATGGTTCCCTGAAACTATGTATAGACTAATGAGACTTAAATTGAGCTAAAATAAAGAATAGGTATCCAATGAACCGAATTGATGATCTCTTTGACCAAATGAAAGGGGATTTTGTCTTTTCAAAAATTGATCTATCGTATGGTTATCATCAATTAAGAATTAAATATAGCGATATCCCTAGGACAACATTTTGAACATGATTTTGGCATTACAAGTTCATAGTGGTACCATTTGGGTTGACCAATGCACCCGAAGTATTCATGAATATTGTGAATAGTGTTTTCCATAAGCACCTAGACACTTTGTACAAGTCTTCGTAGATGATATTCTCATCTACTCCAAAAATGCAAAGGAGCATGAAGAACACTTATGGATAGTATTATCTTGCCCCGGGGAGCACCAATTATATTGAAAGTTATATAAGTGTTCCTTATTTTAGAAGGAGATTCATTACCTATGTCATATTACATATAGTGAAGGGATCTCAGTAGATCTTGGGAAGGTAAAAGCAATCATGGATTGGCCAATACTGAAAAATGTGCATGAAGTGTGTAGTTTTATGGGTTTACCAAGATACTATCTAAGATTTGCGAAAGGGCTATAAAAAATTGAAAATCATATCACAACCCTTCAATGCAAAGGAGCTAGATATGAGTGGACAAAGGAATGTGACATTGCATTCACCGAGCTTAGAATATTATTCACTAGCACATTGTTGCAAAGCCAACTACCTCCCCTCTCATTCATTCCTTGATGACATGGGCCCCTATCTTATTTTCTTCCCATTTTACTTCTTAGATCTGTTTTGGCTTGATGGTATGTATATATATAGTATTTATTCTCACCTATAGTTTCTAAAGTTGTGGAGTTTATTTTTATATATTTTATTTGATGATTGTTTCATCCACCTATGTTTCTTTGCATGGATTTCTAGTGACCCTTAACAATTCTCATCGTAATGGAAATGGCTACCAAAGGCATATAATTATAATTTTTCATTTTAATGTTTTCAAAGAAAAGGCCACTATAAAATATGAAATTATGCAATAGCCTTAACTTAAAAGCTTGTTTAATTCTTTTAATGCTCAGGAGCTATGCTTAAATAGAATGCATTTATATTTAAATTATTCCTATGTTTGATATCATTGTTGAATCATGGTTATTGGTTGTTCATACCATGTTGAGACCTTATTAATCAACTCATGTTTTTCGACCATGATTTAATTCTAAAACCTAAGTCTATGGCCTTGGTCTTGGAAAAATCACACCGAAATTTCTCAATCCTCAACTTAATCATTCATAGGAAGGCTAGTTCTATAGTATCATTGTGATAATTTTTGAAATGGACTTACAGTCTAAATTGCCTCCATTTGTCTCCATCCAAGGGTGGTCATGTTTAGGCCCGTTCTCATGGTACTCCACAATGATTTCTCATCATTCTTCCTGCCTCTAGAAAAATGATTTGGGATTTTCCTGATTCGGTCTATCTCGAATTTGTCATTCTCTTATTGATTCTTCCGTATTGAGAGTGTTGATTATGGTTTCAAGGGTTTCATTTGGACATATGTATCTTTTCTAGTTTCTACCTTTTGGTTCCCCCATATCCCAACTATGTCACAAGTTACCCGAACAAAGACTGTGGGCATAGACTTGCTTGAGGCTTATGAGGAGGGTGAAAAACTCTTTCGAACTGTGGGTTGGTATGATTTCCTGCAACTCTTTGAGGGTTTAAACCAAAGTGTGGTTGAATCCTTCACTGCCTCACTTTATGGTCACAAAGCCAAAGTAGGAGATGTGGACATGATAATTTATGTCAATTTTATTGCCGAAGCCACCCATATTCCCGTTGAAGGTGAAATTTGGTCCAAAAATCAAAAGGTTTCATATATCCCATGGAGAAATATATTGGAAAAGAAAGGGTATATGTATTACATCAAAGGTATGCAAATTTCCTATTTGAAACCCAAGTGGCAAAGCATGTTATTATTTTCGCGAAGATATTTTACTTGTGAAGGTCATTTTAGTTTGGTGTTTCTCTACCACATATGAATGTTGATGGTTTAACTATGGTTTAAGATGAACTTTCCTTACTACTTGTATAATAGCCTTGTTAAAATGTCTTTGAATTATCAGAAGAGACAACTAAATTCTGAGCGGTCTCTGATTCACCATAGTCTGATTGCCATTTTGGTCAAGCATCAATTACAAAAATTGGGACAGGATTGGAAAACATTTCTCAAATGAAATGGTATTGTTAAAACCCTTGCTCCTAGGAAAATTGATCCTTGAATCCCCCATGAGAATACACCATCTCCAACTGAGCACAATGTTGCACATTAAATGACTTTAAGTCTCATAAAAATGTTAGTTTATCTCTCTCAAAAGATGATAGAGATTTTAAACTTGATACTCAACATTTTTGCCAGAGCAAGTATAATGATGAAAACTCCCTCATGCATGAGAATGAAAAAAAAGCTAAGAAAAAGGGTAAAATGAGGTTTTCAAAGGAGAAGTCTCAATCAAAGTCATATCCTTTGGATCATGCAAGTGAACAAGTAGATAATCAGTATAGCTCAAAGCATGATGCACATATTAAAGATAAAATAATTAACAAAAGTCTCTCTAGATATCGACAAAACAAATAAAAGCTCCCTTTTGACCAAATATTTTTTAACCTTGATGACACTTAGCCTAAAAAGGCTAAGTCAGAATTTTTAAATAGTCATGGTTTTCCTGATGATTTCAACACCTAACCAAAGCTAGACAGTAAAGATGAAAATTTTCCTTCAGAAACATTGAAAAATATTTATTGGCACCCACAATTCCTTTTCACAGTGTCTCAGTTCAATGGTCGAATTGAAGAACTTTTTAGAGAAAATGAGAAACTTAGGGTTACCTGTAGGTTAAATGAAATGATAAGGCAAAACAATTTTTTTAGTTCATTAAAAAATTCACAGGTCTCTGATGTTGAAATTGTAATAAACTCATCAAAGGTTAAGCTCACAATTTCTCCAACAACTCAAGGTGCTAAATATAGGTTTTTGTTAATATCTTTCTACTGATTGAGGTATGATTTTTTTTATGTCTCTTTCCCTAAATTTAAGAAGGGCGTTACAAAATCAAAGATTCGGTAATGACCCTGTTTTATAATTAAGTCTAGTTGTAATTTTTTCTTATATAATTGGACCTACAGGTGATTTTGTGGGCTAAATATATTATCCCCATGGGCTTGGGACATATTTACCGTGATGCCTGTTGTGTAACCAGCTCCAAAAAGAGAAGAAAAGAGATATCAACGCCTTAGAAATGAGCCACTTCGAGGGGGAAACCTCCAATACATTACATAAATGAACAATTCTTGGATGATACAAATGAACAAAACCTCCTTCTATATATAGGAGTCCATGGGGCCACAATATAATCCTAGTGGGGCTACAATGTAATCCTAGCCGACCTAACAATAATAATGTAAGGGCACAATAATAACAATATGGGGGTTACAGGGGTACAATAATAACAACAAGGGGGGCTACACTAACATAATAAGGGGCTACACTATTAATATAGGGACTTAACATGCCCCTCTCCTTCAACAAGTGTTGTCCTCAATGCTTGATTATTTCTTGATGCTTCTGTATAAAATTCTCATCCTCCCATGTGAAATATTCTACAGGAAAGTTCTTCCACTTGCTGAGATACTCTGAAATTGATTGTAATTGTTGAGTTCTTGTTTCTATGACTGCTTCATAACTTCTTTCGATATGATGTTGATCTTCCTGTTGTTTCATTAGATTCTGCACCAAAGTTGGGTTATCCTTTGAGAGTTGGAGAAATTGTTGTTGATGCTCGATGTGATCTTCCATTAATTTATCATCCATATTTGCTATTATTTGATCCTTCAAACCATTCAAATTAGCCTCCATTTCTGCTTTTAAACCATCTATGTCATCTTCGGTTGCTCTTCGTAAGATCGAAATTTGTTGCACTTGGTACCGTAATTTTGATATCTCATATTGCAATTCTTCCTCTTCGTGCGTCATAGTATAGCTTTCCGAGGGCTTAATGGGTATGGAATTATTTTTTGGAGGCATAATAGAACCCATTACTAACAAAAATTCTTCAATATGCCCTTGGAATCAATTCAACTTGATTCTTCAAACAAGACTTATGCAATTCGGAAAAAAATAATACACACCTTTTTCTTGCTTTGAGGAGCTCGATATTGAAATTGAATTATCTCTATAATTGAAAATCTTAGATATCTGAAATTCAGCCCTATATTAGCCCTCTGAAGCTTCTTTCAAATGCCACAGGTCTGACCTGATTTGGATTCTCCAAGACAAAGTTGTGTCCAATCTCCCACAATGACCTAATTCTGGACTGGTTCAGTAGAGCGAACTTGTATGACTTGCCACGTGTCACTGTTTTTTCCTTTGTCTCTGAAAATGATATCCAAGAAACTACAGTCCGTGCACTTGCGACCAATTTTTACGGCACTCCAATCCGATGCCCAGAGAAAGAGTTATTGAACTTTTTCCACGATCACCTCTTTGAGATGAAATTCAGGAGCCTGAAAAAGCACTACCTTCCATAGATCATATCTCAAAAAATATTGCGAACCAAGATCTGAAATTTTTTGAAACCTTTCCTCAGGATTTCAGCTTCGCACCATACGAATTTCAGATTCTGAACCTTCGTAGAAACAAAGTTATAGCGCAAATTCCACGATGACCTGTTTAGGAGCCTGAAAAAAAACCTAACTTCCACAAGACCTGAGAGTCTCTCGAAAAATATTACAACTGCTTTCCAAAGTTTTAGAAATATCTGGGGGCTTTTGGTTTCGCACTCCTAAAAATTTCCAAATTTTTGTGAAACTTTGTAGAAAAAGAGTTATAGAGAAAATGCCATGATGACTCCGTTTGGAGCAAATAAACCCAGAATCCAAAGCTCGATACCAAATGTTGTGTAACCAAATCCTCCAAAAAGAGAAGAAAAGAGATATCAACGCCTTATAAATGAGCTACTTCGAGGGGAAGAACTTCCATTACACAAGACAAAATGAACAATTCTTTGGATGATACAAATGAAAAAAACCTCCTTCTATATATAGGAGTCCATGGGGCCACAATATAATCCTAGTGGGGCCACAATGTAATCCTAGCCGACCTAACAATAATAATGTAAGGGCACAATAATAACAATATGGGGGTTACAGGGGTACAATAATAACAATAAGGGGGGCTACACTAACATAATAAGGGGCTACACTATTAATATAGGGACTTAACAATGCCTCCAGTTCGTGCATATGTTAGTAATGATCTTTCCTCAGTTATTTAGTTGACTTTATAATATCTTTTGAATGGCCATGCAGCCTGAAGATGAGACTGATTACTATTTTTTTGTAAAAGGACAATTTATACATAGTGTGTTTAGTATTTAAAAAGAAAAATGATGATATAAAATCCATGTTTTGAAGAGAGGAGGGATTACTGCAAGGGTGAAAGAGGACTATACTCTCTGAATAGGGTGATGCTATTACCTCTAACTGTGGACCTAATTTTAATTGCAAGTTTTTGATGTGGTTTGATTCCATCTACTTCTTGTTTTATTATGCTTCCATGGTCATGATTTAATTTTGTTATATCTTGTGGTTAAATATTATGTTTCTTGCTCGGTGATTTGATTCTCAAGTAAAAAATTGTCATAATTTCATTACTCTATTGATCTTATTTACACTTATTCAAATTCATAGTTTTTTTTTTTAATAGATAAAATATCCTTCTTAAGTAATTTGAATTCTAGGGGGAATAGTTTAGTTGTTGATTTTGAATTTCTTGGGCTGTGATAATGTTAATTTAAGGTCGGTCTTATATAATAATTTGAGGCAGTATTAGTTCCATAGAACGATAACTATTCATTTTTTCTTAATACTAAGTCGATTTTTGATTGGTTTGATTCATCAATCATTGATAAAAGCATGAGAAACATCTTGTTAGTTATTATTGTTTCTTTTTCCTCTTTCATTCAGAAAAGTCTTAGTTAAGTCTATATTAAAGCATAAAAAATATAGTCGTATTTAATTATTTTCTTGTTCTGAAGTAAATATGTAAAGGGAAATAGAGTTACCTTGTGTTAAACCTGCAATACGAGTCCCTTGCATTATGACAATTTTTTTGAAGAATGTAACTAGTTTTGGTGTTCATAATTATACTTGTTAAAATGAATTTTATTATGACTTATTAAAGCATGGGTTTCATTCTTGGGTCAATGTTTTCTATGTCAAAGCCTCCATTTAAGGCTTCTAGGTTTTGTCTTGAGTCATTAGAGTCACTGTCATTTTTATTAGACCCTTATTGGGATTTTGCATCATGTATAAATAATTATTTTTTAGGCAAAAAGGTCATTTGTCACCTCCACATCAAGTCATCCATGTCCCCATGAAGTCGGCCTACATTTAGGGAAATTCTACCCAGCAGAAAGGATATATATATAGAGAGGTAGTTTGACCTATTTGGAGCATTCACTCAACAAGTTCGATCTTCAAGGAAGAGAAGCAAAAAAGAGAGTGAAGTATCTAGAGAAGGATGAAAATTGTTGGGAAGACCTAATTCAAGTTTTTGGGCTATCTATCTATCACACGTGTGAAGTTTCTAGGAAGTTTCTGGGGTCAAAATTTTGTGTCTACTGCAAGTCTGAAATTATGTTGTCGGGGCCGGAATTATGGACTGAAGCTACTTTGGGGAGTTGTTACTTGGATACTTTGACAGGGATATTATTTTGAAGGGGAGGGCTAACTTGGTGGTTATAGGAGGTATTTTTCTAGGTCTAATAGGTCTTGGAAAGTCTCATCTTGATTTGAATCTACTAGTGGAAGAGTTGGACTATTTTTCCCCTTGAAGGGGTTTTTTCCTAGTTGAGCGCCTACGTCTTGTGTCTCTTGTTGTTGTGGTCTTCATATAAATATAATTTGGTAATTTCTCGATGAAATATAAACTCATAAAGAGGTAAAATAATCCAACATAATTCAAAAGTAATTATCAAGAAAGAGGAATCAAACCCTAATTCCTATAAGCATTGTTTTCTCAACAAGTTTCTCACCCCGTCTTTGATTTTGTTAAAGAAAGGGATAAATATACATTTTTATTTTTATTTTATTATAATAATTTATTCAGATTTAAGGAGAGTTGTTTATCTTTTCAAAAAATCATTCTCTTTCTCCTAAGCTAGTTTCATATCTGATCTAGCTCAGTCTATTGATTGTACTATATCATTGTAAATTGTTGTAAATTACTCTAACTTATAACAATAGTTATTGTATCATAAATTTTAATTCTAATTTATAAATAGAATATATAAATTAGAATTATTTATTCATTAGGAGTTTTAGAGCATTTTGACCCATACTCGAGTATTAGTTTACATAACAAATAGTTTAGGATAACTTTAGGTGTAGTTTAGTTTAGGGTATTTTTTTTTCTTCTTCAGAATTTTAATTACAAGAGGAGGATGCCAAAGGCCAATGGAGCCTTAAAACTCGTCAAGAATGAACATCCCAAACAGTTGGGATTGTGTGAAGAGCCTTGGTCTGGTTCATTTCTCCTTTGTTGACCAGGTGTGTTAACGCTCGTGTCAACAAAATGACGCTAGGAGGGAAAATATGAATTAGATGGAAAAAGGCACTAGTAAAAGTAAAATTGTCACGAAACCAATCGTCATTAGGAGTCATGCAAAACCTCGCCCTATTGATACTTCTAGAGTTTTTTAGCCATCAATTGAATGAACAAACGTTCAATCAAACACCTCGATTCGATCTTATTCCCAAACTGAAATTAATGAAGTTCTACAAATATATCGTAAAATTATCTCCATAACGCAGGAAATTATTGACCACAATTCTTCTTTGCGCAAGAGTCTCTCCCGATGCCTTGTTACACCTCTTATTTTGAATTTACAAGAGCCTTTAGTGATAGAACCACCTAGTTGTTCCGCTCAAACAACTAGTTCAAGAAACGACAGACTATGAGATATCCTTATTGGAAAACTAGTTGATCTGTTTGAAATACAACGTAGAGAACCAACCTTATTTGGAGGATCTAATTCTCCACCATATCCATCTAGCTCCCCTTCATCCTTAGAAAATTATGGTTAAGGGAGTTTATCTAAGTCAGAGCATTCGCCAAGGATGGTTGATAATCATGATGACCATGAGAATGACTAAAATGATCTCGCAATCGCATGGTTAAATCGAGATGTTGTGGCTGTACCATGTGTACAACATCCCCTACTAAGAAATATAGATAAATGTTTTCCCAAATATGATATTGCTTCTAAGGTTCCTACTAAATATCATATAAAATGATTTATCCTTTCTATTAGGCACAAAAATGAACGACATGAGGATGTTGTTTTCCAATTTTTCTCATACATGTTTGATGGAAAGGCCACTATGTGGTAATTTTCCCATCCCCTTTGAAGCATACCTTCTTGGGATCAATTTTAAACAACTTTCTCGGAAAAATTCGGAGATGAAAAACCACCTGAAGTATTGGTTGATGATTTTTCCAACATGAAAATGAAAAGAAAATGAAAAATAAGGATAAGGTTAAATATTTTAATGTTAGGTTCCTGTCTTTGAAAAATAAAATTCTTGTTGAGTCTCCGCCTCCACAAAAACTTATTATTGCATACTACATTAAGTCTCCCCATCAGGACATAGTTGTATGGGTAAAAAGGGCTCAAAATGCCACTTTGCAGGCAGCCTTTGAAGAGGCCTTATCCATAGAAAAGGACATCCTCAACCTGAAACTGATATCCAATAAGAAATTTGATTTTTCTTCTACCTCTTGTAAGAATCATAAACTTTGAATCAGTCCCCCAGTAAAAAAGACCTTTCCTTGTTAGATTTAGAAAGACTTCAGAAGATCATTAATAAGCTACCAAATGAAATAATTGATCTTGAGAAATGTAAAAAATGAAATTTCATCTTAAAGAGGAAAATTCAAATAGTATTTTAGGAGACCACCCACAAACAAACCCCCTCCCCTAAATGGAGGCCTAAATACTGAAGGATTGGAGAATATTTTGCAATCCCTAACATTTGAATATGACTCAAATCTTGATAATAGTGAAGAGAAGGAGGAATAATCTAACCCTGAGAATAAGGACGGAGTTCAACCTCCTGGCTTTTCACTTAATATTTATGAGGAAGGTTTTGGTCTTGTCTGTGCATACACACAAAATAATGCCTTAGCTGAAAAATACACCCAACCTCCACCCAATAAAGAGATAGAAAAATAGACACCCAACACCTATGAAAATACACTTCCAATAATAGAGTATGACCTGATAGGCGACATAAAAAAGATCAAGGCTAATATATCCTTATACAAACTTTGGAAGATTCACACAATTTAGAAAATTCTCCAAAATCACATTATTGATTTATAGCCCCCTACAAATAAGGATATGTTTGATTATGATAAATATATTATGGAAAGTGTTAAAATTCTGAAACGTCTTCTCTTCGGAAGGGAAAAAATAAAAAAATAAAAAAATTCTCCTTTTTTGCTGACCTTGCAGGTTTTCAATAAAAAAATTCATAATTGTATGATTGACACTAGAGCACCCACAAATGTGATGCCATTATATTTCTATAAAAATATAAATATAAATATAAAAATAATATAATTAGATCAATATTTTTTCAAGGTTTTTGGTGAATTAAATGACTTTTAAACATATTTTCTGTTGATAGTAAAGTTCATCAAATAATTGACATTGTGATAGAAGATATCCCTGAATTTTATGGATTATTTCTTATCAGGGATTGGCTGCAGCATTTGAAAGGATTCATGGACATCGACTTGACTCAGTTATGGTTTCCCTGGAAAGGGGAACCTAATTAAATCAGAACTAACAAGGAACCTTATATGAAACACATAATTACTGATCTCAATGACATAAATGAACCAGTAAAACCAAGTGATTTTTCAACTGTTGATTCTTTCTTTGGTAACTTTACCGCTGGTTTTTCTGCAATTTCAAGTTTAGAACAATAGTAAAATTTATAAAAATTCAAAACCACTATTTATTCTAACCGTGAAATTGTTGATATCAATAATATGTCTAATTCTGGTGAGTCCCAAGTCTAGTCACTTTATTTTCATGGCTCTAAATCAAATGAAGCAGCTGGTGCAGGTTACGTGCTCGTTGATCCAAAAGGTAACAAGATTTAATTGTGTGTAAAATTGAATTCCAATGCACTAATAATATCATAGAATAAGAAGCGTTGATTTAAGGATTGTGTAAAGCTCTCGACTTGCAGGTTAAGTGTGTAAGGTTTTTGGAGATCCTAAGATAATCGTGAAATAGGTAAAAAAACTCAATACGTTTCCTTTTGGCTCATTTGAAGGCTTATCAACATGAGGTATCAGATCTCGTGTTAAAAAAATTAGCTTTTAATATTGAATCTGTACCTATAGTTGTTAATCAGGATGATGACCTATTGGCTAATGTTGGTTCAGGACTAATTCTTGTAGATAATTTCTCGCCTATGTGTTTTCTGTTGAATTACTATTTATGCCTTTCATACCAGATACTCTTACTGATTAGTGTGTCTTTGATGACAACATGAAACTAATCAAGTTTCTGCACATGGAAGGCATTTTCAAAGCCTCAATTATCGATGAGGTCACACATGAACAAAACCTGCAAGAATTCTTGCAGAAAAATAAGTAGCGGTCATTTCATGAGCTTCTTAATATCGTAAAACCAATTCCCATGTTTGTGTTAAGGCTAGAGCATATTTATGTTTTTTATTTGAAATGATCAAGAAATGATCTTAATTTATCCATAAGGGATTGATGACCAAAAATTAAAAGTCACCGGATTCGAGCAAAAGTAACATCATTGCGTAGATATCAAAAAAATGATTCCACCGCAACTTGAAGGGGGAAAATCTGACTTCGTATGCAAAATTTATTCAAGGTCAAAGTTTTGGTCAAGGGGGGCAAAAAGTAAAAGTCAAGGATGGTAAAAAATCAAGGTTATGCCTTAGGGAGTCGTGGTCATGGTTCTAGGCTAATACGTGGTGCATCTAAGCAGGCCAAGCGGCCCAATCCGAACATGACACGTGGCTTCTTTTTGATGGAAACAATTGGGCAGTTTTGATAGATAGCATATGGACCAATGGATCGGTGCCACGTGACCCAATCCGTAAAGGCTATATGGCCTTTTGTTATTGGCAAAATTTATGACATGAGGAATGGACACGATTCGATCCTGAGATCTCACCGCAGCAAAATCTGCACCTCATTGTTACACCATACATGAAAAATGTTAAGTATATCAACGCCACATTTATTTAAAGGGTATACGTTATAGTTTTGGCATGAAAAAAGGGCGCAACCTACCATTATTGGTGGCTCTTCCATATCTGTTAACCAAGATATCGTTATCCGTGAACGTATAACACCTCCTCCCTATCCATTGTAACCAATGTGAGTAGATAAGGCCTACGGGCCATAACATTAATGTTGTGCAATGCATATGGCAGGTTGTGGGGTGGTGGGTTCGTTGACCCCGCCACCAAAACATTTAAAAAAAACATTACATATATTATCCAATGTATCATATCACACCACTATGATCCCCCGACCTCTCAAACATTATTATAAAAACTTTTCCAATGCGCCATAGAAGCCAAAAGTGATTTTCTATGCAACAGAGAGGTTAATGTGCAAAGAGAAAAGACAAGACAATAGAACTTTGGAGGCTTATTGTGGGATTTATAGGAGGTATTTTTGAGAGCTGAAAGTTTTTACTGGGTTTCTGAGCTCATGCAGAATATATCGGGACTAGGAATGAGTCATTTTATGTAAAATTGATGTACTTTGTTGGCTTTGATTAATTAATTGAGAATGCCTCCACACTGAAGACTGAAGACTGGGCCTGAAGATGTAGGCTTTGAGATAGCCAAAATCTGTTATCAACTTGTTGGTATCATTTTCTCTTGTGTGGTTTATTTTTAATGTTTATTTGATACAATTTTCTGTTTTCGATGTTAGTTAAATTGAGCTCTTTTTAATGATGATTTTAAATACATGAAAACAATTTTAAAAAGTTAATGAACCAGGTATCAATTTCGACCAGGATTCAGATCAAGTGGTATCAAAGCGATTATTGATAGCTTGGTTTATAAGTTTGAATGATCACCAAGAGAAGAATCATTTTTCAAAGTAGACATGGCTAAAAACTTGAAATGAGGAAGGTTTAAAGAGATGGAGGATGTTAACCACAATATTCAACTAGAAAAAGCAGAGCTCAGGAAACTGCTCAAACTCGAAAATGACGAGAAACAAAAATTGTATTTCGAGTTGCAAAAGGTAAAGAAATAGAAAGTTGGAGAAATTTCTACTATATCGATTGTTATAAAAAATGAAGAGATGTTTGTACATTCATAGAATACGTCATACATCACAACCACTCAATATTAAATTGTGGATACCTCCTATGCTCTAGTCATGCAAGAAGATCGACAAGAATCTTCATCTGGAAGTAAGGCATGCGAGATGTCAGGTGGAAGAATGAACACAAAAACTTCACAACATGCATGATCCAGGGACAATCATCCAAGGTATAATAAATTTAGTTGTTCTAGCATTTATTTTGATTTTAGGAAGATCTACAATGTGAAAATTTTATGGCATAGAAAATCGTGCACCTTTTGTGGGTTATCTAACCATTGCATTGCCAAGTGCTAGAAAAGATGAAATTTTTGTTAAGAAATCTAGGCCATTTAGTATTAATATATTTCTCTTTATTACTGACTTGTTGTGAATGATTTTACATGCTTATATTATGATCTTATTCATGCTATATTATTAGTATTTTATTCATCAAACAATAACCAATGCATGAACATAAGTAGACAAGAGACACAACATAAAGGCTATGATCCAGGGCCAAAACCTCTCACTCTTTGAGAGAAAAACCTGCACAAATTCTTCTTATAGAGATTCCAATTGAAGAATACCAAGACCAAGACCCTTGGCCTCGTTAGCCACTCCAATACCAAGACACACGATCTCTTTAATTATCCTATTCTTAAGTCCTCTTCCACTGAGATCTTCACCACTGCCTTGACATCTAAATCTTCTTCACTGCTTGACACTGAGATATTCATTACTGATTTGACACTGAGATCCTAATCACAGAGATATTACCTCATCTATTGTAGCACTAAGAGTGTAGGTCTCTACACCGAACTGTGATCTCCATTATATCTTTGAACTATATCTTGCATAGACCCTTGTCCAAGCTTGATCATTGTTTGTACACCGAGAATAGTAGGGATACCACCGAGACATAGAGAGTCATTGCAATTAATCCGAGTATGAGATGATTTCTAAGATCCATCAGAGATATGATCTGAGAATACATGATTGTCTTATCATCAAAAGTGTGAAGTATGAACTGTATCACTGAACTATGATTTCCACCTAAAACCTCAGAGGTAACCCATTGAAAAATAAGAGTAGAATTTTTGAATGTTTTCTCTCTGTGGTTAACCTTACACGCATATATATAGCATTTGGTTGATCAATAATAGCTGACCTATGCAAGTGAAGTGATGTGTCTTATTTATGTGAGTCGACATGAATATCTTCTCATACTGTATAGGAGGCCAAATTTCAAGAGGATTGTTCTTGTCTTTGGAGGGATAATATATTTTAACATTGAATCATATACAATTAAAAAGGCTCAAGAAGAGCTCTTCATTCATGAAATTAATTATTTGACTCTAAATGGCAAACCTAATACTCTAACATGAGAGAAATCTATAATAAAATCACTTTCTCATGAAACCCATGAAGCAAAGCTTACAAAAATAATTTTATTAAATCATTTATACATGTCACAATTACATGTCATTATGAAAACCGAACCAAGTTACTTTTCAACACTTCTGCTTAACTAGAGAGGTATTCATAATGGTACCTGGTCATTCTCAATCTAAAGAACTTCTCATAAGAAGAATCGGATTGGTAACCCATCTGTATAACATCATAGCAACCAACATTGTCACATAGCAAGGCCTTGACTAAAAACTCCATCTTTCCACGATATCTTGAGCCCCAATGCTAGAGAGATCAATGATTAATAAAAACCTTCATCATTATCTCTCTTCGAACATACCCCACCCGGGTTCTCTCAGAGTATGTCTAGGATTATTCTTATCTTTGATTCCTAGTCCTCAAATAATATCGTTCCTTCCACGACTACTCTTATATTGGATTCCCTAATTCATCCAAAAAGAGTATCAAATTCCATATGATTACCCAATCCTCCATTCTGTCTTCCCAGGTGAAGATCATAATGATGTGTCTATCTCTTCCTCTCAATTAGGGAGGAAATGTACTCATTCCTAAGTTTCCTCTTGTCTTAGGAATTTCCAAGTTTATACCAAGTAAAAAACTTGTTTCCAGGCTCCCTATTGACCAGGGACCTATAACGTCTCTTCAGGAAATAATGGGACATCCATCTTCCCTGAAGAACCCCTTCCTTCGATTTCATGAATTTCTTCTTCGTTACAGAGTCTTCATCTTTTGGGATATCTTCAAATGGAACTGACCATCCATCAGTTTCATCTATGAGTCATGTAATCATTTCATCAGAGAGTGACCTACCAGTCTTCTCATCTGTCCTAGCTTCATGTCATGTTGCTATCTCCATACCATATAACTTCAAGAATATTTCATCTTATCACATGGTTATCAACTGTGGAAGATATATAATTCCCTTTGGCAGCCATACATAAGCTCATCCATGATATTATTCAATTATACACATGAATACTTAAATTAATATTACCTTAGTGATGGTATTTTATCATGACATCTTCCTCTAGGTATCAACATCCTTCATACATGTTGACACATCTCACAACGAGATGTATTTTCAAGGGTCTCCATATATTTCCGAGAGATTTTCTAGTGAAGTCTTTTAGGTCTTCAAGGATGTTGATTTTCTTTACCATGGTTGCACTTCTCACAATTTCTTTTTTCACACATTTTATTTAATTTTATAGGATATTTCGATTAGAGTTAATTATATTCAACCACTTCATGTTCCATATTATGTTGATTTCATCTAGTGTGAACCATGCCTTTTGACATCCTTTCAGAGGAGGAGATTCATTTCCTTCGATCATGCTTATCAAGATAAAAGTAGTGATCCATGTTACCTACAACCATATGACATGAAATTATAATATTAAATACAAGCACACATACCTCATTTACCTTTAGGTCATCTAGGCTTCTTTCAGCAGCTTCCTTGATTAAAATATCTTCAATCCCTTGATCTACTTCATTTCTTATGTCATCATAACACCATCCCATGAATTCCACAAGTTGGAATTCCTGATGAAACACTTGCTTCCTCTCTAGATTGGTGTATCCTTCGTTGAGGATTCCATCAGAGTATATTGAGGATATTACATATCCTTATCCGAAAAATGCTTCCTTTTGATGTATGCTGAGCCTTGTTCTGGATGGCTTCCTTTCTTTCAATATCCAATGAGCTTCCTAAGAGCTATATTCTTAATATTTGATTTCCATGAATTTTGTTTCTCCTGTCCTTCATCATTTCCCATGGTCATGTCACGAGCTCTTGTTTTAATTCTTCCATTATGCCATAATGCATCTTGTTATTTATCATAGTCATATCCTATAACAAACACTAGTACATATGGTCAATTCTTCGACACTTTAGTTCCGACAATTTTGACGTATTGTCGGAAAGTTCCTAAGTTTTTCTCAATTCTTTTAATCCCGCCAAAAAGCGTCGGAGAAAACGTAGGACTTGCGACGAACCTCTCTAAACGTCGGAATTGCGACGAAAACGTTGCCAACGTCGAAACAATGACAGAATGTCCAACCGTCGATATTGCAACGAAATGCTCCAAACTATCGGTCTTGCGACGACTTGCGACGAAAACACTACCAACATCAATACTGCGACGAAAAGCTCCAAAGCGTTGGTCTTGCGACGAAACTTTCGCCAACATTGGTATTACGGCGAAAATGCTGCCAACGTCAGTATTGCGTTGAAAAGATCCAAAGCGTCAGTATTGCGACGACGCCCTCCAAACTGTCGGACTTCTGACATTGAACATTCGTATGCCATGTGTTCATTTAAACAAGGTTTAGTGGATTTGACGCAACATTAAAACATAAATTTTAATATAAGGGAAGGGTGGGTTTATTATTACACTCCCATAAATTCATTTTCGAATAGATTTTTGTTAATTAATTTTTTGGTTCTACTATTTGAAATTTATGAAAGTAATTAAGTTCGAGTATAATTTCAAGTTATGAGAAAATTCAAGGTTAGATTAAACTTAGATAAAAAGTTATTGATCTCAATATAATTTTTATTAGTTTTATATTTAGTAATATTGATGTGGATATAAAAGTGTGATATTAAGTAGTTGTTATAAATGTATTGGGTTGATTTTTTTATAAAGTTAAATTCATATAATGTTTTTTTTAATATTTGGGTTATTTATTTTTTAGTTTCAATTTTTGATATAAAGGGAGAAATTAAACTTATGATTTTAATTTAAGAAAAAATTAAGAGATATATTAAACATTATTTTTCTCACTACATATATTTTTTTGAGGTTTAGTGGAGTTTATATGAGAGTGTAAAGAAAAAGAGATTCATATAAAATAATATTGAATTTTTCATTTAAATTAATTTTATTCATATTTATATCTTTAAAAGTTTTATTTTTATTTTTTCAAAAAAAAAGAAAATTTAATATTAAATATTTAAAATATTCATGCTGTTTATTTTTTTAATTAAATACATCATTTATATTATAGCATAATGAAATCAAATATTCATCATTTGATTAATATATTATAAAATGTTTAAGTATAAGTGCACCGAACTAGTTTTGATATCACAACTTATGTGATTGCAAATTCAAAAAACACCTAATAATAATATTATAAGTATATTTTCACTAAATAATATTTATATTAATTTTATACATTTTCTAATCAATTTTTTATTGTGATTGAATCGTGTAAAGAGAGATAAGTTTATAAGAAATAATAAAAATGAAGTTATGGTTTCAATCTAAATCAATTTCACTCATGCTTTTCCAATACATTTAAGGGATTTATTTTTTAACTTTTTGGAAATAAAAGTGAGAAAGGATGATATTAACCATTTAATATTCAAAACATTATCTCTTTATTTTGTATGAAATATGTCATTTTATATGACAATGCTTCTCAATCAAATAGTCAATGAATGAAAGAAATTAAGTTCTAGTATGATTTCAAGTTATCAAAAAATATAGGGTTATATTAGAAGTTTTTTTCCTCACCAAAACATGTACATTGTATAAGTTTAGTGGAGATTATATGAGCTTGAGGCTGTGGACTTTCACGCTTATCACAAGGATGCATGGGTTTAATTAAATGGCCATCCATTCACATGTATCTATCATTCTAGAAATTACACAAGGAGAGATTGACCAAGGAGTTTAAAAAACAGTTCCTCCCAAGGACCCATGGAATAGTATACCAAAGGCAATACAGAAGGTAATGAAATCCCCCCTAAAATCATGTTGATATTCAAGATATCAAGTTGATATTCATGTTGATAATAGAAAAAACAACAATGTTAGGGAATGTTATGGTATTTGGTGGATCATATCCCACTAAAGTTTGTCGCAAATCCTAGGTCATAGAGACCTTAGGACCCCATGGATTGAGTTGCATGGCTATTCATTTCCTAACTACATTTTTTTTTTCATTTCCATTTTTGATTGAAAAGCATTGCCATGAAGTATATTTGATAGCCTATGGATGTCTCAAAACACTATGGTTGTTTTTTTGCAGAAAGGCCAAATGAATGGTTTTTAACTTAAGAAGGTTCTAAAATTTATTTAATGATCTAGGTGGAATTCCCTTACGCTTTTGACCATTTCTAGAATGATTTTTCCGCAATGGGAAACTTAAATATATATATTGAATCAGTTCATATCTTTAACCCATTCCCTAAAAAATAGAATGCATCAAAGTTGATATTTTAATGGATCAAAAATATTTGTTGTACATTTGGGGGCTTAGGCTTAGTTGACATCAAGTTGTGTCTTACATCAATCTCCCCAACACTTACTTTGAATACCAAAGTCTCCCCCATAGGATAAATTATTCTCCCTACTCCTTTGCACTCGTATCCCTTGCAACATCAAGTTAGGACCCATACGCCTTGGTTGTTGCATGAAAACAATAATATGTGGACTAGATTTGTTAGAAATGGGAATTTGATATAGACATGAAAAAATTAATTTACCCACATTAAGAAAATTACATCTCCCTTGTCCTCTCCAAGCCTAACTTAAAATAATATTAGCAATTCTATGGCAATCGGAGAGCCACCAAGAATATCCCAATATGTTATTATGTAAGAAGTGGGGTCCTATAGAACCACTCTTGACCCCGACAACCAAATGATTATCCATCAATTAGTGGGGATGATACCCGCAAAAATCTAGGGAACATAAGTTCAAATGGTATTTCTACCTTGTATACAAATTGTTAGCACTCCCAAATCATTTGACACCTTTTCAAGGTGTGAAGGGAAGAAGAGAGTGGCTTTCATTCATAAAAATAAAATGAAGATGCTATCATGCAACATGCAAGAGCTCACAAACCCTTATTACAACCATGATTTTGAAAGTAATAAATGTTTCTCCTGTTATTAAGATATTGTGTTTACAAGAAGTTAAAATTTATACATTCATTCATGAATCAAACCATGATTAGGGAATGACTAGAATTACTTTTTTTAAAATAACCAAGAAGAAGGAAGAAGTGAAGCCACAACCCCAATCTCATTGATATGGGTGGAATCCATTATCCAATATAGGTAAAAAAAAAGGAAATTGTAACACCTTTGTCTGCCTCATAGACCATTCTAAGGGTAGAAGAAGGTGTTACTATCATCAAACCGACCTCTAATGCCTTGTCATGGAAACGAGGTCTTATGTCATTTTTTTTCAAAATATTAGAAACTGAAAATAAACATCATCTTTGTGTGTGTCTCATCAATAGTTTTTAGCGATATATATATATATATATATATATATATATATATATATATATATATATATATATATATATATATATATATATATATATATATATATATATATATATATATATATATATATATATATATATATAGAGAGAGAGAGAGAGAGAGAGAGAGAAAGAGAGAGAGAGAGAGAGAGAGAGAGAGAGACGGAAATTCCAATTAGTTATTTTTAAATATATATATATATATATATATATATATATATATATATATATATATATATATATATATATATATATATAGAGAGAGAGAGAGAGAGAGAGAGAGTTATTTTTTTTCAAAATATTAGAAACTGAAAATGAACATCATCTTTGTGTGTGTCTCACAATAGTAATAAGCGATATATATATATATATATATATATAGAGAGAGAGAGAGAGAGAGAGAGAGAGAGAGAGAGAGAGAGAGAGAGATGCCATTTTTTTTTCAAAATATTAGAAACTGAAAATAAACATCATCTTTGTGTGTGTCTCGTCAATAGTTTTCAATAGTTTTCAGCGATATATATATATATATATATATATATATATATATATATATATATATATATATATATATATATATAGAAAGACATATATATATATATATATATATATATATATATAGAGAGAGAGAGAGAGAGAGAGAGAGAGATGTTATTTTTTTCAAAAATATTAGAAACCCAAATAAAATAATTTACCTTGTGTGTCCCATTAATAGTTTTCAATAGTTTTCAGCTTATATATATATATATATATATATATATATATATATATATATATATATATATATATATATATAGAGAGAGAGAGAGAGAGAGAGAGAGATTTATTTATTTATTTAAACTGGCATCCATATCACAATATATGGTTGTTTGAAGTCAGACCATTAACTATTGTGATGTCATCTTTGTGCTAAATGCGCCTAAATCCTCTAACCCCCCAATCCCTAAACCCTTAAACCCTAACTCATTATTCCCCTAACCCCTAAATGCACCTAAATCCCCTAATCCTAAGCCCCCAATCCCTAACCCTTTAACCACTAACCCACTATTCTCCTAAGCCCCCAATTCCATATCCCCTTAACCCCTAATCCACAATCCCTTAACCCCTACACTCATAACTCATAACCCATAAACCCCTTGACTCATTAAATCTTAAGAAAATAACCCCTAACCTATAATCCATTAACCTCGTAAGACATAACTCCTTATCCTCTTAACCTGTGACCCTTAACCCCTAATCCTTCACCCTTAAAAACCTTAACTTCTAAGCCCTTGAACACCTAAATCCCCTAAATCTTAAGTCCTTAACTACTAAATCCTACGACCCTAAAGCCCTTGGACCTTAACCCTTGACCCTTGAAGCCATTAACCACTAAGTATCCAAGGCTGAAAATAACACCCCAAACCAACATATTGACCTCCTAGGAGAATCCTTCACCTCTAATTGAGCATATTGGAAAAATTTGATTTTTAGAGAACTAGGTGTTGGTTATGAGGGTATGTGTTTGTGGGTAATGCCATTATTACCATGTATACCAAACATATAAAAATTAGATAATTTTCCAAGCCTCGATTTGAATCGCTCATAATACCCACACTTCATGTTGAGATGGAGCTTGTAGTGCTCTCTCACACAAGGAGTTGGAAATGAATAGATCCCTCACAAAGACAAGGCCTCTCTAGCCCTAATGCACAAGGAGTGAAATCTCAAAACAAATATTTTGTTTTTTAAACAAAATCAATTGTGTCAAAGTATAATACTATACATAAGAGAAAATAAAATGATATTGTCCACCCTAGTGCTTGAAATAACCTCAAATTAGCCATGAGTAGTGAGCCAAAGGGTGAATGTAGGGAAATAATAAAGTTACATCATGTTTAAATTTCTTTTACATTGTGAGGTTGTTCTCCAGTAGGGTTGAAGCATCATCACAAGGAAGCATGGCACATTTTTGTGGGGGAGCGATTAAAGTTGTAACACAATTCAAGTGATTTACACCTCCAATATAAATGAAATCATTGTATGTTTTTGTCAAGTTGTTAGAAAGGTTATTTATAGACAATACATTCAATGTACTTGGACTTCATATTTTTAGGGCCTCGACTATAATATGGATTTTATACTAGGAACACTTCATGCGAATGAAAGAGGGCCTTTTTTTTAACCATATATGCACAAGAGAATCAGATGTTTCCCTTTAGACCCCCCTTGGTGCATTCAAAGTGGGTTTACATTAGTGTTGAGTTGAAACTAATAAAAAATGCTAATTTGTGACCGACCATGTGCCTTGTGCACATTCGTGCGACCCGTTTTTCGTTTTCTCCCTTGTGCCTTCGTTCGAGTGGGTCGGGTTTTGCCGTGTGAAGGTGCCCAAGGAAACACATTCGGGTTGGGTACTTGGGTTAGGTCGGGTCGTGTGAGGGAGGATGTATAAAAAATGATAAGTTGTGACTCATGTGTTCCTTGTGGCATACATTTTTGTGATGATTTGTCTTTTTCTCCCTTGTGCCTTCATTGAGGTGGGTCAGGTAGGGTCGTGTGAGGGCGCCCAAGGAAGCGTGTTCAGGTTAGGTCAGGATGTGTGAGGTCACCCAAGGAAATGTGTTCAGGGTGGGTCGAGTCAGTTCAAGTCATGTGAGGGCGCCCAAGGAAATTCATCTGGGTCGGGTCGGGTCGGGTCATGTCATGTGAGAGTGCCCAAGGAAACGCATTCAGGTCAGGTCGTGTCAGGGAGGCTGTATCAAAAATTATAATTTGTGACCACCCATGTGTCTTGTGCACATTCATGTGACCCATTTTTTGTTTTCTCCATTGTGCCTTCATTCGGGCGAGTCATTTGAGGGCGTGTAAGGAAACGCGTTCGGGTTGCGTCATGCCGTGTGAGGCTGCCTAAGGAAACGTGTTTGGGTTGGGTCAGGTCGTGTGAGGGAGGTTGTATAAAAAATGATAATTTTTGGCCACCCATGTGCCTTATGCACGCTTGTGCGACCCATTTTCCGTTAGCTCCCTTGTGCCTAATTCGTTCGAGCGGGTCAGGTCGTGTCGTATGAGGGTGGCCAAGGAAACGTGTTCGGTTTGGGTCGGTTCGGGTCGTGTGAGGGTGGATATATAAAAAATGCTAAGTTTTGATCGCCTGTGTGCCTTGTGGCACACATTCGTGTGACCCGTTTTCCTTTTTCTCCCTTGTGCCTTCATTCGGGCGGGTCGAGTAGGGTTGTGTGAGGGTGCCCAAGGAAACACGTTCAGGTTAGGTTGGGTCGTGTGAGGGCATCCAAGGAAACACATTTAGGATGGGTCGGGTCGGGTCGCTTCGTGTGAGGGCACCCAAGGACATGCGTTTGGGTTGGGTCATGCCGTGTGAGGGCGCCCAAGGAAACACATTCGGGTCTGGTCAGACCAGGTCGTGTGAGGGTGACCATATCAAAAAAGCTAAGTTGTGACCGCCTGTGTGCCTTGTGCATGTTCGTGCGACCTGTTTTTCGTTAGCTCCCTTGTGCCTTCGTTCAGGCGGGTCGGGTCGTGCATGCCGTGTGAGGGCGCCCAAGGAAACACGTTCTGGTTGGGTCGGGTCGGGTCGTGTGAGGGCGGCCATATAAAAAATGCTAAGTTGTGACTGCACATATTCCTTGTGCGCATCTGTGCGACCTTTTTTCCATTTGGCGCTCCTATGTGCCTTTATTCGAGTGGGTCGGGTCGGGTCGTGTCATGTGAGGGCGCCCAAGGAAACGCGTTCAGGTTGGGTCGAGTTGGGTCGTGTGTTGGAGGCCGTATAAAAAATACTAATTTGTGACCACCCGTGTCCCTTAATGTGCACGTTCGTGCAACCCGTTTGTCGTTTTCTCCCTTGTGCCTTAGTTCGGGCGCCCAAGGAAATGCATTCGGGTCCGGTTAGGGTTGGGTCAGGTTGTGTGTGGAAAGTTGTAAAATTTACGTATTAAATAATTTATATACACTTTAATATCTTAGTTATTTATATTCAATTTTTAATTTAATACTTTATATAATTTTTTATTTTTTTTTAATATTATTATTTACATTTAATTTTAATTTTAATTCAAATTCCCATTCCTGCCTCAAAAAAATTTCACCCTTCACCCAACCTCCCTATTCCCTCCTGCAAAAAATACACCCTTAGAATCACTATTCTGAATTCGCTACTATTCTGCATGCAAAATCGGGTTGATCCTGACTTAACCCTGCTCAACTTCCTGATGCCCTACTAAACGCTGAACGCTATTCTGAACGTGCTACTTTTCTGCACGCAAAATTGGGTTGAACCCGACTTGACCCCACCGAACTGCCCAATGCCTTGCTAAACACAAAACGCTATTCCGAACGCACTATTGTTCTGCACGTAAAATCGGGTTGAACCCGACTTGACCCTGCTGAAATGCCTGATTCCCTGCTAAACGCTGAACACCTCAACGTTGAATGTTGAACTGACCGACGCCTTGCTGAACCCAAGGTTTGATTCCAAGACGGAAGAGAAGGTAGGGAAAAAAATCTTCAATGGTCAATGCCTATGTACATCCTAGGCCTTTATTTCTTTATAGAATAGCCCAAAATTACCGTCTCCACCGATAAATTCTTCTCTTTTATACGGAAAAAGACTCGTTTGATCTCTTATCAGCTCATCCTAGGGCATCTCCATTAGCATAGTTCCACCCATACCTTGGAAGATGAAACCCTACAATCTTAGGGAAGGTTCCATCATAATTAGAGACAGGGAGGTATCATCCCCATCGAGGTTACTTACGTCTCTCTACTCAGTATTTCTACTGATATATTTTTTATGGTAATATATCTAGTCTTATTTGGATATATCTATATCAATTTGTATTGAAAATAAGATACAATTCTTCTCTTACAGGAAATTTGTAGTGCAATAGGATCATCTATGATGTGGATCACTCTTAGAGACCTCTCACAACTCTCTTCTTCATCCCAATTACCTTCATCACCTACAACAATGAATTATGGGTAAGTTCCTTGCCCTGGTGGACAAGGCCTCCAAACCTTCCATACTTCTCTTCATTTTTTTCAGCATTAGGGTGCCCCCTAAAGAATTATTCAATAAATTAACCCTAGATTGTTAATTTAGTTTCCTTTGATAATTTGCTTCTAAAAACTAATTTTAAAACTAACTAAAGTATCTTAATAATATATAACTTGAGTTTCAAATAATCAAGATAAAAACCCCTCATTAACCTAGTGTCTCTCCCCCTCTTTCCTCACCCTGGGGTTTATCAAATTTTCCCTAAAACCGAGTGGTGACTCCATTCTCTTATTTTACCCTCTTTATAAATATTTTCATTCAACATGCATTCTCAGTGTTGAACATGATTTATATCAAGCCCTTAACAATATAGAGCCCTACAGGTAGTAGCAAGAAGAAGACTAAAAAATAAAAGAGGAATTTGGTGACAAGAAGAAGCCTTGCAGCTATTGAATCTTGAAAAAGCTCAAAGAGAAAGTCCACATGAATAAGGACCAATAGCAGGTTCAGAGAAAGAGACCTAGGTGATGCATCTACCGAGGTGAGCAAGACTTGCTAAGGAATAAGAAGCACATTGAGGACTGAAGTGAGAATGAGAAAAGAAGGTGAGCACATTGACAAAATTTTGTTAATGGCCTCTGTTTCCTTTAGGTGTTCACCAGTCACTCCACTCCTTGTTATTCTCTAATGAACACACTCTCCCTTGAAGCAAACTTGATCCAAGTGTCATTGTAAATAGATGCTCTCAATTTCAGTAAGTTAACTCTGTAATATCTTCAATTTTTAGTGCATTCACAATTAGAAACTGTTTTTGCCTTGGCAATTTCTTGAGATTCCCAACTGCATGCACTTGTTTTGACAATGTTATATCTTTGCATCAGTTAGAAGGAAAGATTTGGTCAAACTAAGATATCAATGAAGTTTATGAAAATTTTTATCCCCTGCTCCTATAACAATTCCTTTATTTCTACCATCGACAAATTTTCTTAATTGTTTCCAGCATTATCATTTTTTGTAATGTTACATGTACCTGTGTTTCACAAGAAGGTAAATGAATATTTAATGAGTGTTGAACCTGAAATATTTCAAGAGTTGGTCATATTACCTTTTTAAATGTCTACAATGGATCTGATGTGTTAAAATTTCAATTTTTTGACTTACTAGGCAAAAACAACAAAGGAGATTGTGTTGAAGTTGCAATGCAGTCTTGCAAGCATTATTCTCAACATGCGATCAAGGTCAGCTTTTAACAGTTTCTATCTTTAACAATTTCTATCTTTTCAAGGTAATATTTTAACCTACTATAGCCGCCCACCACATGCAAGAATTCATGATTTTTATACATTAATATTTGCACCAAGTACAAGGGAAAAACATAGCACCTTCATCAGTATTATATATATTTTTAGCTTTTATGCTGAGAATTTATTAATCTAAAAATTAGAGTCATCTCATGCTTTCTACTTGTGTCCTTTATGAAGGCAGAGCTTATTATTTTCATTTTCATTTTATCTGATATTAAGAATCCTACTGGGCTTTTCAAAGTTTCTAAGATCAATTTATTTCAGAAACTGTTGTACTCAAAAACATCAAATGAATGTTCGGAAGTTACACTGCATAGAGCCAATGCTACTGCAACTTCATGGCTAAAAGTTCTCATGTTTCTATTGTTACCTACTGGGTTAAAGTGATTAATCTTTCCCAACGGGATTGAATAAAGGCCCATTGTGACCTAAAACATGTTGAATTGTGTGTCAGTTTTCTTTATTTGGATCCTTATCAAACGTGGGAGCCATGGTGGGTGCAATAGTCAGTGGACCGGTAGCTGATTATATTGGACAGAAAGGCGTAAGTGCCATTAATACTATATATATCAAGTTCCAACCCTACCATTTCTTAAGAAGACTTGGATTTAGCTTAGTTACTAATTTTTGTTTTTGATATTATTTCAAATAGATATCAGCTTGTTATAGGGACAATCCATGTAGTCCCCTCATTTATGTGGTTTGAATAAGATTTAAATTTTATTTTCCTACATATTTCATCCTTTTGATTCAACTTGGTAGGATTAATCTCTTCTATGTTTGTATGCAGGCATTATTAGTGGCTACCATTCCAAATATTATTGGGTGGCTTGTCATTTTTTTTGCAAAGGCAAATTAAACTACCTTAGATAAGGGTCTTGTCTAGAAATTAAATCGTTTCTGGTTCATTTGGATTCTAAATTGGAAGCCAATTTTTTATTTTATCTTTCTATGGTTGCAGGATTCTTTATTTTTATACTGGGGAATATTTTTCATGGGGTTTGGAGTTGGATTCATCTTATTTGCTGTAAGTAAGACCTTTCTCTCAAGGTCGGGAAAGGGTTAGTAGTATTTTAAATGTTTTCTATATTTAGGTGCAGAATATGTGAATGAAGATTATGTATACAAACAGACAAGTATGATTCTAACATACAATATTTGATATGGTTATTTTAGGTACTTGTATACATATCTAAGATAGCACCAAAGAACCTTCGAGGAGGTATTGGGGCAGTAAATCAGGTGAGCTTTTGCTGTATTAGGAATTTTAGGAACATTTAGTCTCGTTACTGTCTTCTGAAGTGCCAGAGAAAATATGATTGTGCATAAATTTCAATGTTCAGAATCACTGATAGTGATTTACTGAAAATCCATAAGAATAATATGTTTTATTATAATATCAATATCAAGCATAACTGTTGAATTTTTTAATAGTTCTTTGTGACAGTTGGTATTATGTTGGCATACTTGTTTGGACTATTCATTTCCTGGAGGCCTCTTGCAATTATAGGTACCTTGAATTCATTTTTGTTGGGGATAGCTTATGGAGATCCTTTATCATTTTCCAAATAATTGGCATATAATGACATCTTTAACTAGGCAAGCATAATTCCTTGTGCCCTTTTGGTGCTTGGACTCTTCTTTATCCCGGAATCACCAAGATGGCTGGTGAGTTAGTAGCACATTCAAGCATGTACACTGAAGTGATATGACATTTTCTTTAGGTGTCCGAGTTACTTATTTACTATCATCCATTATCGGTAAGGTATCATTCTTTATGGCCATGTACATGTAGGAAAATATTGGTAATAAAAATTTTGAAGGTTCATTACAGGCTCTTCGAGGCTCTGATGCCAATGTTTCTCTAGAAGCAGTTGAAATCAAGGTATTTTTCTGCAGAAAATGTGCTCATTCAATTGTTTACACTTTTCCTTCTATCTGTATGGTTTCCCAATATTTAATTCATTTCTCATCCATCATTAATTTTCATTTCCATTTCCATTTTCAAAAGTATGCATTTTTTTCTTGTTTCTTTCAGTTTTTTGGCCTTTGCAAATGGTCTATGTATTGCACAATACATATCACAGGACTTAGTCATTTTCTTATACTGGGACAATTATCTTCTAACTTATCAAAATTTTGTTGTGTTTCAGAGTATCATGGAGACAGGCACTCAACAAAGTAGCATAAATATATCAGAGCTTTTTGAGCGCAAATATGCACTGCCTTGGACTGTGAGTCACATTTTGAATGTTATTTGATTTGGCAGATTTGAAAATATGCTTTGATAGGTGGAGGCATATTTGTTATTCTGAAATGAGAATGAACTGTAGTTTTCGATACTAACATTAGTGCATCTAAATGGGATATCACAGATTGGCATTGGACTGCTACTTTTGCAACAATTAAGTGGAATGAATGGTATCATGTTTTACAACAGTAAAATTTTCAAATCTGTAGGTGAGTTCTCATCTAACATAGGTTTCTCCATATTGTTGTTGTTTATCAATATGTGGGTTTCTTTCTGTTTTATAGTAGCAGTTTTTAAAAATGTGTTGGATCTGTGGATTTTTTAGGAACTTCTCACAGCAAAGGTTAATGCATGGAAAATAACAAACCTTTATTTCGGGAAATATATATATCAAGCTCAAACAATTAATATCAACATCTTTGGCTTGGCTTCAATAATGTTTGAACTTTGAATTAACTCTTTATCTTGAACATTTATAGGAATTTCATCTTCCAATGTTGCATCACTTGTACTTGGTGCCATCCAAGTTTTCTCTTTTAGTCCTGTAGAGCTCCACTATTTTTTTAAGGCTATGATGAAAAATCCAAGTTGTTGGTTTTCTATCCCAAGTATTAGAGTCAAATTTTTGTGTTTGAGGGATGTTAAGTAATATATTTTACATGTCATAATGACTGCATTTTCTGTATAGCTGATGGATAAAGCTAGGTGACGTCTCATCCTTATGGTGAGAAAATGGTTTACAGCTGACTGTGGTATGTTCATGAATCTGATCTCAGTCAAGAACATTTACATGAAATTGTGTTGATGTTAACATGTCTCATCTAGGGGCATGGTCGTATGTCTTTTCCTCGTTAGTTTCTCATTTTACTTGAAGGAAAGTCTCTCCAATAATTTTGTAACGCTTTGCTCTGCTTAAATATTCACGAACCTTTCCTATAAAATATTTCAGATATTTAGTCTGTGACTCTGCTTATTACATAGAATTGAACTGAAACAAGATGTTTCAAAGGTATGGTTTGAATATTATTTGAAATTCCTTGTTTGGCTGTGTGAGGGCTAAATTTATTATCTTCTTGTTTCAAGCTCATTCTGGAGAAGATTCTAAATATGAAACATTCTTCCTTGTTTTGGCTTTAGTGAGTCTGCTGGTACGTTTTAGAGTTCCAGTTGTCAGAGTATTGTATAAATGTTAACATGGGCTTTTATTTGCTACCATCATCTTGCATGTGATGAAGAGTTAATCTTATTGGTTGATGGTTTCATTACAGATTGACTACATGTAGGATCCAACGCTTCCTAGTGTAAATTAATCTACACTTTCTTCCTAAATAGTGTAGATTAACTAGTATGCACTTTCTTCCTAAATAGTGAATTATTCTTTCTTCTTCCTTCTCCTTCTCAGTCAGGTCATGGAGAATTTTCCTGCAGTGCCAATAGCAGGGAGCTGATTTTTCCCCAGCTTCCTAAAATTCTCAAACTCTTGTTATTTTAGGTGTTGAACAAGGTTGACTAAAGCATGGTAGATCTTCCAATTCAAAATGCAATTGTGTTTATTTTTTTTCTTATTTTCGCCTGTATCCTTTGATTCAACCTTGGATGAACTACCCTTATTTTTCTGTACCCTTCTTTTTCTGTTGGGGTAGAAATTGATTTTCCATAAAATTTGCAGATCAATCCCTTGTGTCAAAAGGATTCAATTCAGGTTCTTTCCCCTTTGGCTCAAGCAACCTGGCTATGCATCTACTGTGTAATATCCCTAGGTAAATTTTTTTCCTTAGGGTTATCAAGAGCATAAGAATCTGTTGCACCAATAACACAGTATCCTTTACAACTTATCGCAAATGAAAATTATTGTGCACCAATGTACAGATAAATGAATCTTTAGCAACACCAACATGGCACATCAGTTTACAATGTCCATAGGTTTACATCTTTATGCGGTTACAACACTAAATAATTAAGAACAATAGCACTCTAAGGATTACAATACTAACTAGCAACACAACTTAATAGCTTACAAATTCCACCTGTTACCATTCTATTGGCCTACACAATTCCTTATCCTTGCTACCTATTACCCTAGTGACTACATTGTTGTTTGCTACCTCAAGTGTGCTGCAATGAGAGCTGCTGCCACTGAAATCCATTATATGTGGTTTGTGATTCTCCGAATAGAATTCTTCTTCCATATTGTCCTTGGTGTGGCCTTACTCCTATAGGGAGACAACTTCAGGGCTTTTTGTTGCCTCAGATAGGAACCCAGAAGAGTTATGCTGCCAAACTCACTCCCTAAATTCCCCTGTTGTTACAGGAGGTCATTTCTTAGATGAGTCACATACCGTGGGATGGATAATCCAGTGGTTGCTACCACAAAATGGTCATTTATTACCTATATTAGGGCTTCGCTGCCCTAGGACTACTTTAGATGGAATTTTATGCCATAGGGTGCTCTACTTCCTACTCAGGTGAGTGCTCCACAGTCCACTACCAAGAATGGCCACAATTAGGTCTCAGTGCCACAGAAAGAGTTTCACTGCCTTAGAATGTCCTCAACCAGTCCTTGGTGCCATAGAGAGCTTATATATCAAACAAAAAACATAAATATTTTACTCACCAAAACCATATAAGAGATGTCTCAGAGCATTATGCTTCAAAAGAATAGAGAAGTAATCTCACTCCCTACACTAACACTAAGAACCATGTGGTTAATCTGTAATCCAACACTTTCGAGTGTAAATTACATGTTAGTAAGTTGCAAATGTTAATAAATTACAAAACTTTATTGGAAATTGGTCTGCAACGTTTTTTTTTACCTGTGCGATTCTTGCCGTCGGTATTGCGACATTCCACTATTGTTGATATTCCGAAGTAAATCCTCCACCGATATTTTTTGTTTGTTTCTGTCGATGTTGCGACGTTTAACTACCGTCGGTCTTACGACGAAATTTAGTCATGTCAGTCTTGCGACGAAGATATGGCGGTGTCAGACGATATTTTGTTTGTAGGAAGAGCGATGATAAAAAATTTTCGTTCGTCAATATTACGACATTATTTAAGAAAAAAAAAATTTATTCATCGGAAGAGCAACAATAAAAAAGTTGGTAATAGTGTTCGTTAGCATCGAAATAACAACATTTAGGAACGTTGGAATTGCAAAAAATAGTGAATGGTCAAAAAAGCGACGAACAATTTTAAATGTCGAAATTGCGGCGACTCCATAAAAACGTCGAAAATATCGTCGCAATACCGACGTTTAAGTAAAGTGTCGGAAGTCTGATGTGAGAAGAAACCACGTTTTGGTGCACCGAAAAACGTCACTCTTAAGTCGCCTATGTGTCGCAAGAGCAACATTTTGGCCATCGGAATTTGGGGCAAATGTGCTAGTGAAAATACTTAAGAGTTATGACAAGACCTTTTGTTAGGGAGACTATATTAATCATAATAGAGATCTCTTATCATAGTAGAGATCTATGCGATAGGAATATCATCCTTTGATGAATCTTGTGGTTGTTGTACATTTTCAACAGGGTTTATTTTTTTCTCTTTCTCCCTCTTTTTGTTTTGCTACTGCTAGGCTACTCTTGGTCTCCTTCTTTGAAATGATTCCTAACTGGAAAGTTGTCCCAATTATCACCCATACTTTCAAGATGAAACTCTATGAGTATTTTTCAAAGCCATGGTGATACATGGTGTTTTATATGAATTGGATCCTCCTTTGGAAATTCCTTGACATATTTCTTAAACTGTTTAACAAGAAGTATGGGAGATTTAACTCATTTCCGTCAAGAAAATGCATCAACAGACGAACATGATAAAATAACATACATCCAAATCTCCCTTCACAAGTGACTAATTTTTGAATTAATAAGATCAAATTTCTACATTTACCCTTAAGTGTTGTGCTTGGAATTCATTTCTTAAAAATGGTGGTGTCCATACCTGGATTCTTCAGGAAGACCTTCCATTATTCACCTTCGATGCCTTTTCTCCTAAACCACCTCTCTCTATTTTTCAGCATTTTGGTAGCTTCAACAATAAATGATTGTAACTATAAATTTAATGTCTCCAATTTCAACCTCCATCCCATCAAAGGCCCTGGAAAATGACTTGGTTAATTCCTTGTTAAAGCCTTTTAATTTCTCCACAAATTTTAGCCCCTGTTATTTTTGTAGTATTTCCTTCACCTGTGGGTACCCTTCCATGAACTTCCTTTGCTTTGGTTCTGTTCTCACTATGACTCCATGGCTGAGAATTTTTTCCTCAAGACTACTTCTTGACAGGGTATGACTGAGGGTTTCGGATGATGGTATGAATGAGGGCTTCAGAATTAATGAGAGCATGAGTGAGGTCGAGAGGAACTGACCGTTAGAGTATGAGTTAGGTGATATTAAAAATGAAATCGGGATTTGATGTTGGAGTATTTATGTAATGATGAGGAATGAATGGCAGATTTTGGATTTGATTTGATTTGACATGATCAACTCTTAGCAATAATGTTTTTGAATTGGTGGTATAATTACCATGTGATTCATACACTAATGTTTAAATCCTTATTATCAAATTAAATTTTTGCATTTGCATACCTTTGAATTGATGTTTCTCACCCTTGGTTGTTCCTTTTTGCATTGTCTTCAGGTGCTCTCAGTGAATTCTTCAATATCTTTAGTGAAAATTTTCTCGTCAAACATTAACTACAGAAATCTATCAGAGCTACAGAATCTCAATAATTTTGTAGCTTTCTTTGTTCTAGAAAGAAAGGGATGCAAAGAAAATGGGATTTTAGAACACGTATGAAGAAAATTTAAGGTGCCAAAAAGAATTTTGGTTTTCGCTTTAGATTTTCTATATAAACATGACAACAATTGTTGGTTTTCATGTTTATATATATATATATATATATATATATATATATATATATTTTATTTTATTTTTTATTTTTTTTCTCCGATTTTTTTTTAGGAAAAATAAAAGCAAAATAAAGCTTTAAGTTGGAGGAGAAAAATTATTCTCAACCAACTTCAAATTAGAATTGTTTTGAAAAATCTCAAAAATTCCTCCTTTGTTAATGGTTTGTGATAAATCCTTAATCGATGCCCATTTACAAGGAGAGGAACCTTTTCTTCATCAATGGTCCTCATCCTGACTGCTCCATTTTCAAAGAAATTTTTGTTGAGATTCAACAAGATGATGAGATTAGTGAAAAGAGTCGCCTTCACTAAGTGGGCTCACATGCTATTTTTGGTGCAAGTCTATTTTTAGACTATGCATATTTTTAGACATGGTGATCATATTTCAGAAGTTGCAGGATGCTATTTGTGGATGGTTGATCAATTTGGAAAAATATATGAAATTCTATTTTTAGAATATTGGGCAAAGTCTATTTATAGATCGTCGATCTAAAAATAGAAGTGTCGATTATTATTAGCTCTTAATAATAATCCAAAAATAAACAACAACTTATTCTCTTACAACACTTTATTTCAGTGAATAGATTTGGAAAATCAGTGGGCTGAAGGAGTTATGCAATTCCTAGGGTTTACTAGTGGGTCATGCATGGAGGACTTAGTTAGAACTGAAGTGGCAAAGTTATGACAGAGTTGGAAGAGTAGTTCATGGAGTTGTATTCAGTTTAACTTAGTTAGACTCAGTTGAGCTAGTTGTATCTAGTACAACTAAATAATACACTAGTGAGAGTGGAGTGAATTAATTAGTTAATTAATTAAAAAATAATAAATCATTAATCAACTGAACAATACAACAGTTAACTACAGTGCATGTCAGTTCCAGTGGAGACCCAGTGGAGAGATAGGTGAAAGGGTGAGATGGAATATCCGTTGTGACTACTAGTGATGCATTGATTTCATCTACATATACATTGGAGATGCCAATGAGAATTATGCAGCCAAGGAGAGTGGGATTGCATTGAATTGGCCTTTGTAATCAGCTTGGATTGCGCAGTGGAGGAAGGCTAGCAGGAGGGAAGAGATCGGTGCATGGATTTGCATATTTCTTCTATGTTAGTGTGTGACGATTGATTGTAATGAGAGCTTGATGTACTAAGATTTTTATGAAATTGTTACATGATATCCATGATACATAATATATGATAGTTGTGGTTTTCAGCTTCAAGCTTTCCCATTAAACAACTGTGTTATGTGCGATTTTTTTTATTTATGCTTCACATGTGTTCGCAATTAATTTTCCGCAAAATATTAACAGTGAAATGATTCTGTATTTTGAAAGAAGTTAAATATTGTGAGATCAGGGGAATCTGGATGTATGCATGCTTATTGTATACTAATTTCTACATGGTATCGGAGCAATGTTAATTATTTAAGATTGCAATTGTGAAGAATTTTTGAGTTTGTGCTGGTGGATAATTTGAATTTGCTGCAGAAAATCCTTGGTGAGAAAGTTGAGTATACATTTAATTGTCTTTCAGTGGGTTGCGATTGGAGTATGCCCTTGATGGGAGATCGAATTACATAGCCTAGAAGGATAGGATAGAGGTGGTGCTGGAGGATAATGGACTAAATGATTTCATCTATAGCGATGTTCCTAAGCTGGGATCTAGCGATGTTGCATTACTTGACGCATGGAAAAAGAAGATAGCAAAGACAAGAAGAATTATGTTGGAAGGTGTGAAGGACCATATTATGGCCAGCCTTCATGGGAAAGCCACTCCATTCTTAATGTGGAAGGATTTGACAGATTTTTTCCAAAGCAGAAGCGACCAGAAGAAGTTGGCGCTTAAAGATAAGCTCATAAAAATAAAAATGGAGAAGGGCGACAGTATTCCAAAATATCTCACGAAGTTTGTCCACTGTAGGGATGAATTGGGAAGTGTGGGGATTACTGTTGATGATGAAGACTTGGTGAGCTTGGCTCTCCCTGGGCTTCTGAAGAGTTGGCATAGCTATGAATATTTTGTCAATGGACGGGAGAAACTGCCGGGATGGGAGTGACTTTGGTCGGATCTTGTGCAGGAGGAGATAAGGCGGGCTACCAGGGATGGATCTTCATCGAAGAATGAAGATGAAGATAACTATTATTTGGCTTCCAAAGTAAGGAAAGGGAAGGGGAATAAATTTCTTTCAAAATCCGAAGCTAAAGGCAAGAAGCAGGATTTGTCCAAGGTGAAGTGTTTTCACTGTCACGAACATGGGCATTTCTCCACTAAATTCCCACAGAAGAAGAAGAACAAGAAGGATGTTGAGCTACAACTGGAGTGTAGGTTTTAACCCTGAACAAAAATTATCTAAACATGAATCTTATAACATAAAATAAACAATAGCGAGAGCATAAAACATAAAAAAAATAAACACAGAGATTTTCCCCTGGATCCCAAATTGGGACGACCAGCTTGATTTTTCATTATATTCCTTTTAGTGTTACAACACATATATATATACATGTCGAAGCATACATAAACCCCAATCCATTAACCCTGGATTATAACATAACCGTAGTTCCCTTGACCGGATCTACAAAATACCAGGGGCTGAAAACCATCGTACCCCAAAACCATGTGCAAAATCATGCACAAAACATGGGTGTGTCTGCCTATGAGTGGGTCCGCACACCAAACAAATTTTCGCCGAGGCGCTACCCCGGACCCCAACAGTGGGGGCTACCTACCCCCTTGTGACCCCCCTGCTGTGCCTGGCACAACGTACAATGCGTGGGGCTATTCGTGGAAAGAATATAACACATACCCAACATTCTCCCACTTGTTGTTTTCTTTCCACAGGGGGCCACAGGAGAGCTTAGTCATTGAGCCAATTCTTCAACACCCATTGTTTCTCTACACCAAGAGAACTTCTGAGTGCTCACAGACTTCGTCAATGCATCTGCAACATTCTTCAAAGTGTCCAACTTTACCAGCAACACCCTTTTAGCCTCAACCATATCTCTAACAAAGTGATATTGAACATCAATGTGCTTTGTCTTTGAATGATAAGCAGGGTTCTTAGCCAAGAAATTGCACTTTGGCTATCATAGTCTATCCTTATAGCTTGCTGTACCAACCCCATACTTGAACACAATCTTTGCAACCAAACTGCTTCCTTGCTTGCATGAGTGGCTGCTATGTATTCTGCCTCTGTAGTTGAAAGAGCCACTATAGACTATCTTTTACTCATCCAACTGACTGCGCCTCCAAATAGGATAAACACATACCCACTTGTAGATCTTCTTTGGTCCAGATCGCTAGCCCAGTCTTCATCAACAAAACCACAAATGTCCAACATTCTTTCCAATCATGGTTTTCCCTGGTAGCACAATCCATAATCACTAGTGCCACGTAAATATCTGGAAACCCGCTTCACTGTTGTCCAATGCTCCTTCCCTAGGTTTGACATAAACCTGCTCAATACTCCCACTGCATGTGCAATGTCTGGTCTAGTACAAACCATTGCATACATTAGGCTACCCACTGCACTTGCATATGGAACATGGGACATATCCTCCTCTTCTTCTTGTGTCTTGGGACACTTTTCACCAGATAGCTTTACACCTACAGGAATAGGAACATTCACTGGTTTACTATCCTGCATATTGAACCTCTGCAATATAGTCTCGACATACTTCCTCTGGTTTAACCAGAGCTTCCTCTTTGCCCGATCTCTCTTAATTTCCATGCCCAAAATATAGTTTGCAGCACCAAGATCCTTCATGTCGAATTTGGAGAACAACTGGGTCTTCAAATCTTGGATAATTTCTTTGTCATTTCCAATCAACAACATATCATCCACATACAAGACCAAATAAATAACACGGTCACCAATTAATTTAAAATAAACACAGTGATCCTCCTTGCTTCTAGTGAAGCCAAGTCCCCGTATATAGGTATCAAATTTCTGATACCACATCCTTGGTGACTGTTTTAACCCATACAGAGACTTCTTCAACCTGCACACCAATTATTTCTTACCCTTCACCATAAAGCCTTCAGGTTGCTTCATGTAGATCTCCTCTTCTAGATCCCCGTGAAGAAATGCTGTCTTCACATCCATCTGTTCTATCTCAAAATCAAATGCAGCAGCAACAGATAAAAGTAATATAATAGAAGTAACTTTGGCAACAGGAGAAAAAATATCACCAAAATCAATTCCCGGCACCTGGGAATAACCTTTTGCTACCAACCGAGCTTTGTATTTCTCCACCTTGCCTTCTACATTTATCTTCTTTTTAAACACCCATTTTCTCCCGATGGGCTTCCTTCCAGCCGGCAACTCCACCAGATCCCATGCCTCATTTTTGTGCAAGGATGCCATTTCATCAACCATGGCCTCCTTCCAGAGTTTTCCATCCTCTGAATCTACTGCCTCCCTGACAATTCTGGGATCATCATCAGTTATAGTTAAGGCAAAACCTGAACAGAAAGCAGATGGACTATACCTTTCTGGTTGCCTTCTTTCCCGAACTGATCTTCTCAAAGCTGGAGTTTGTGGCTCTTCATCTTCTGAGTCTTCTTCTATTGTAGAGTTTGATTCATCCTCCTTTAGCTCAAACTCTATCTTCTCAGGTTCCTTTGGTAGGACTTCATGTTTAACAACATCTTTCACTTCTCTAAACACCACATCTCGGCTGTACACAACCTTCCTTGTTTCTGGGTTTCAAAGCTTGTAACCCTTTAAACCATCCTTATACCCAATAAATATGCACCTTTCAGATTTATTATCCAACTTGGTCCTTTTCTCCTTTGGAACATGTACATATGCATCATATCCAAATACCCTTAGATGTGAAAGAGAGGATTTATTACCAGTCCATACCTCATGTGGAGTCTTATCCTCCAACGCTGATGAAGGTGATCTGTTAACTAAGTAACATGCAGTCTCCACTGCCTTTGCCCAGAATTCTTGTCCTAATTCGGTACCATTGAGCATGCTTCTTGCCTTTTCCATCAACGTTCTATTCATTCTTTCTGCAAGTCCGTTTTGCTGAGGTGTGTATGGAGTAGTCTTGCCGTGCTATACCACACGTCTTACAGAACTCTTCAAATTCCTTCTTGCAGAACTCCCCACCATTATCTGTCCTCAGCGCCTTTATCTTCTTCTCTGTCTGGTTTTCCACTAGAGCCTTAAATTCTTTAAATCTGTCAAAGACTTCAACCATGACTCATGATCTACATGTGTATTTGAAGAAGAAGCCAAATACACATCCCCACCTTCATCCGAGGTGGTTTTTGCCTCTGTAGAAGGAGCATCATCAGATCCCTTTCCTTTCTCAGGAGCTTTAGATCTGTAGTCCTTTTTGTAGTGCCCTTCCTTTCTGCATTTCCAGCATACCTTTACAAACTTTCCAGGAGATTTAGATCTCCCTCTAAATTTGGATCTCCCACTCGAAACCTTATTCTTGTTTCTGTTTTGGGACCTTCCTCGTACATATAAGGCATCTCCATTCTGGCCCTCCATATTTCTCCATCTCATTTCCTCCGACAATAAGGCTGAGAAAATGTCATCAAAATTCAAGGTAGTTGTATTGCTACCTATTGCAATAACCAGAATGTCGCACGAATCTGGTAGAGAACACAACAAACTGATGCACTTATCTTCATCTGATATTTTAATATCAACAGATGACAACTGACTTACCACAGTATTGAAGGCGTTCAGATGCTCTGTCACCGAGTCTCCATCCTTCATCCTAAGGTTATACAGCTTTTTCCGTAGGAACAACTTATTCACCAGAGACTTAGATTGGTACAAACTCCCAAGTTTTTCCCACAAATTCTTCATCGTAGCTTCCCCAGATACATTCAACAATACTGAATCTGAGACACACAACCGTATTGTGCTCTTAGCCTTCCAATCCAGTTTCTTCCAGTCTTCATCTGACATTGCCGTTGGTTTATTACCCAGATCTACCGCGATCCACTGATATTTATCCAACAGCAAATCCTCCATCTTGAGCTTCCATAACTCAAAACTCTGACCATTAAATTTCTCGATCTCTATCTTTCCGCCGCTTGCCATCTTCTTTCACCGCAAGAATCGATCTCGCAGATCTCCCACTGAACAGGGTCTACCTCAGGCCCGAGAAAAAAAACCTCAGCAGCAAAGGCATCCCCTTGAAGCCGAAACAGCTCTGATACCAAATGTAGGTTTTAAACCTGAACATAAATTATCTACACACGAATCTTATAACATAAAATAAACAATAGCAAGAGCATAAAACATAAAACAGATAAACACAGAGATTTTCCCCTGGATCCCAAATTGGGACGACCAGCTTGATTTTTCATTATATTCCTTTTAGTGTTACAACACATATATATACATGCCGAAGCATACATAAACCCCAATCCATTAACCCTAGATTAGAACATAACCATAGTTCCCTTGACTGGATCTACAAAATACCAGGGGCTGAAAACCATCGTACCCCAAAACCATGTGCAAAATCATGCACAAAACATGGGTGTGTCCGCCTATGAGTGGGTCCACACACCAAACAAATTTTTGCCGGGGCGCTGCCCCAGACCCCAACAGTGGGGGTTGCCTCCCCCCTTGTGACCCCCCTGCTGCGCCCGACGCAACGTACAACGCGTGGGGCTAGTCGTGGAAAGAATATAACACATACCCAACATGGAGAGGCCTTAGCCTCACAATTTGAACTTAATTTCTCTTTGATCTCATGCTTGGTTTCAAGATATATTGGGTCAGTGTGGTATCTTGATAGTGGTGCGTCTTTCCATATGACTAGAGACAAGGAGTTGTTTAGTGACTTGGAGGAGAAGGGCCTCCAGATGCATATAGAGATGGGAAACGATGGTCGATAGAGTGTGACCGGCAATGGGACCATTACCTTTGAGAAGGATTTCGGTAATCCATTCTTCTTGAAGGATGTTATGCATGTTCCAAGTCTGAAGAAGAACTTGGTCTCGGTCGCAATGTTGGAAGAAAAATGTTATGATGTTGTTTTTAGCGATGGAAAATATTTCCTTCGACATAAAACAATGGGTCAAACCAAGAAGAAAGGGATTCAAGTTAAGAATATCTACAAGCTGGAGGTAGATAGTTGCGCTGCAATGGTGGGAAAAGCAGAAGAAGTGGTGAGCCGGGATGAGGACGAATTATGGCATAGAATATTGAGCCATATTCACCATGGAGCTTTGAATATTTTGCAACAAATTTCTACTGGACTTCCCAAGGGTAATCTTGCACAGTTAGATCAGTGCAAGGGATGTACTATGGGTAAGTTTGTGAAGACCACCTTTCATGAGAAGGAGAATCGTGCTTCGGTGATCCTGGAGAGAATTCACATAGACGTGTGTGGACCTTTCTCGGTTTCTTCAACAACAAAACACAGGTATTATGTTATATTTGTTGATGAATATTCTTGTAGATGCTGGATCTTATTCATGCAGGAGAAGAGCAAAAAATTCTCAAATTCCTGTGAGTTTATGTAGAAATTTGAATAATAGCTGAATTATTCACCGAGATTATCCTGATTACACACTATTTAAGCTTCATGCATAATACATAACCTCTTCTACAATTGATCATCAATATGCAGAAATAGAAACAGTCGCATGCGCACATTAAATCATAATCAAGCACACATATCAACACAGTATGTAATGGGGAAAGCAATAGATGAAAACCCCCAACTATCTGTATATTATAATGATAGAGAACATGTAACAATAATAGTGCAATACTCCTCACAAGTACTCAGTACTATCTCCAAAAGTTACACACAAACTAGCTCAGATTTGAACAAGTCACAGGTTCAAATCTCCTCCACAAGTCTGCCTGCCTCTACTGCGCAATCCAAGATGAGTAATGATGAGATCCAAGTTCAAATCCCACTAGCTCCAACTGCGCAATCCTCATTGGAAATATCCATCAATGTGTGTGCAAATCTCATGCACAGGTATAGTCACAACTGATAGTCACACTCACCCTTTCACCCACCTCTAACACTGGTCTCCACTGAACTGTCCATGCATTGCAGTTAACTGATGTGTTCTTTAGTTGATTTATGAGTTAATAATTAGTGAATTAATCAATAATTAATTCACACCACTCATCACTAGTGTATTTTTAAGTTAGACTAAATACAACTAGTTCAACTAATTTAAACTGAACACAACTCCACCAACTGTCTCATCAACTCCACCAAACTCTGCCACATGAGTTCTAACTGAAGTAAACCATGCAATAGCTCAACTAACCCTTAGGAAAAGCGTATTTCCTTCTGTCAGCTGCATGTGCCACATCCAAGCATCAAACTGAAGTGCTCCAAGAGGATAAGATAGTGTTTATAGTCTAAATATTATTAAGGGTTAATAATATTTGACTGTTCTATTTTTAGCCCAGCAGTCTAAAAATAGAAACCGCCCAATGTATAAAAATAGAGGTCCATCTATTTTTTCCAACTCGACCAATCATCCATAAATAACATCTTGTAACTCATAGACCATGATCCCTATGTCTAAAAATAGACATAGTCTAAAAATAGACTTTGCGCCAAAAATAGCCTGCGGGCCCACTTAGTGAAGGCGACTTCATTTCACTAAGCTCCATCATCTTGTTGCATTTTCAACACTCTCTCTCAACAAGATATGGATTATCTGCAACCCCTATCCTGCCTCTGTGGTATTCGAATTTTCTCCTGGTGAGCGCCTTCGTCAAGATATCAGCATCCTGATCCTCCGTGGGAATATATGAAAGTAACATGATTCTCCGCTGCACACAATCTCTGATATGATGGTACCCGATGTCAATGTGTTTGGATCTATCATGAAATACTAGATTAGCCGAGAGTTTAATGCAACTCTGGTTATCACAATAAATCACAGTAGGCTCCAAGTGTGACCCGAACAACCCGACCAAGATCTTCCTCATCCATATGGCCTCGCATGCGGTAAGCTTGCGCCATATCTCGGCCTGCCGGACGAGTGCCATGGATCTTTTGCTTCTGCTTTGTACCAAGCTGTTGTCGAGCAGGTAAAGATCCCTCCGAGATGTGCTTCTTAGGATCCGTTGGGCTCCTTTCTCTTGCATATGTAGCCACATTGCTTCACCTCATCCTCCACATCTGTATCACCAGCCATATCCCGATGTGCCTATGAGATATCTCAATACATGCTTGCATGCCTTCCAGTAGAGCTTGGTAGGCTTAACCATAGCTTACGAAAGTTGGTTAACATCATAGCATATGTCGGGTTGTGTATTGACCAAATACATAAGTGACCCCACCAATTGTCAATAAACAGTGGCATCCACTACCTCCGCCGAAGTAGCATCCTCCTTCCTCCATCCACCAGGAAGAGGAGTATCAACAGGCTTGCAGCCATGCATGTTGAACTTCTCCAGTATCTCCCGGGCATACTTACCTTGAGAAACAAACAGTCCATCACTGCGCTGCCAAATTTCCAATCCTAGGAAATAATGAAGGAGGCCCAAGTCCTTCATCTCAAACTCTTTTGTAAGATCCTCCTTGCATGAGAGTATCAACAGCTCATCACCTGTCAAAATCAAATCATCTACATAAAGTACAATGATCAGCAACTTACCCTCCACCACAATCTGGTATAGGTTAGGATCCGCCTCACTCTTAGAGAATCCAAGTCCGGTGAAATAACTGTCTATCCATGTGTACCAAGCACGAGGTGCTTGTTTCAACCCATACAACGCTCTCTTGAGCCTGCACACATGCGACTCGCTGCTGAAGATCTCAAAACCTTCGGGCTGCTCTATGTACACCTCCTCCTCAATGAATCCATTGAGGAACGCAGTCTTCACATCCATCTGATGAATGTGCCACCCCATCTGCGCTGAGAGAGCTAGGATCGTCCGTATGGAAGAATACCTTGTGACAGGTGCAAAGGTCTCCTCATAATCGATCCCCTTAATCTGTGAAAAGCCTCGGGCAACAAATCTTGCCTTGTACTTCTCCACACTCCCGTCAGCTGCCTGCTTCACTTTGTAGATCCATCTCGAACCCACCATTGATTTCCCTTCTGGCCTTGGGACAATCTCCCATGCACTGTTTCTGACAATCGAATCATACTCTTCCACCATGGCATCTACCCATGCGGGATCCTCCACAGCTTCCTCGAAAGAGGATGGCTTTGTCACGATACACTTGCTCATAAGAGCCATGTATCCAGTATACCGGTCAGGTGACTGTCTCTGTCTGTGCTGTGATGTAGGTGCTCCTACAACCTTCTCTACATCTTGAGCCAGTCGCTCAGCTTCTGTAGTGCGCTTCCGCCCTCTGATGGTTGGCGTTGCATGAGTGGTCTCTTCCACTCCATGAACCTCCTCTTGTGGCTGATCCACATCCTGAAGCTCATCCTTAGGAACTAATAGCTCCTCATCTACATGCAAGTGTGGCTCCCTCTCAAGCGAACACTTCATGGCTTTCTCCTCTTGAAATTTGATATCCCGTCGCACAACAGTCTTGCGACTGTCTGGAAAATACACACGATAGTTGTGGGGCGTATCAGTGTACCCCACAAATATCCCAACCTCCGCAGTCGGCTCCAGCTTCTTCCTGGCATCCTTCATCACATGAATGTAAACGGGTGAACCAAAAATCCTCAAATGGGAAATATCGAGGCCTCTTTCCGAAACGCCTCTCCGGTGTACTCATGCCAAGTATCTTGTGAGGACAGCGGTTATACTCTGCGATGTTGCATGCACTCCGCCCACAAGTGAAGGGGTAGGCACCCACGATCGTTATCGCTGCGCTTGCAACACCCACGGTGATACATTCTTACTCGGCAACCTCGATTCTCGCAGGTTATGGGGTGCTGAGATCTCTACTGAATTCCTTCTGTAGCTTCATAAAAGTAGGACATTGGCGATGGATTCACCACCATTGTCGCTCCTAAGAGCCTTCACCTGCTTCCCCGATTCTTTCTCAACCAGTGCCTTGAACTCACAGAACTTTGAGTATGTCTCTCTCTTCTTCTGCATGAAGAAGATCCAGCACTTACGAGAAAAATCATCAACAAATATCACATAGTACCTGTGCTTTGCTGTCGAAGCTACTGAGAAAGGTCCACACACATCTGTGTGAATTCTCTCAAGGATCGTCGTGGTGCAACTATCCTTCTCGTGAAAGGTGGCTTTCACAAATTTTCCCAAGGTACACCCCTTGCACTGATCTGACTGCGCAAGAGTGCCCTTAGGAAGCCCAGTAGAAATCTGCTACAGTATCTTGAAAGCTCCATGGTGAAGGTGGCCCAATCTCTGGTGCCACAGCTCGCCATCATCCCGGCTCACCACTCCTTCCACCTTGCATGCCATTGCTGCGCAGCCATCTACTTGCAACTGATAAAGGTTCTTGATTCAAACCCCTATCTTCCGGGTTTCTCCAGTTGTCTTACTCCGCAGGAAGGCCTTTCCTTCGCTGAAGACAACATCATACCCCTTGTCTTCTAACATTGCCACAGAGATTAGATTCTTCTTCAATCGTGGAACATGCATCACTTCCTTCAATACGAAGGGTTTACCAGACTCCCTCTCAAAGGAAATGGTACCGATACCGGTCGCACTGTATCTACCATCATCGCCCATCTCGATGTGCACTCCAAGATCTTTCTCATCCAGATCAGTAAAAAAATCTTGATCTCCTGTCATGTGAAAAGACGCACCACTGTCAAGAAACCACACTGAACTCGTCACACTTGAGACCAAGCATGCGATCAGTGAAAAATCCATCTCAAACTGTGAGGCTAAGGCCTCTCCAGCTGCAGTTCCAGCAGCCTGCTTATTTTTCTTCTTCTGCGGACAATTTGTAGCATAATGTCCATGTTGGTGACAGTGAAAGCACTTCACCTTGGACATGTCCTGATTCATGCTTTTCACACCAGAATGAGAAGCTTTCTTGCTCTTCCCCTTCTTTGCTTTGGCATCCAAAGCGCAATTTTCTTCATCAGAGTTGTTTGATGAAGATCCGTCCTTGGTACTTCACCTTATCTCCTCTTGCATGAGGTCCAGGAACAAAGTCGCTCCCATCTGGCTTAATTTCTCCCAGGCCATTGACGAGTCACATTAAAGATGGCTCTTGAGAAGACCAAGAGAGAGCCATGTCCACCAAGTCCTCATCATCGACAGTCACCCCCACACTTCCCATCTCCTCCCTGCATTGGGTGAACTTCGTGAGGTACTTGGCGATACTGTTGCCTTTCTCCATCTTAATGTTTCTGATTTTATCCTTGAGCGCCAAATTCCTCTGGTTGCTCTTGCTTTGGAATAGATCTGTCAACGCTTTCCACATCAAGTATGGAGAAGCTTTTCCATGCAGGCTGTATACAATGTGATCCTTCACGCCCTCCAACAGAATCCTTAGACATTTCGCCATCTTCTTTTGCCAAGCTTCAACTTGAGAAGCATCAGTAGGCTTTGGGATCTCAGCATCTATGAACTCCTTCAGCCCGTTATCATCTAATACCACCTCCATCCGGTCCTTCCATGCAAAATAATTCGAACTTCCCTCAAGAGCATATTCCAGTCGCAATCCATTGAAAGACATTTCAACTTTGGCACCAAGAAAACTACTGCAAATTCGAATTCCAAATTCTGCTGCAAATTTGAATTCCAAGCTCAAAACTCAGCTGCTTCTGGATCTGTGAGAAAAAAATATTTCTAGCACAGAGATCGACTATAAGGGAATTTACTGGATATATCACCTTTCAAAGAAAGGATGGATCCAGAGGCTACCTGGCCCATTACAGACTCTGTCTACCGAAAATAATTGTAATCACTGTAATAGATCCGATGATCAATTTAGCTCTGATACCATGTAGAAATTTGAATAATTTGCTGAATTATTCACCGAGATTATCCTGATTACACACTATTTAAGCTTCATGCATAATACATAACCTCTTCTACAATTGATCATCAATATGCGGAAATATAAGCAGTCGCATGTGCACATTAAAACATAATCAAACACACATATCAACATAGTATGTAATGGGGAAAGAAATAGTTGAAAACCCCAAACTATCTGTATATAATAATGATAGAGAACATGTAACAATCATATTACAATACTCCTCACAAGTACTCAGTACTATCTCCAAAAGCTACACACAAAAACTAGCTCAGATTTGAACAAGTCGCAGGTTCAAATCTCCTCCACAAGTCTGCCTGCCTCTACTGCGCAATTCAAGATGAGTAATGATGAGATCCAAGTTCGAATCCAACTAGCTTCAAATGCGCAATCTTCATTGGCAATCTCAATCAATGTGTGTGCAAATCTCATGCACAGGTATAGTCACAACTGATAGTCACACTCACCCTTTCACCCACCTCTAACACTGGTCTCCACTGAACTGTCCATGCATTGCAGTTAACTGATATATTATTTAGTTGATTTATGAGTTAATAATTAGTGAATTAATTAATAATTAATTCACACCACTCATCACTAGTGTATTTGTCAGTTAGACTAAATACAACTAGTTCAACTTAGTTAAACAGAACACAACTCCACCAACTGTCTCATCAACTCCACCAAACTCTGCCACATGATTTCTAACTGAAGTCAACCATGCAATAGCTCAAATAACCCTTAGGAAAAGCGTATTTCCTTCTGTCAGTTGCATGTGCCACATCCAAGCATCAAATTGAAGTGCTCCAAGAGGAAAAGATAATGTTTATAGTCTAAATATTATTAAGGGTTAATAATATTTGACTGTTCTATTTTTAGCCTGGCAGTCTAAAAATAGAAACCGCCCCATGTCTAAAAATAGAGGTCCATCTATTTTTACCAACTCGACCAATCATCCATAAATAGCATCCTGCAACTCATAGACCATGATCCCTATGTCTAAAAATAGACATAGTCTAAAAATAGACATAGTCTAAAAATAGACTTTGCGCCAAAAATAGCCTGCGGGCCCACTTAGTGAAGGCGACTTCATTTCAATAAGCTCCATCATCTTGTTGCATTTTCAACAGTTTAAAGCATTGGTGGAAAAGGAGTTGGGGAAGCAAGTGAAAGCTCTAAGGAGCGATAATGGTGGTGAATAAATCTTGGGAAAATTCAAAGACTTCTATAGAAAAGAAGGAATTCAAAGAGAACTCATAGCGCCTCATAACCCATAGTAGAATGGGGTCACGGAGAGGAAAAACAGAATGATCGTGGGTGTTGTACAAGCTATGCTTGAGATGGAGCTAGAATTGCATGCAGTGAAGGAACTGCTTGTTTCCAAAGATGAGCCTCTGGATGTGGATCAGCCATAAGAGAAGATTCATGGAGTGGAGGAGTCCACTCATGCAGAACCAAACATCAGACAAGGTAGAAAGCGTACCACAGAAGCTGAGAGACTGAAGCTTGATGCGGCACAGAATGTAGGAGTCCCTACATCACAGCGTAGACAGAGACAGTCACCTGACCGATTTACTGGATACATCGCTCTTATGAGCAAGTGTATCGTGACAGAGCCATATTCTTTTGAAGAAGCAGTGCAGGAGCCCACATGGGTAGATGCCATGGTGGAGGAGTATGACTCCATTGTCAGAAACATTGCTTGGGAGATTTTTCCAAGGCTAGTGGGAAAATCAGTTGTAGGATCAAGATGGACCTACAAGGTAAAGCAAGCTATTGATGGGAGCGTCGAGAAGTATAAGGCAAGATTTGTTGCCTGGGGCTTCTCACAGATCGAGGGGATTGATTATGAAGAAAATTTTTCACTTGTCACACGATATTCTTCCATAAGGACCATCCTTGCTCTGTCAGTGCAGATGGGTTGGCACATTCATCAGATGGATGTGAAGACTGTGTTCCTTAATGGGATCATTGAGGAAGAGGTGTACATTGAGAAGCCTAAAGGATTTGAGATCTTCAGCAGCGAGTCGCATGTGTGCAGGCTCAAAAGAGCGTTGTATGGGCTGAAACAAGCACTTCGTGCTTGGTACATTCAGATCGATAGTTATTTCACTAGACTTGGCTTCACCAAGAGTGAGGCAGATGCAAACCTGTACCAAATTGTGGTGGAGGGAAAGCTTTTAATCATTTTTCTTTATGTTGATGATTTAATACTAACAGGTGATGAGCAGTTGATACACTCATGCAAGGCAGATCTTGCAAAGGAGTTTGCGATGAAGGATTTGGGCCTCCTTCATTATTTCCTTGGATTTGAAATATGGTAGCGGGAAGGTGAACTGTTTGTGTCTCAAGGCAAGTATGCCCCGAAGATAGTGGAGAAGTTTCACATGCAAGGCTGCAAGCCTATCGACACTCATCTTCCAGGAAATTGGAGGAAATAGGATGTTACATCGACAGAGGTAGTGGATGCCACTGTTTATTGAGAGTTGGTGGGTTCGCTCACGTATTTAGTTAATACAAGACTGGACATATGCTATGCAGTGAACCAACTTTCACAAGCAATGGTTAAGCCTACCAAGCTCTTTTGGAAGGCACGCAAGCATGTCCTGAGATATCTTAGGGGAACATCTGAGTATGGTTTATGGTACAGACAAATGGATGAGGCGAAGTTGCATGGCTTCATGGATGCAGATTGGGTAGGAAGCCCAACAGACAGAAAGAGAACATCAGGAAGGGTTTTCAGTATCGGATCTATGACAATTTCTTGGTACAACAGGAAATAAATATCTGTCGCACTCAGTTTAGAGGAAGCATAATACATGGCAGCAAGTCAAGCTACATGTGAGGCTATCTAGATGAGGAAGATCCTGTTTGGTTTGTTCGGTTCACATTTAGATACTACAGTGATACATTGAGATAATCAGAGTTGCATTAAACTCTCAGTTAATCCTGTGTTTCATGATAGATCTAAACATATTGATATCCAGTATCATCATATCATAGATTATGTGCAGTGGAAGATAATGTTGCTTCAGTACATTCCTACGGAGGATCAGGATGCAGATATTTTGACGAAGGTGCTCACGAGGAGAAAATTCTAATACCATAGAGGCAGGATCGAGGTGAAAGATAATCCCTATCTTGTTGAGAGGGAGTGTTGTGATTCAAAAAGATGATGAGCTTAGTGAAAAGAGTCGCCTTCACTAAGTGGGCCCACAGGCTATTTTTGGCGCAAGTCTAGTTTTAGACTATGTCTATTTTTAGACATGGTGATCATAATTCAGAAGTTGCAGGATGTTATTTGTGGATGGTTGATAAATTTGGAAAAATAGATGAAATTATATTTTTAGAATATTGGGCGAATTCTATTTATAGATCATCGATGTAAAAATATAAGTGTCGATTATTATTAGCTCTTAATAATAATCCGACAATAAACAACAATTTATTCTCTTGGAGCACTTTATTTCAGTGAACAGATTTGGAAAATCATTGGGGTAAAGGAATTATGCAATTCCTAGGGTTTACTGGTGGTTCATGCATGGAGGACTCAGTTATAACTAAAGTGGAAAAGTTATGATAGAGTTGGAAGAGTAGTTCATGGAGTTGTATTCAGTTTAACTTAGTTAGACTCAGTTGAGCTAGTTGTATCTAGTCTAACTGAATGATACACTAGTGAGAGTCGAGTGAATTAATTAGTTAATTAATTCATAAATAATAACTCATTAATCAACTAAAAAATACCACAGTTAACTACAGTGCATGTCAGTTCCAGTGGAGACCTAGTGGAGAGATAGGTGAAAGGGTGAGATGGACTATCCGTTGTGACTACTAGTGATGCATTGATTGCATCTACATATACATTGGAGATGAAAATTAGAATTACGCAGTCAAGGAGAGTGGGATTGCATCGAATTGGTCTTTGTAATCAGCTTGTATTGCACAGTGGAGGCAGGGTAGCAAGAGGGCAGAGATCGATGCATGGATTTGCAGATTTCTTCTATGTTAGTGTGTGACGATTGATTGTACTGAGAGCTTGATGTACTAAGCTTTGTCTGAAATTGTTACATGATCTCCATGATACATAATATATGATAGTTGGGGTTTTCAGCTTTAGGCTTTCCTGTTAAACAACTGTGTTATGTATGATTGTTTTTATTTATGCTTCACATGTGTGCGCAATTAATTTTCCACAAAAGATTAATAGTGGAATGATTATGTATTTTGCAAGAAGTTAAATATTGTGAGATCAGAGGAATCTGGATGTATGCATGCTTAGTGTATACTAATTTCTACATTTTTCAATCTTATAAGTCCCATGCCATTGATTTTGAAATTTTCCTTGAAAATCCTTGAACTTTTAATCAAAGAGTAATGCCCAATATCCTACTTGAAATTTTATTTATTTAATATATTTATCATGCCACTTGGATCTCTTTTACTGAACTAAACTGGTCTTTTGGATAACATCTTGCCTCATTTCATCCAACTCATTGAGTTGTTCCATTCTATGTTTTTGTGCTTCTAGTAGGTCAAGTCCCAATTTAACTGTTGTTTTGAATGTTTTTATTTGGAAATCAATAGGAAATATGACTTGCTTCCCATAAACAAGTTTGTTACAACATTTTTTGGTCATCTAACCTACTACCATTAGATGGACCCAAGTACACCATGTAAGACCAATTTTGCTAAGCTAATTTAACCACTATGAAAAATAACTTATAAAACCACATTTATTAAGTTGTTTATGGTCTAAACAGGAAACCCCATGAGGAAATATTGAATAAATACACATTTGTTTGAATTTCCTCAAAAAATAATTAGTTAAACAATAGTTTAATTAATATTCCTGGTCATATTTAACCCAAACAGGAAAATTAATTAGATAAATCATTATTTATCTTATTATTTTCTAGGAATAACTATTTAAATCTTATTTAAATAATATTCCTTGTTAAATTTGACTAAATCATTTATAAATAATTGAATAAATCATTATTTATTTAATTATTACTCAACCACATCCTTAAAATAATAAATAAATCATTTATTTATTTATTACTTACAAATAAAGGGATTTGACCAAATTCAAATTATTTTTCCCTCCAACAAATATAATAAAATATTCCATAAAAGTTGGATCTAGATTTGGTTAATGTTATTTTAATCATGCACCAAGATCTAGGCGAGCCCATGTTTGTTATAAATAGGAGAGGTTTCTCTATAATTCTTTACCTTTTGTTTGCCTATTAGATCTCTGGATCTATACTCCTACAAAGGACTTTTGAGCCATTAGCATCATTGTCAAATTTTCCATTATTTGTTGTGTAGGCTTCCACTTTGAAGGTTCTATCTTTAGCTTTTGTGCGGGTTTTCTACACCAACAAGAGAGAGAAATCTTAGATCTGAAGTGCTGAGGACTTCCAAGAACCCATCCCACTGAGGAGAATTGGATACGCCTTCTTGTTTTCCTCCCAGGTGCCCAATTAATATAAAAATTCTTTCAAAAATTGTTCTTGTCTTGTCATTGGATGTATGGAGCAAAACCTTATTTTTACTGCTTAATGTCTCTTTATGCATAGATCTGGATTTTTGCAGCATTTGTCTTGATCAACTAACTATAGATATGAAGATATTGGCAGCCATATTTGATGTTAGGGCTATAATTTATGCGTAGCTAAAGTGGTCTTTTCTCGTACACTTCGACAAAAGATTCACACTAACAACTGGCGACTCCACACAGGTTTTCAATTACGACCGCTGTCGTTTTTCATATTCTTGCATATCCAGCTACTTCAGACCCTAGGGTTTCTTTTCATCTTTTTTTTGTTCCTATTTTTATGTTGTTTTTCACCTATAAAACCCTAAAACATTCAAATTTCTCATTTCCGCGTGTTTCTGGCCCTATTGCGCAGGTGATAGACATCAGCCGTAACTGAGACGGCAACTTTTTCGAAAATCTGCTGCCAGGACACCCAGAGCTTCAGGTCGCACTTTTCAGCCGAGAAACTGCGACCTGGCCTCTAGGTCGCACTTTTCAGCCAATTATGAATCTGCCTGACTTAATTCGGGAACTTTGCGACACACGGATTTTGCTATTTTTCTGCAACTTTTCTAGGTTTTTACGAAGCTTAAATGGGGTTTTCCGACCTCTTTCTCGTAGTTTGAACCTATTTCTGATCATTTTTGCTCATCTAAGTGGGAACATAGCCCCCTAGGGCTTCAGTACCCTCCACTTTTGGTGGAAGAGTTTTAGCTGTTTCAGGTGTCTGATTTTTCAGAGTTTCAGCCTTCCCTTTTTTCAGATCTGATACCTCCTTTTCAGATCCCTTTTAATCAGCTCTTCTCCCTTTCAAATCACCTCCTGACATTTTTTTTGGATCTACCTTTAGGGCCTCCTCCTTTTCCCTTCTGATTTTGCTGATTTCGTCATTTTTTACAGCCACCTTGCCTCTGCCTCTTAGCTGTGTTCTGCACCTCTTTTCAGCAGTTTTCTCCTTTAGATCCCTGTCCCTCCTGACCTTAGATCTATTGGCCTCCTTTTAGTGTGTTTGGACTATATTTTTTCCCTCTTTTAGCCTATTTTTTAGATACCCGCCTTCTTGGGTTAGATCGATGCATTGTTAGCTATTAATTTTCTGTTATTTCAGCGTTATATACTGTTCTCTGCAGATTTATTTTGAGTTACGCAACAAACTTTTTCTTTTACTCTCAAAAAGTCTGGGTTTAAAAATTAAAATTAACGCACACCACACACTCACCCTAAGCGAAGAAGAGCCTGGTTAACACCGCCAGGCAAAGACTTTAAAACATTGTAAAATCAATTGACACTGCACCTTTTCTGCCCTTGTTTCAACATTGTAATCACTTGATTCTGCACCTCCCTGCCTTTTTTGGTCATTCTCTTTCCCCTTGTGCGGTGTTTGTGTTATCATCATTGCGCCCCCAAGGCGCACATCCCAGAGAATTCTTGGCCTTCACCCTCAGTTTCCGGTCGGTTGACCTACTCCTTCCCGCCGTCGTCGACTTAGTCCTCCTCCGAGTCCGCACTTTGACTCCTCTTCTGATTCATTGGGTTCTCCTTTTACTTCTGGTTCTCCCCCTGTCACCTTCACTATGTCTGGTCCAGGGCCTAACGCTAGCGGTAATCCCGGCCCTAATGCCGAGACTACTACTAGCGGAACCACCACAGGAACTACCTCAGCTGCACCCTTGCTCCCTTACATGGCAGGCCTCAGCCTCCCCGATTTCAATCAGTTGATCAATGACCCTATCCGCCACGATGTTGGTTGGCCTTCTATGCCAACCAAGCTCCCCTCTGACATCCCCAAGTTAGAAGGCCTTACTGGAGAAGATCCAACCAACCATGTCCGCTCTTTCCACATGTGGTGTTCCTCCAATTCCATTACCGATGATTCCATCCATCTTCGGTTGTTCCAACGCACGCTTACGGGCGAAGCTTCTAAATGGTATGTTGATCAGGCCACCTCTTCCCATACCACCTTTGCGACCATTGCCCAAGCCTTTTTATCTTATTTCCAGCTCCCTCTCCGATACGACACTGGTACAGAGCTTTTGACTTCTTTCCGTCAATCCTCTTCGACCCGCCTTTCCACTCATGTCCAGGAATGGCAGAGAAGACAAAGCTTATGTCGAGCTCCCACCTTCGACATTCGGGTTTATATGGACTGGTTCCTTTGCACTCTCTTACCTCCCATTGGAAAAGATTTCGCCTCCCATTTCCCTCAAACCGAAGAACCCGCCCTCCAAATAGCCTTGAAATATGACCTGATCTACACTCAGTCTGGTTATGTTTATACCGTCCTTCCTGACCTCCCCAGGCCCGGTGGCGCTAACACCCCGGGGGCATCTCATTTTGCCGACGGTGTCGTTGGAGCCCTTTCTCATCCATATGCTCAACCTCCTATGGGCTATGGTCTCCCTCCGGGAGGGGCCAACACCTCTAGCACTTTTCCCCCTCCAGGTAGCATGTATCCAGGATACGGCATGCCTCATCCTTTCGCCCAAACTCCTGCTTACCTCAATGTTCCCAACCTAACCATTATCCTTATCCACAGCCTGATGCTCCAACTCCTCCAGCATTTGCACTTCCACCTACCTTGCCTTCTCAACCCTAGCAACAGCACCTACAGCCCCCTCCAAGGCAAGTATTTGCACAGCAGGGCGCGACTAATCCCCCTTCCCCTCAAAGAAGGCAGAAAGGCAATCAAACTCAACCTGCCCCTGGTACTCGTGGACCCAATCCTCAAATTATTGACCCTAACACTGCTAACCAGCAACAGGGCACTCAGTCCAAGTCGGACAGGCCTATTCGCACAAATAAGCCTTGTTCGTGTTGTGGTGTTTACGGTCATTACACTCATGATTGTCCCCTTTTACCACAAATGTGGCAGATGTGGGAGTCTCAAGCCACATTGCGAGGACAACATGCCTCCCCTCATGCTCCCCCTAATGTGGCCACTACTCAACCGGCTGTGTTTACCGATCCTTTCCCCCAGCAAGGATTCGTGGCCGTCCAACCACCTGACGGACAGGTAGCCACTCAACCTTCCCTTTCTGGTTCCTCCGATTACCAGATCCTCATGATGAACTCTGATCCATCTCTAACCGTCGACCTTAACCTTCAAACTCGGTCTCTTCAGTACCCCAAGCCTCCCGCTCAGTCTGTCTTCGAGTCCCCTTCTTCAGGTTCTACCGAGCCTCTTTCAACATCCAATGGTCCCTTACATATCCCTCAACCCAAAGTTTAGGTTCATACCAAGATTCCTAAGGGACCATTACGCCGAAATTCTGCTTCTGGTTGAGCTACTCATTCGTATAGCATAGTAGATGATTTGGCGCAGTCTCCTGCTGCAATTTCCACATTGGAACTCCTCCAGTCGTGCCCTTCCCAAAAGAAGGCTATGCTATCTGCCATGGGCGCTATAGATCCTGCTGATGACCAAATGATTGTTTTCGATGCCCATCAATCAGAACATCCTCCTCTTCCTGCTTCCGTAGCCTTCCAAATCCCAGTCAAAATTCGGAACGCTAACGTTTCTCGGTGTATAATTGATGAGGGGGCATCCACCTGTGTGATGTCCGCTTCCGTTTGGAAGAAAATCGGATCTCCTGAGTTGGCCCCTTCCACGATCACCCTTCGAGCGTGGGATGGCCACGCCTCCCATCCCATTGGCCTCTTCCGTAATTTTTCTATCACTCTTGTGGGCAAGACTGTTTGCGTCGACGTCGAAGTCATCAACGCCCCTCTAGATTACAACATTCTCTTGGGGCGAAGCTACACCTATGCCATGTCTGCTGTCCCATCCGCGGTTTTTCGCAAGATGTCTTTTCCTCACAATGGAAAGATAGTCACCATCAACCAGTTGACTTATCATGAGCCAAAGTCTCAGACCTCTCCTGAGACGACCATCTCTTCTGTAGCCAATAAGCAAATCGTCGATTCCTTGACCAGTGTCTCTCCCGATGTCTACAAAGACTCCTCTTTGCTTGGAACTTTCCCTGGTCTCCCTCCTCCTCCTATCTATGATCCCAGCTTATCTAATGTTTGCATGATGCAATCATCTCGGGCTGCCCTTAAGCGACCTGCTTCGGCTAGTCAGCAACCTCAGACTCAACCTCGCCCACTGCCACCCGCTCCTAGCCATTCATCTCAGCCAGCTGGACCTCCTCCTTCTGGACCTTCTCCTACAGCTGGTATCCCTGAACCCCTCTATCCTCCTGGGTCGGTTCCCCCAGGCCTCAACCATCTTGGAGCCATCCCTCCTGGTCATTATCCCACTGGTCAGATACCTTTCCTAGCTCCCCCTCCCAGAGTCTATACGGTACCCATCATGGCCACCCTCTCTCTCCCCAACCTGACCCTGAGCATACCCATCTGGTACCTTGACCGTCCAGCCACTACCCCACCTGGTCACCCCAAACCCTACCTTGCTTTGACTCCGGTCCAACTGGTCCCCACCACTTCTCCCGCTACCACAGTGCCTCACACACCTCAGCCAACGCCATCTCCAGTTGCGACGGTATCGGGAAAAGGGGGCAAAGCTCACACAAAAGCCAATCAGGACCAAGTCGCCCCGACCAACCATACCCCTCCTCGACTGCCAAAACGCGCCATCCCGTGTGCTTTGTACGATATCTTCGGTCACACCACCCATACGTGTCCTGAATTGCCGCATCTCAAGATCATGGTCAACGAGACATTTCCGGAATCTGATATCCCTGCAGTCTACGTCACTATCCCGGATTCTATCCCGAAACTCAAAACCTTGCGCACAAATCACCCTTGTGCTTTGTGCGATTTCCATGGCCATTACACCCACCTCTGTCCCCGCCTTGACGAGTATCATTCCTCCTTAGACACGTACTGCCAATTCAAGGCTACGCATGACAAGATACCTTCTCACTTGTTTGCGAGTTCTACTTCGGTCGGACCAGAAGATCTTCCCACTCCCATTCACATTCCTCCTCCCGATGTCGAAACGACAGAGCCTTCGACCAACATTTTTTACCTATCATCATCCTTGAGAGATGATTCGCCTAACCTCCTACCTGCGGACACTCTCGGCTCCACCTCAGTAGACCTTGGATCTGCTGACGTTGCACATGTGAGCCCTTCTCCATAAGATGACCAGTCCGTTATTGCTACATCATCGGGTTATCCCATCTTCCAGTCTGATGAAGACATTATGGAAGCCATGACCAACCCTGACTTTTTGTGGGATGATATGCACCATTGCGCATACTTCCTCCCACAGCAGTCCCATGACCAATATGCTGTGGAAACTAAAGACTTCATTCCCAATGCAGTTGATTGGTTCAAAAATCCCATCCCTACACCTGATGCTTTTGAAGAAGGAAACATGGCCAATATCTCTCCTACCATTAAAATTGACATTTCGGTCAAACCAGGAATCAAAGAATATATCACCTTGGGTGCCCAATGCACCCTGGAAGAAATTGAAGCTTGCACTAAGCTTTTCAAAGAATTCTGCGATATTTTCGCCTGGTCCTACTCCAAAATTCCCGAACTCGATCCCGCCATCGTCGAACATCATATCGACACATGGCCCGATGCCAACCCAGTTCGTCAAAAATTGAGACCCATTAATCCTTCCAGACGTGATGCTATCAAAGCCAAAATCAATAAGCTCAAGCAAGCTGGTTTCATATCTCCCATTGAATACACCACTTGGGTGTCCAACCCCGTTCCCGTCCTCAAGAAACAAGGCACCATCCGTGTCTGCACAGACTTTCACGACTTGAACAAAGCTTGTCCCAAAGACAACTTCCCCACACCATTTATTGACCAAATCATTGACGAGTGTACGGGGCATGAGGTTCTATCCTTTATGGATGGTTTCTCCGGATACAACCAAATCGTTATCCGTCCTGTCGATCAACTTAAAACCGCCTTCATCAGTCTGTGGGGAACTTTCGCTTACCGGGTCATGCCTTTCGGCCTTAAAAACACCGGCGCAACTTTTCAACGGGCCATGTCTTATTGTTTCCATGACTTAGCTCATATTATCCTTGCTTATTTAGACAACCTCACTGCGTGTTCTAAGCATCGGGCGCAGCACCTCCACGATCTACGTACCGTCTTCCTCTGATGTCGCAAGTATAATATCTGCCTTAACCCGTTGAAATGCATCTTCTACGTTCCCGCTGATCGTCTCCTAGGCTTCATAGTGTCTAAGGATGGTATCACTCTTGACCCTTTGAAAGTTCAAGCCATTCTTGAACTTCCCATTCCGCGTACCTTACGCCAGCTACAGAGTCTCCAAGGCAAAGCTAATTTTCTTCGTCGGTTCGTCCCTGACTATGCCACCACGGCACATGGGTTCCTTAGACTCCTCAGATCTAACATCCCATTTGTATGGGATACCTATGCTCATGAGTCTTTTGATGCCCTCAAGCAGGCTCTCACATCCGCTCCCTTGATCCGCCCTCCCGACTTTGATAGGGACTTCATCCTGTACATCTCTTCTTCCACCTATTCGGTCACTGGATTTCTTATTCAGGAAGATTACAATGGTATCGAGCATGTGATCTATTACGTCAGCAAGAACCTCGTAGGGCCTCCTGTTTCCTACTCACATGAAGAAAAATTAGCGCTGGCTGTCGTGTTCTCGGTCCAAAAACTTTGTCATTACATCCTCATGCGTTCCACCAAGGTTGTGACTAATTCCAAACCCATGGCTTTCCTATTGAGTCGCCACATCCTCATTGGGAAGTACACCTGTTGGGTCGTCATCCTTCAAGAATTCGACCTCGAATTTGTCACACCAAAAAGTAAGAAAAGTTTAGCCCTCGTTGAACTCATTTTTGAATTACCTACTGGAACACAGGATCCCCCAGTTAATGATGATTTTCCTGATGAGCACTTATTCGCCATTACTTCGGATGATCCTTGGTACGACGATATCCTCACTTACTTGCAAACCCAAAATTTTTCCCTTCACCTTGATCGTGACACTCGACGATGTATCCGACACCGGGCTTCCCGCTACCTTCTTATCAGTGACAACCTCTATCGTCGCAGTATAGACACTGTCCTTCATCGTTGTCTCACACACACTGAAGCTGAACAGGTCCTCAATGCCTGCCATAGCGGCGCTTGCGATGGACACCTTTCTGGTCTTGCTACTGCCCAGAAAGTCATGCGTGCTAGGTATTTTTGGCCTTCCCTCTTCAGTGATTGCATTGAGGCAGTCAAACACTATTCCAATTGCCAAAATTTCACCCCTAAGGTGCAAGCTCCCCCAGCTCCCCTCCATCCTATCATCACAACTGTTCCCTTTTGTAAATGGGCCATCGACTTTATGGAGTGTCGACTGCCATCTGCTGGTAACCATAAATATTTCATCGTGGCGGTTAACTATTTCACAAAATGGGCCGAGGCTATGCCAACATTTAACAATATGGCAGCTACCGCAGCCCTCTTTTTCTTTAACCACGTTATCGCTCGATTCGGGGTTTCGAAACAATTGGTCTCTGACCACAGCCGACATTTTGAAGATGAGATATGGCGTGAACTATCCTCACTGTTGGGTTTTGAGCACCAATATTCCTCCTCCTATTACCCCCAAGGTAATGGCCAAGTTGAATCAGTCAAAAAAATCCTCAAGACCATGCTTCAACGAACGGTGAATAAGCACAAAACCAACTAGCATCTTATGCTCTTCCCTGCTTTGTGGGCCTATCGAACTTCTGTAAAAACCGCCACCGGGTTTACTCCTTTCCACCTTGTTTTTGGAGAGGAGGCAGTCTTACCGATCGAGTGTGAAATCCCTTCCCTTCATCTAGCCGTTGAACTTCTCCTTGATACCCAACCTCTAGAACAACGACTTATCATGCTTGAGCGTGCCTCCGAAGACCGTCGTGTTGCATTGCAAACCATTGAAGCGGCTAAGAAACGCACCAAAGCTCAGTATGACTAAAAATTCCACCCTCGTACTTTTCACGAAGGCGACCTTGTTCTAGTATATGACTAGGCCCATGATGACCTTGGTCACGGGAAGTTAGACTCATTATGGCTAGGCCCTTACATCATTAGTAAGGATCTTGGTAAGGGAGCATACCTCTTAGAGGACTTCGAAGGCAATCCCCTTCCTAATCCTCGCAATGCACTCTATCTTAAGAAATATTACCCTTAGCATTTCCCTTCTAAAATGCATGTTTTATTTTCTTTTAGATAGCCAACATCTTTTTGTTTTCATACTTTTTCCAAGAAGGATCAGTTCACCTCTCCTCAAAATCGAATCTCCTCACTTACAACACTTGTACTTGGGGCACCACTCTACCTCCATACTTGTCCTTGTTCGTGTTGATTTTCGTCATGAGATACCATCTTGTACTCATGTTTTCATGGTCCCCCATGGGACCTTTACTGTGTGGCATCACCATCGAGTCGCCCTTTTTTAGAGCATCCAAGTTGAGTCATCATCGCATTCATGGAGTCTATCTCGAGTCCCTTTGTACCCCGCTATAGTCCTCCATCCTTCATTGCTTGGTCTCTCTCTTGTGTCGCACATTATGGCCTTCAGTCCCACTGCCCCCTATCCCTTATGATATTGTGTCAATCGCTGACATGCCATTCATGCCCTTTAAGCTCTAGCAAGGGAAGTCATCCATTCGCTACTCAGTCCCCTCCATTCCATCATCATCATTGGTATTAGTCTGTCCGTCGCTCTACTATTTTCTCTCGTGCCTTAGTTGAGTATCTCTCATTACCTCACCTATGGCGGACCTCCTTCTGTCGACATCAGCTCCTTCATTCTAGAAGACAGGTCTAGAGGGCGGTGTACCTTGGTTCTAGCTTCCACTCTTGTTCGGTGCCTCGGATCAAGCAAAGGGATCTCTCATTACCCTTTGACTTGATTATTTCTCCACTCCAGCTCCTTTCAGCATGATCGAGATCCATATGCTTGATGGTTTAGTGATGCAGCAACAGCTTTTGGTGATTCCTAGGTGTGTGTGAGATGTCTCAACCCTCATGAGGGGGCGGCCCTGTAGGTAGCCCCCCACACGTCCAGATGACCTCTTCATTGCAGCCTTCGATGCAGCTCCATATATTTGATGATGTCGGCCTTAGCCGCTTGCAACGCCTCTTTGATTTGCATGTATCAGTCAGATTTTGTGAGCCCTTCCCCGCTTATAGAGGGCATTTGGGTTGTATTTGTATCTCATGTACTCCGATATTCTTGTATAAGTCCTGAATGTTATCCCAAGCACAGCATGTATGTGGGATCCCTCATTGTATTTTTATCTGGCTCATGTTTATGCCGGCTGTACTTTATGGTTCGGTCCCTTGTTTACTGGACACACTATTATTTTGTACTTCGTCTCAGCAGGCATAGGTATGCCTCCCCCGCCGCCTTTAGCACAGGTACCCTCTCATAAAAAGAGACTTATTGCACCTGTAAGTCTCGTCTCCTCAGGGTCTAGTTCTTCAGCACATTAGTCTACCTTACATTTCTCTCTCTGACTTCCCTTTTGATGTCTGGTGATTGAGTTCTTACAACGTACTTCGGTCATACGATTTTCTCCTAACGCTCGCACGCTAGGGGGCAATCTGTTACACCATTTTTTGGTCATCTAACCTACTACCATTAGATGGACCCAAGTACACCATGTAAGACCAATTTTACCCTAAGTACAATTGCTTTCACTATGTAAAATAGCTTAATAAAACACATTTATTAGGTTGTTTATGGTCTAAACAGGAAACCCCAAAGGGAAATATTAAACAAATCTATATTTGTTTGATTTCCCTCATGGAATAATAAATTAAACAATAATTTAATTATTATTCCTGGTCATGTTTAACCCAAAACAAAGAAATTAATTAGATAAATCCTTATTTATCTTATTATTTTCTAGGAATAATTATTTAAATCTTATTTAAATAATATTCCTTGTTAAATATGACTAAATCACCCATAAATAGTTAAATAAATCATTATTTATTTGATTATCTTTCAACCACTTCCTTAAAATGATAAATAAATCATTTATTTATTTATTAATTACAAATAAAGGGATTTGACCCAAGTCAAATACTTTTTACCTCCAACAAATATAATAAAATATTCCATAAAAGGTGGATCTAGATTTGGTTAATGTTATTTTAATCATGCACCAAGATCTAGAGCGACCCAATATTTTGTTATAAATAGGAGGGTTTCTCCTACCATTCTTCACCTTTTGTTGCCTATTAGATCACTCTGGATCTATACTCTTGGTCTGACTTTGAGCCATTATCATTGTCAAATTTTCCATTATTTGCTGTGTGAGCTCCCTTTGAGTTCTATCTTTGTTTGGGTTTTCTACACGAACAAGAGAGAGAAATACTAGATCTGAAGTGCTGAGGACTTCCAAGAACCCATCCCATTGAGGAGAATTGGAAACACCTTCTTGTTTTCCTCCCAGGTGCCCTTAATACAAAAACTCTTTCAAAAATATTGTTCTTGTCTTGTCTATTGGATGTATGGAGAAAAACCTTTTCTTTACTGCTTAATGTCTCTTTATGCATAGATCTAGATTTTTGCAGCATTTGTCTTGATCAACTAACTGCAGATTTGAAGATATTGGCAGGCATATTTGATGTTAGGGCTATAAGTTATGCGTAGCTAAAGTGGTCTTTTCTCGTACACTTCGAAAAAATATTCATACTAGCAAAGTTCATAAGGAGTATGTCATGTAGTGCTTATCCACGTAGTTCAATAGGCCTATAAAGCTTCTGGAAGATTTTCTACCCAGTCCCTTCTATGAAAATGTACAGTCTTGGTAAGGATTGCTTCAATCACTTTGTTAGTAGATTCTACTTGTCCATTTGCTTGTGGATGATATGGAGTAGACTTTCTATGCTTGATTTTATATTCCTCCACTATATTCTACACCATCATCGATGTGAATTGAGTACCCTAATCTGTCACAATTTCCCTTGGGACACCAAAATGAATAATAATATCCTCAAAAATAAATGAAACTAAAACATTTTCAGTAGAAAAATAAAGTGCTTTAGCTTCTACCCATTTAGTAACATAATCGGTGCACACCGAAATATACCTCTTCTGTCTTGATGGTGGATTAATTGGTCCGAAAAAATATAGAGACCACTTTTCAAAGTACCCCGGCTTGTAGAGGAATTTCATCTGAAGGAACAAGTTTCCCCATTCTTTGACAACTATCACATCCCTTAACATATTCTTTGGCATCCTTAAAAAGGGAAGTCCAATAATATCCCAAGAGAAGGACTTTGTAGAAAGTTCTTTTATCCGCGAAGTGCCCTCCACATGGTTCATCATGACATTCCTTTAATATCTCAAGTATTTCATATTCTCTTACACATCTTCGAATGATGAGATCTGGACCTGTATTGTACAATTCCTCATTTATCCATGTATAAGATGTACTCATTTGAATTATATTTATTCTCTCTCTAGGAAAAAAATATGATGGTAATTTCCCTGTAGCCAAATATTCAGTAATATCTATAAACCATGGATATTTAGTGGATATTTCAAAGAGATATTCATCAGGAAAATTATCCTCTACTTGTATATAATTGTTATCATTTTTAATTCTAGATAAAAAGTGAGAAACTATATTTTGTTTTCCAGGTCGATCTAAAATAGTGATATTGAATTCCTGTAACAATAATAACCATATTGTGACTCTACCATTAGTAACTGGTTTATTCATTAGATATATAATTGAAGAATGATATGTATGAATGAAAGTTTCATAGTCAGTGATGTAATGTTTGAATTTTTGATGGCATGGATAACAACTAAAAAATCCTTTTTAGTAACAGTATAATTTAACTCTACAGGAGTCAAATTTTTACTTGTATAGTAAAGAACATGAGTCAAGTCTTTTTGTCCTAATACAGCTCTCATAGCTATATCTGAAGCATTAGTTGAAATGTGGAAAGAAAATTTCTAGTTTGGTCCTCTTAGAATGGGTGCTTCAGAAATCTTCTCTTTCAAAGTTTCAAAGGATTTTTGGCAATCGGGATTCCAACTGAATTCACAATATTTTGTAAGCAATTTGAAGAGTGGAGATGCAATTTTTATAAAGTTTTCTATAAATATTATGTAGTACCTAGTGAAACCAAGAAAACTCTTAACATTTCTTTTAAAAATTGGAACTTCTAATTTAGAAATAACTTCTACTTTAGATGAGTCCACCTTAATTCCATTTCCTGAAATGTGGTATCCTAAAACAATCCCCTCAAGAAACATCATAAAACATTTTTCATGACTTAGTGAGAGATTTTCTTGCTTACATCTTATAATAACTTTTCCCAAATTGTTAAGAGATTCTTCAAAAGAATTTCCATAGACTCTAAAATCATCCATATATACTTCCACACAATCATGAATTAGATCAGAGAAAATACCCAATAGTTCTCTTTGGAATGTTTCTAGTGCATTACATAATCCCAAAGGACGTACTTGGTAAGCATAATTTCCCCATGGACAAGTAAATGTGGTTTTGTCTTGATCTTCTAGTGCAACCTGAATTTGGTTATACCCACTAAAACAATCCAAGAATGAGAAATATTTCTTCCCCGCTAATGTATCTAAGACTTGATCTATGAATGGAAGGGGAAAATGATCTTTCAAAGTGGCCTTATTCAACTCCAAATAATCAACACAGACTCTCCATTTTCCAGTATTTTTAGGAACAATTAATAAGGTGAAACCCATTAACTGTTTGATATTGGATAAATGAAATCTATATTCAATAGCTTTTGTAGTTCTTATTTAAAAATGTCCCTTAAGATTGGATTCATTATTCTTTGAGGTTTTCGGATTGGTTTGGAATTTTATTCAATATATATGTGATGCATGCAAGTTTCAGGATTAATTCCTTTCATGCCAGTGTATTCCCATGTGTTGTGCAGGAAAATCCCCTTTGTGGATAGAGGCAATCCCTCTAGCCCTAGGGTGGGTCTAGAAACTACATGAACATACTAACATCTACCTTCCTAGATTGTAAATGAAATTTAGAGCAAGGAATATGACCTACCTTGTTCTGATTCTATGTTGTCATCTTTCGTTGAAGCTTCTTTATCCGTCGCTCTCCTCAAGCTTGATACACGTTGCTACCAACGTTCGATTACTTGTACATATATTCAAGACACCATGACAAGTGTAAAATCGTGACAAAAATAAAACAATTACAATCTATCTAACTGATCAAGGAATGATATAAATATCATTATAAATGTAAAAAAGAGTGGAATATAAACATCAGTTGCATTTTATTATGATAAGTTGAAAAGGTGAGTTTATAACCAAGCCTTGATGTTGAGGCTCTCCTTTGGCAGGTTTGTATCCAAGCACGTTTACAACACCCTCATACACAAAGGTTCAAGATCTCACTATGTTCCTAATGAAAAAAAAGAATCACACTCTTCTCTATTCACCTGAAGCTATGATTGCTTCTTATCTTTATGATTGTTGCTTCTAACCAGTTATCTCTAACTCTCTAACTAAGGCAGCAGAGGTGAAAGAGGTCTACTTATATAACCATGGAGGAGGAGGATATGGGCCCTCAAATAATGGGAAAAGAGCTTATCCTTTGGAGTAGTTCCTTTTTCTTGGGAACAAGAAGCCCAAAGGGGAATTCCTCAGCCATATCCTCAAAATAAACTTCCAGCTCTCCGCCTCACGAAACTTCTAGTTGGGGAAAATTCATTTCTATTTTTAAAACTTTCCAAAAGAGGATCGGTGTGGGCCTCACATTAAGACAAAGCGCTGATCGGCACGGGTCTCAGGGAAAATCTCTGTTATCGGCGCGGGTCAGACACTGAGACAAAGCGCTGACCTTGAAAACCAGGTTTTTATAAGGATATTCCAGAAAATTTGTAAAGGGAGATGAATTGGCAGACAAAGTGTGGTTTAGGGGTATGTATTCCATGCTTGGAAAGTAAATAAGGGTAACTGTATGGTTCCTCTAGGAACAAGGAACGGAGAGTAAAAAGACAGTGAAAAATTGTTTTGTGACAAATGCCCCCTAAATTATGAAGTCCAAACATGAGTGAGGGGTGAAATTATTTACGAGTACGTACGAGGAACCAGACGCTGCTATCGGGAGACCTTCAAATCAAGAAAAGATACATATACAAACTGAAATCTCTAATGAAAATACATGAATCAAGGTATGGACACAGCCATCCATAAAAGAGACCATGGTATGGTCGCAACCATCCATTTGAGAAGGATCACATATAGACTCATGGTATGGTCGCATCCATCCATCTGAAAGAAACATTTATCCAATCATGGAAAAATCATATCGCCTCACAGCCTGGACTCTAGAGAATAAGATCTAGGGTCTTGCGCTTTGTCACGACCCGAATGAGTACAAATTTAGGCATGTGAATGAATGAGATGAAGTCGAACATGCAAGGAAGTCACCTAATTACCAGCCAATGATGAAAGCTGTTAACATGCGCGAGAGAAACCACCAATAATGACAATGGTTCTCATGGTATTACTAGTACAATCCACAAAATTTGAATAGTGATCTGGAGTCGAACACCCGTGAAATCACTCAATCGAAGGCCTATGATAAGAACCTATCATCGAATGCGAAGAACTTGCCATTAGGGCATGAAAGCTCTAAGGTACCAGAAAGGAGTCTCTAGATCGATTTCCCAGATAATGAGCCGAAGTCGATAGGAAGTGATCCATAAAAGGAGGGTCATAATGAATCCCACATCATCGACATGAAACATAGAATGTAATATGAGTGTTAATCAAGACTGGAACAGAGGATCAAGGAATGTACAAACTACTGAAGGATTTTCTCTTGAACATATCAGCGACATGATTCTAGAATTTGGAAGCATTTGACTCAAATAGGATCAGAGGTCATGTTAAAAATATTGGTAATCGAATGAGAGGAAAATGGATTTCCCAAACCCATGGAGGCAGAGTGACGGATTGAAGATGTCCCAACCTAACACGAACTGTAGATAATTGTCATGTTCAAGAGTGACATATTGCCAACACAACTGACGAATAACTTGCATTTTCCCCCAAAATTTCTGGCGAGTACCTATTTATTTTTACACAAGCTTGAAGAGGATAACATATGCTTGTCATATAATTTTTTCCTTCAGACAAGTCCATCCTAGTACATTTTACGGGCCCTAAGAAGGAGGAACTCGATAATGACATGGTGATGATTTCAGATGTCATTAAGTTATAACAAGTTTGACAAAGGAAGAAATTGACGTATTTTCATGTTTATAGAGTTTGAAAAGAAGCGGAAAATAAAACTCCAGCAGGTCCCTTTTCGTAGGTAGTCCCACAGATCCGAAAAGGTAGAAAAAAATATCTGGGAGAACCTCTTAGCCATGTTCGACTAACGTATTCCTCTTTTGTAAATAATTTGTTCTAGCTCGAAAAGGGGTAAACATATACTGGGCAGATGACATTTTGCAGCCTTTAACGATTTGAAAATGACAAGAGTATCGACAATATTTTCAATTTTTGAGACCCAGAAAAGAGCTGAAAGTTGACTCCTCCTGGAGGAACGAGTGGTATTAAGGGTAGCAACTGGTTCCAGTGATGGTGGAACTGCTCAGAACAAGTAAAGATTAAGAGGTTGGCTAACAAGACCACTCATTGCAGCGATTCCTTAGGAACGGGTAAAACAATCAAGTGAAGGCGTATGATTAGCCAAGCATATGGTAACGATTGAATGAGAAAACTAAGGCTGATCTGGAAAAATAGGCTGATAAAATGGCAATCACGAAAGGAAAACAAGAATGGTTTCATTTTACACAAGCTTGGAATTGGTTTCATTTTTACACAAGCTTGAAA